>BSUD01000003.1:12379474-12390079 GCA_033239045.1 Fagopyrum esculentum
AATAGGGATGTACAGGGGCCAACTTGGCTACATGAGCAATGAGCGTATTAGATAGAGGGAGAGAGAGGAGAGGATTAGAGAGTAGATGAGCAGAACAAAGAAGCATCCACGACTACACTAGCTGGATTCCAAGAGTGGATGCCCAAGTAGTAGAGAGGTCGGATCTATCCTTCCAGTGGTGTGAGAAGTGATTCTTAGTTGCTTGTATGATGTTATGAGCACACATGACTTCACTTGTGATCTTGTTGTTGAAAGCAATATCATTTCTGGCCCTCCATATGAAGTAAATGAAGTTGATTATAGCAACGATTCTTACCATGGAGATGAGGCAATGCTTGTGGGTGTTGAGAGATCCAAGCCAGTTCCATAAGTTATCCGAGTATGGAAAGGGAGGAGGAACGTGCAACCATCTGGAGACGAGGTTGAATGTTAAGGTGGCGAAGCTGCATTCATGGAACAGGTGTGCTTCGTTCTCAGGGCTGCGCTCGCAGAGGTAGCAGGTGTCATGTTGTGTGAGGTTCCAGGCGAGGAGTTTTGTACGGGTAGGGAGTTGATGGTGGGCTGCAATCCATGCAATGAAGCATCCCTTGGGTATGTTGGTTCTCCTCCAGATATTGTTATATAGTGTTGGGTTTGCTGGAGGGGGAAGCTGATGGATGAAGTTATAAGCCATAGTTGTGGAGAACTTGCCATTGGCCTTGACGACGGATGAGATGAAGTCAGGACCGGAATGAGTTTCCTGGATGTGCCTGATAAGGTCTTTGACTTTGATGAGGTAGTTCCAAGAGAAGCTAAACTTGTAGTTAGTCTCCTTTGATTTCTTCATCTTCTTCATCGCCTTCTACATTTGTCATCGTCTAGTTTCATGAAGCTTTAGAGATTAAGATTTTCCAATTCCTAATTAAGCAAAAACCTTAAGCTTTTGTTGATATGACTGCATCTGAATTCCCATAGGAAGCTGAAAGAATAACGTATCCTGGGATTGATCTGTCAGAAATTGGATCAATCAAAGATGTAGAAGATGAACATCCAAAAGCTTCCATTGTTGATGATTATTGTGAATGTAAATCTAACAAATCTAAATTCCTTAGTCGTAGATCCGACTAAAGATACAATCATAAGGCACACAACCGATTTGGTAACTCAATTCGGTAGTATATAAAATACTCCTACTCTGCGGGACCTCAAGAGGGGAGATCCGGTCCCAGGTTTCACTAGGTATCCAAGAACACAGATTACAAACACTGGACAAGAGATACTAGCACCTTTCCTACGATCTAGCAAAGAAAGCAAACAAACAACACTCAGGAGATACAAAGAAGCAATGGTGAAGAAAAGCCCCCTCAAAGGCACCTTGACGAAGATCTAAGATCGATCTTCGTCTATTTTGCAAACCAACGAAGCAGAGTCGAGAGATAACAGATCTCTCTTTTTCTTCTAAGGATCCTTCTCACTTCAGAGCGAGATTTGGATGATCCTTTCTTCTCCTTCTCTGTACTCTCTCTTCTCTCTTTTTCATGGACGAAGAACACTCAAGCTCTCGATCTATGGTTTCAGAAGCTGGAGCCAAGAGTTTAAGTACCAAGCTGAACCCTAGGTGAAACGCCTCGTTTTGCCACGATCCTTAAGTGAGCTGATGAACTGGATTAATAACATCAAGCGGCCGGTTCAGCAAACTCGCAAGCAGGTCCTTCATTTCTGGATCAAAGAGATGGGCTTCCAGAATTGGGCTCACAAAGCCCGGTTTCCAACTTCAGCCGGATAAGTGACAAATACACAATTACACATAGCAACTAAATATCTCCTAAGTCACATAATAACCTACATGTGCACATATCTTGTCACCATATAAATAACCAAGCTACATCACTTAGTTTAACCAAGTGGCAACATTGGATCATTATAGGCATCAAGAGTATATACACAACAAGTTATAATGTGAGTCTTATAACTCTCTACTTAGACCATAGTATAAGGTGCTAGTTTAATCTCTAAGTCCTAATGCTATAATATGTTACAAGAATCAATTAACATAACAAATGCCCTCCTGATTCTTGTATCATTTCAGTCTGGTTATGTTCCCCAATAGTGTGCCCAAGACCATCCTTCCTGTCCGTCATCAGTCCATGATCTACACAATCACTCAAGGAGCATCAAAGATCTGTAGAAAATTTCTACAGAAGGCAAATTTATCAGCAGTCATAATTTTTGTTCCAAAGTTAGCTGGATTCAAATCACCCTTAATTTTCTTAACTAAGAAGTGTTTCTTTTTAACCCTATCTCGAATGAAATGATTTCTAACATCAATATGTTTAGATCTTTCATGATAAACAGGATCTTTACACAAATACAAAGCACTTTGATTGTCCATATGAATTACAGGAACACAAGGTTTATGAGATATTTCACTAACAAGACCTTTAAGCCAAATAGCTTCTTTAGAAGCTTCAACAACAGCAATATATTCAGCTTCAGTAGAGGATAAAGCAACCACAGATTGTTGTTGAGATTTCCATGAAACACAATTACCAGTCCAAGTGTAAAAATATGCAGTGGTAGATTTTCTATTATCCTTATTACTAGCATAATCAGAATCTACATAACGAAACACTTCACCAATATTATTATGCTCAGAAAACGTCAAACACAGGTCTTTAGTTCCACTGATATATCTAAGAATATATTTCATAGCAGTCCAATGTAATTCACCGGGATTAGACATGTATCTACTTAACACACTTATACCAAACGCAAGATCAGGTCTAGTGCATAACATAACATACATGATAGAACCAACAGCCACATCATAGGGAATTTTTGCCATTTTTTCAATTTCAGCTTGATTACTAGGACAGTGTTGCTTAGTTAAGTCAAGATGCCCTTCTAAGGGTATAGAAGTGGATTTAGCATTTTTCATATTGAATTTTTCTAGAATTTTTTCAATATAATCAACATGAGATAACCACATCTTTTTATGCTTTCTATCCCTTATGATTTTAACACCTAATATTTTCTATGCAGGACCCATATCTTTCATGTCAAAATTTGATTTTAAATCCCTTTTAGCACCAGCTATTAACACGGCAAACTTACTAATAAGCAGTATATCATCAACATATAATAGCACAAACAAGGGATTCATGGAAGATATGCCTTTAAAGTACAAACAGTAATCATAATTGCTTCTTAAAAATCCTAAGTTTTTCATGCATTCATCAAACTTAAGATTCCATTGTCTAGGTGACTGTTTTAAGCCATAGATGGATTTTTTAAGCAAGCAAACATGATCAGGTTTAGATTTATCTACAAAACCCTCAGGTTGTTTCATATAGATTGTTTCATCCAAATTACCATGTAAAAAGGCAGTTTTTACATCCATTTGTTCTATGTCTCAATCATGCACAGTAGCAAAAGCAAGCAACAATCTCATGGTTTTATATTTGACAACAGGAGCAAATATATCAGTGTAATCAATTCCCTCTCTTTGGGTAAAACCCTTAGCAACTAACCTAGCCTTGTATCTAGGTGGTTCACTCAGTTTAGTAGCTTCCTTTAGTTTATAAATCCATTTACAAGGCACAAGTTCAGCATTTTCAGGTTTAGCTATTAACACCCAAGTTTTGTTAACAATCATGGAATCTATTTCATCTTGCATGGCTAGTTTCCAATTTTTCGATTGAGAACAGTTCATAGCTTGCTTATATGTGTTAGGAGTATATGGATTATCAACAACATCACCAGTCAAGAAAGCATACTCAACTATATTAAAACCATTTGTAAACATAACATATTCAGAATCATTGTATCTCCTATTAGGTATTCTAACCCTAGGATTTCTATCTCTAGTCAACTGATAGTTATGGTCATCATTGTCATTCAAATAATCATCTTGATCATGCAGAGAATCATTATTATTATTATCATGCAATGCATTATCAGAGTGAGATGAAGGAGCAGCAGAGATATCTCCTATATTTTCTACCCCCCTTGATTCTGACCTATGGTTCTCACTGCCTATAGCAGTGTTTTCATCAACATTTTCATCACTGTTAGGAAGATTATCAACATCATAGTTCTCTTCACTAGTACTAGGTGTTTGATAATATCCTATGTCAAACTCTTCATCTATGAATTAATTTTCCCTATTATGGTCATTAGTGTAGAAGTGAAAGCTTCTAGTTGACTCGGTATCATTTTCAGTGCTACTGGTATTATCCACAATGTTAGTATTTCTAGTTTTAAAATAGAATTCTCTTTCATTAAAGGTCACATTTCTAGATGTTATTACTTTATAGTCATGTGGTTGTATGAGTAAAAGTTTATAGCCTTTAACACCTTCAGGGTAGCCTAGCATTACACACTTTTGTGCTCTCGGGTGCAACTTCCCTTGTATTATATGGGAATATGCAGTACACCCAAAGGGCCTTAAGTGGGTAATACTAGGTTTCCTTCCAGTCCATAACTCTTGGGGTGTCCTAAAGTCTATTACAGAGGAGGGAGACCTATTGATGAGGTAAGATGTTGTAGTTACAGCTTCACCCCATAGACTATGTTTCATACCAGCACTAATAAGCATACATCTAGCCTTTTCTAAGAGAGTT
Organism: Fagopyrum esculentum; assembly: GCA_033239045.1. NCBI lineage: Eukaryota > Viridiplantae > Streptophyta > Magnoliopsida > Caryophyllales > Polygonaceae > Fagopyrum > Fagopyrum esculentum. The sequence continues at coordinate 12,384,076 of BSUD01000003.1, forward strand.
CTATTCATCCTTTCAGCTGTACCATTTTGTTGAGGAGTGTAAGGGACTGTTAGATGTCTTTTAATGCCATTTGTTTTACAAAATTCATTAAAACTAGCATTACAAAACTCTAGACCATTATCAGTTTTAAGGCACTTAACTTTTAAATCAGTTTCATTTTCAACTGCAATTTTCCAGTTTTTAAAACTTTCAAAAGCTTCATCTTTAGTTCTCAACAAATATATTCAAACTTTTCTAGAATAATGATCAATGAAAGAAATAAAATATTTCTTTCCACCTACAGTTTCTATATGAGCAGGACCCCACAAGTCTGAGTGTATATATTCTAGAGGTTTATTTGCTTTATATGAAGATTTATTGAAACTATTTTTATTAGCTTTACCAAACACACAGTTTTCACAAAAGCTAAGGTTAGTTAATTGATTAGTTAAAATGCCTTGTTTATGTAACTGAATTAAGCCATTATTTCTTATGTGCCCTAGTCTGCTATGCCATAAAGTAGTTTGTTCTAGGTTGTTTTTATTAATATTGGTAGTGGAGAGATTTAATTCAGGTGATTGTTCTACAAAGTACAAACCACCCTTTTTAGAACTCCTGATAAGAGTAAGACTATTTTTGACAACTTCTCTTATACCATTACTAGTATTTATATTACATCCTAAATCATCAAACATAGACTCAGACAGCAGGATTCTCCTAAGGCCAGGAACCCATCTAACATTTTGTATCACCCTAATCTTTCCATCATACATGCACATAGGTATATTTCCTATTCCTTTTATTTTCAAGGCAGTGTTATCACCTAACATAACATCACCACGATTAAAAATATCTAAAGAACAAAATAGAGTTCTATCAGGACAATCATGCATGGTACATCCAGAATCTAATATCCAATCATCAGATTTGCATTTGAAAGGAATAGTGCACATCAACAGTTCACATGAATACTGAGCATGGATATTTTCAAACAGAGAAACATTATTTTCAACATTTCCTTTACTAGATTCATCCTTCTTTTTCTTTCTACAGTCATTAATGAAGTGACCAACTTTTTGACACTAAAAACATTTTTTATTTTTCTTGTCATTTTCACTACTAGGGTTCTTATCATAGAAATCATCTTTCTTATCCCTTTTATTTGACTTGTTGTTCTTTTTAAACTTCCCTTTAGTCACTAAAACTTCAGACTTAACTTCAGATTTCTTATCATTAGGTTTAGTCTTAAAAATTTTCATAGATTCATTTTTATCAACAATGGATTCAATTATTTTAGTCTTAGTTAAAGTTTCAGTACTGTACTGTATTACATCTCTAAAGGTGTCAAATTGTGAGGGTAAAGAACCTAACAGGATAACAGCTAGATGAGTATCTTTAATAGTGTCATCACATCTTTCTAAGTCCATTTCCATCTTTAGAAATCTATCTAGGTTATCATTCAAGGTCACATTCACATCCATCTTAAATGTAAACAACCTATGTAAAGTAGATATCCTAGAGGGCAACGATTTTTTATTATACTGCTTATCTAAGGTGTCCCACAAAGGTTTAGCAGATGAGATACTTACAAACTGAAGAGCCACGTCGTCAGTCAATCTTATCATTATTTCAGCATGAGCCTGCTGATCCATTTCCATTTTTCTGGTTGTAGACGTTTCTGCCAAGTAATCACCAGTTATGGCCCTCCAACATTTTTCCTTGGTCAAGATTGCCTTCATTTTAACCTGCCACATGATGAAGTCAGAGACTCCATCATATGGCTTGAGTCTGATGCTAGCTTCTGTCATTTTTTATTCCCTGCAAACAAGAAATGAAAAAAGGTTAGATATAATCAAACAAGCAAAGTAAAAACATGTAAGAGGTAGGACAAGTGAGCAAAGATAAACACAGTAGCAAAAAACCAACCAAGATGATCACTACAAGAATCAATCAGAGTAAATCCAGCCACACAAGGCAAAACAACAAGCGGAAGCAATATCAGGAAGCAAGATATACGAAGATATCAAACACTACAGAAAACCCCAAAAATTAGGGTTTTTACAAATTCGAAAGACAAACTCACAGAATGCTCTGATACCAATTTGTGAATGTAAATCTAACAAATCAAAATTCCTTTGTCGTAGATCCGACTAAAGATACAATCATAAGGCACACAAGCGATTTGGTAACGCAGTTCGGTAGTATATAAAATACTCCTACTCTGCGGGACCTCAAGAGGGGAGATCCGGTCCCAGGTTTCACTAGGTATCCAAGAACACAGATTACAAACACTGGACAAGAGATACTAGCACCTTTCCTACGATTTAGCAAAGAAAGCAAACAAACAACACTCAAGAGATACAAAGAAGCAATGGTGAAGAAAATCCCCCTCAAAGGCACCTTGACGAAGATCTAAGATCGATCTTCGTCTATTCTACAAACCAACGAAGTAGAGTCGAGAGATAACAGATCTCTCTTTTTCTTCTAAGGATCCTTCTCACTTCAGAGCGAGATTTGGAGGAGCCTTTCTTCTCCTTCTCTGTACTCTCTCTTCTCTCTTTTTCATGGACGAAGAACACTCAAGCTCTCGATCTAGGGTTTCAGAAGCTGGAGCCAAAAGTTTAAGTACCAAGCTGAACCCTAGGTGAAACGCCTCGTTTTGCCACGATCCTTAAGTGAGCTGATGAACCGGATTAATAACATCAAGCGGCCGGTTCAGCAAACTCGCAAGCAGGTCCTTCATTTCTGGATCAAAGAGATGGGCTTCCAGAATTGGGCTCACAAAGCCCAGTTTCCAACTTCAGCCGGATAAGTGCACAAATACACAATTACACATAGCAACTAAATATCTCCTAAGTCACATAATAACCTACATGAGCACATATCTTGTCACCATATAAATAACCAAGCTACATCACTTAGTTTAACCAAGTGGCAACATTGGATCATTATAGGCATCAAGAGTATATACACAGCAAGTTATAATGTGAGTCTTATAACTCTCTACTTAGACCATAGTATAAGGTGCTAGTTTAATCTCTAAGTCCTAGTGTTTTAATATGTAACAAGAATCAATTAACATAACAATTATCTATATGTAGCAGTGGGCAACACAGTCAGAGAGAATAAGTCAAATGTGATATGGGCTTTGCAGAACTCAGGAGGCAAGAAGATATGTATACTACATGTATATACCATTCCAACTAGTAAGTTTCGTTTGATCTTTTGTTATTCTGGCTTTAACAACTATTGGTATCCTATTGTTAATGTGTCACATCGACAATAAGTAGGTGATGAACCCAATCTTTAAGGTTGTTAATTGGTTTTAAGAGAGCTCACCGGATTCATGGGCTTGGTTCAGGTCCAACACGTATGTGCGAAAATTAGCCCGGGACGGTTGAACCTTTATATATATTTTTTTTGAATTTTTGCCGAAAATTAAACCCTTTACAAATATTCACCTCCTTCCCATATATTTTAAATACTTTCATTATGATGATGAGTGGCTAATTTCCTTGTGTGATTCTAGGGTGATTGGCTGAAGGTTGTGGGAAAAACAATGATAGAATAATCTTAGATTCTAGTAGGATCCTGAAAGTTCGAGTCTTTAACCTTAACCCTAAGCATCTCGTTCAGTCGATGAACATCTCGGCCGGGGTGGAATTCTTCTGACCGAGGTGACTTATCCGAACCTAAACAGAAAGTTAAGTGTTAGAGTTTGCTAAATCCTATTCTTATTACACCTTCCTGGTTCAATGCAAGCTTAGGATGAGACTTACCCGGTAATTCCTTAGTTTGTGTATTAACGATCATAAGTGTAGGTAATAAAGGTTTATCCTTTATTGGGGTTTGAGTGTGCTTCCATCCCATCTTTGTGAGTTAGCCTGAGACTTACCCGGTAAAGGTTGATTCTATTCCCTTAGATGGTGTGTTAGTTTGAGGTTATAGTTCTTTATCTTGATTTCTTGAGACTTACCCGGTAATAGGAGTTACGGTTTAGGATTAGTGTGTAGTGAGACTTACCCGGTGATCTACTCCACTTTAGCAACACCTTCCCCACGCAAAAATCTCAGCTTTGTCCGCTTATCTATAGATCTTGAGTTGGAACCACAACTTGATGCTTTAATCCCTAGAATTGCATGTTTGCTTTATTTGACATCTTATTCATCTTTGATTGTGTTAATCGCTCTTGCGGTTAGAATTAACGTAGCATACCGTATTGACTTTGTTTCACCGAGTCCTTGTGATCGACCCCTGGAATTTTCTTGCTTTTACTACGATTGACCCGTACACTGCGGGTTCGCATCCTTGTTTTAAGCTTAAGTCTAGGGCTATAAATTTAAAGCTTGCACACACCGTTTGGAGCGAACAATAGTGCCGATTTAATCTCTTCAGGAGAGATGTCCAGATCGAGTGGTTCGAGGAGATCACGGTGAATGGTGGGGAGTTGGCAGTCAGGGAAGAGGTTGAGAGGATTTGGAGCGGTTGGGGGTTGAGGATGCTAGAAAAGTGGGAGGTTAGGATATTGGAGATCTCCTCTTGATCATACGTAGGACGGTTATCCAGTGGGTTTGTGAGGGATTTAATAGCATTTGAGGCACGTCTCGCAGTAATGCTCTTGAAGAAGAAGCTACTGCAATGGTCCCCGTATTTGTACCATGCCGCTTTAGAGAGTTGTGCGAGTGTATCTCTGAGGACGTTTTGGTTTGTGAGAAGGGAGGCAAGAGTGCTTCGTTCTTGTTCGATGAGCGCTGGTTCGAATGGGCGAGTTTGTAGGTTTTTTTGAATGCTGGCAAGGGAATTTTTGAGGCTGGTGAGTGTCACGTGAAGCGTCTCTAGCTTCACACAAGGGAATCGTTTGAGGGTGGGTTTCAGGCGCCTGAGCTTGTGGGAGGGCGTGAGCATTGGACTGATCGAGGGGTTTGAGCAAGGGATCGCCCAAGACGACTCCACATTCGGGATGAAGGTAGCGTGTTTCGACCAAAGGTTATTGAACCTAAACTGGCGCTGAGAGGAATCAGGCTTGGGATTGATAGTGAGTATGGCAGGGGAGTGGTCTGAGATGTTGGGGATGTCGAAGAAAGCGGTGGAGAGTGGGAAGTTGGCTCGCCAAGGAGAGTTCACAACAATGCGGTCCAATTTGCACCATATGCGGTTTGTAGTCTGTTTCTTATTCCAAGTTAGAGCACAACCGGAAAATTCCAGATCAGAGAGGGAGTTTGTCGCAAAGCATGATGCAAGTTCGTTCGATTGGACACCGACCGAGGAGGGGTTATCCGAAACCTTCTCATTGGGGGTAAGGGTAGTGTTGAAATCACCCATGAGGAACCAAGGTATGTTTGTGTTTAGGCTAGAAATTGTGGATATAGCATCCCAAAGGGGAAGGCGATCCGCAACAAGATTATGGCCATAGATGAAGGAGCCTTCGAGTGCAGTAGGGTTGTTGCCTGGGGGGTTGAGTGTGATGGAGCAATGGATGATTTGGCTGTTCTTGAGAATTGTGGAGATTTGAGTGGTGAGCGTGTTCCACCAAAGCCAAATACGACATTTGAATTCAGTAGAGTAATTGGAGGTGTGGTTCTAGTTGGGAATAAGGGAAGAGAGGTGGCTCATCTTGTTTTCGGTTAGCTTTGTTTCAATGATGGCGATGATGTCCAGATTGTGGTTCTTAACCATGTCACGGATCACTTGGTACTTGTTGGGGTGATTGAGGCCCCTTATGTTCCATGAACATATATTAAGATACATAAGAAACGTTGTTGGGGCATCCCGTATCCTTGATAGCGGGAGAGGAGGTAGAGGTTGTGGAAGGATATATGAGGTTAGAACTAGCATGTTCAGTCAGGGGAGTGGTGTTTGGAGGGACTGAGTAGGTTTGAGGAGAATGATCATTCTCGATAGCATTCTTATCATGTTGGGAAGAGGCGGCCATAAAGCATTCGGGATCAGAAGTGGGAGAGGGGGATGTAGTATCCTTGCTGGAGGGGTTAGCGATGATTTGTTGGTGGTCTTCAGGGAGGGCGGA
>BSUD01000003.1:12396654-12444833 GCA_033239045.1 Fagopyrum esculentum
TATAAATTTAAAGCTTGCACACACCGTTTGGAGCGAACAATAGTGCCGATTTAATCTCTTCAGGAGAGATGTCCAGATCGAGTGGTTCGAGGAGATCACGGTGAATGGTGGGGAGTTGGCAGTCAGGGAAGAGGTTGAGAGGATTTGGAGCGGTTGGGGGTTGAGGATGCTAGAAAAGTGGGAGGTTAGGATATTGGAGATCTCCTCTTGATCATACGTAGGACGGTTATCCAGTGGGTTTGTGAGGGATTTAATAGCATTTGAGGCACGTCTCGCAGTAATGCTCTTGAAGAAGAAGCTACTGCAATGGTCCCCGTATTTGTACCATGCCGCTTTAGAGAGTTGTGCGAGTGTATCTCTGAGGACGTTTTGGTTTGTGAGAAGGGAGGCAAGAGTGCTTCGTTCTTGTTCGATGAGCGCTGGTTCGAATGGGCGAGTTTGTAGGTTTTTTTGAATGCTGGCAAGGGAATTTTTGAGGCTGGTGAGTGTCACGTGAAGCGTCTCTAGCTTCACACAAGGGAATCGTTTGAGGGTGGGTTTCAGGCGCCTGAGCTTGTGGGAGGGCGTGAGCATTGGACTGATCGAGGGGTTTGAGCAAGGGATCGCCCAAGACGACTCCACATTCGGGATGAAGGTAGCGTGTTTCGACCAAAGGTTATTGAACCTAAACTGGCGCTGAGAGGAATCAGGCTTGGGATTGATAGTGAGTATGGCAGGGGAGTGGTCTGAGATGTTGGGGGTGTCGAAGAAAGCGGTGGAGAGTGGGAAGTTGGCTCGCCAAGGAGAGTTCACAACAATGCGGTCCAATTTGCACCATATGCGGTTTGTAGTCTGTTTGTTATTCCAAGTTAGAGCACAACCGGAAAATTCCAGATCAGAGAGGGAGTTTGTCGCAAAGCATGATGCAAGTTCGTTCGATTGGACACCGACCGAGGAGGGGTTATCCGAAACCTTCTCATTGGGGGTAAGGGTAGTGTTGAAATCACCCATGAGGAACCAAGGTATGTTTGTGTTTAGGCTAGAAATTGTGGATATAGCATCCCAAAGGGGAAGGCGATCCGCAGCAAGATTATGGCCATAGATGAAGGAGCCTTCGAGTGCAGTAGGGTTGTTGCCTGGGGGGTTGAGTGTGATGGAGCAATGGATGATTTGGCTGTTCTTGAGAATTGTGGAGATTTGAGTGGTGAGCGTGTTCCACCAAAGCCAAATACGACATTTGAATTCAGTAGAGTAATTGGAGGTGTGGTTCTAGTTGGGAATAAGGGAAGAGAGGTGGCTCATCTTGTTTTCGGTTAGCTTTGTTTCAATGATGGCGATGATGTCCAGATTGTGGTTCTTAACCATGTCACGGATCACTTGGTACTTGTTGGGGTGATTGAGGCCCCTTATGTTCCATGAACATATATTAAGATACATAAGAAACGTTGTTGGGGCATCCCGTATCCTTGATAGCGGGAGAGGAGGTAGAGGTTGTGGAAGGATATATGAGGTTAGAACTAGCATGTTCAGTCAGGGGAGTGGTGTTTGGAGGGACTGAGTAGGTTTGAGGAGAATGATCATTCTCGATAGCATTCTTATCATGTTGGGAAGAGGCGGCCATAAAGCATTCGGGATCAGAAGTGGGAGAGGGGGATGTAGTATCCTTGCTGGAGGGGTTAGCGATGATTTGTTGGTGGTCTTCAGGGAGGGCGGAGTGTTCAGTGTTAGGGTGTGGGAGTATAGGTGGGAGGGAGTGAGGTCTAACGTTTGGGTTTGGTTTTTGACAGGTATATGGGTATATGCGTCGGGAGTCGTCTGGAGTGGGGAGAATCGCCTCCTTGTTTGAAGGCTGGAGAGGGTGGGAATGTGATGGTCGGGGAGGGATTGCAGTAGGTTGTATGGTGTTATTAGCCTTCTTGCATTTATGACCGAACAGGAGACAGGAGGGACAATGGTCTGGGAGCCAAGCGTAAGTGACCTTCTGCTCAATACGTTCCTCATCTGGGCCCTGAAGAGTAATGACTCGTTTGAGTGGTTTGTTAGCTTGTATCTCAACAAGGATTCTGGCGAAGCCAAGCCGTTCCTGGTTCGCAGAGGGTGCGTCAGTAAGCAGCGGGAAACCGAGAGTAGAACCAATCCTGGCAAGCATCTTAGGAGACCAGAAACGGTAATCAAGATCTTGTAAGGTGACCCAGACAGGAACCGAGGAGAGGCTAGAGTAGTCTAGGGTCATGCCATGCACCCACCTCTTGAGAATGATGTAAGTGTTTCCGTTGATGATCCATGGACTGTCAAGTAGAATGGCATTCAAATCCTCCTCAGAGGCGAATTGAAAAACGAAGACGCCGTTATCATTCCGAATGGTTTTAGGTTTCGAAACGTGATTCCAGGATGTAGAGGTGAAGTTTGTCATTCTATGGAAGGCCAATGGGTTGCCAACAGGGAAGCCAATCAGAGATATGCTCCACTTGGAAGTGATATCCGAAACGTCCTCACTAGAGAAGTGAATGATACCTTGATCCATGCCTGGGGAGTATTCGAGGGGGACATGATTCCTAGGTAGGGCATTGATGAGCATGCTTTTAAAAGTGTCTTTTTGATTTTCCAACGTGAGGGGAAGCTGGGAGGGCGGGGTAGGTGGAGAGGTAATGCAGTTAGCATGGGAATTTGGAAGGTCCAAAGACGTTGAGTTTGGGAGGGGTTGGGACTCTTCAGTTTCCAGGGTGGTTTTGTTTGAGATCAAGGTTGCGGGGGAGGGGTTTGAGGCGGCCGGGACGGTGTTGGGCTGGGTGTTAGTATGGATATTGGTGTTAGACAGTGGGATAGGTGAGATTGTGGCTTCAGAAGTAGCAGCACAGTAACATGCAACTTGTCCAACATTCAAATCAGGCGGGTTCTTGGTGACAGCTGAAGGGGAATTCGATAGAGGAGGGAACGAGATTTGAGAAGAGATCTCAGGGGGGTGGTGAGGTGGAGGCATTCCCAGACGGACATTGTTTGAACGAATCAGTTCCTCCGGCACTGCTTCAAAGGGGCTAGGAGGGTCTGAGGTTTGCTGTGGTTGTGCTTTGGACTGAGGTGAAGCTCGGATAGCTTGACTGAGTACTTCTTGGATCGTTTGGGACCACCCATCTCCGGGAGGAGGGTGGGGGGGCGGCCAGGGGTGGGGCAGGGGTGCAGCCGGGAGGCTGCACGGGGAGGAGCAAGCGGAGCCTACTCCGGAGAGTTGGGAGTATATGAGAGAGAAGAGAGCTTTTTTGAATAATGGTTCTATAAAAACAATAGAAGTTTCTCGTGTGATAATTCCTCATCCGTTTTAAGGTTAGTTTTGTTTAGTGTTGTACTGATGGTTTTATGAAGAAAAAATATTTTAAACTAAGGTTGTTCATACGGTCCGGTCCGGACCGGAAGCTGATGGGCCGGATAGGACCTGACTGTTTCACTACATGTTTGAAACGGTTCATGGACCGGGCCGGACCGGATGGTTACGATCCGGTCCACCACGGTCCGGGCTAATACGGTCCAGACCGGATGCATTTTCAGTTCCAAATTATTTAAAAGTGTAAAAATCCGGACCGGACCGTAATAATTTTGGACCTGACCGGATTTTTACAATTACGGTCCGATTTTTCGGTCCGGTCGAATTATGTGCGATCCTATTTTAAATGGTAATTTTCCCTTTATGTACTCTTTCTATATGTATATATGTGTGTATATATATATATATATATATATATATATATATATATATATATATATATATATATATATATATATATAGAGAGAGAGAGAGAGAGAGAGAGAGAGAGAGAGAGAGAGAGAGAGGAACGGATCAAGTGAGAACAAGAGTTATGGTAAGAAATGATCGAGAATAGATGTAAATCACACAATTTAAATAATTCAACGGTTATGATGAGATTTATATATAGCTCTTATTTAATCAAGTATTATGAATTATCTTATTAGTACGGTGAATAAATATTGTTTCCTTAATCACATATTCATACAACTATTACAATATAAAATCATATTTGTATTCGTGTAGAACGGTTTGAAAATAGGATTTTTCTAGATGTGTAGAACGGTGAATAAATATTGTTTCCTTAATCACATATTCATACAACTATTACAATATAAAATCATATTTTGTATTTGTTTAGGTCTGAAACTTTGCTAACAAATAATTTTGTGTAACAATGTAATTTTTTTTTAAAGTATGTAATATTGTAATTTAAATAAACACATAGAAACAGTCTCCTTTGATTTCTTCATCTTCTTCATGCCTAAAGTTTGATGCATGGTCATTAAATAAATAGATGAATTGCTTACATCTACTCGTTCTCTTTGAATGAATACATAGAAACAGTCTCCTTTTTTTTGAAAATTTATGTATATTAACTCATAATAGGGATGTACAGGGGCCAACTTGGCTACATGAGCAATGAGCGTATTAGATAGAGGGAGAGAGAGGAGAGGATTAGAGAGTAGATGAGCAGAACAAAGAAGCATCCACGACTACACTAGCTGGATTCCAAGAGTGGATGCCCAAGTAGTAGAGAGGTCGGATCTATCCTTCCAGTGGTGTGAGAAGTGATTCTTAGTTGCTTGTATGATGTTATGAGCACACATGACTTCACTTGTGATCTTGTTGTTGAAAGCAATATCATTTCTGGCCCTCCATATGAAGTAAATGAAGTTGATTATAGCAACGATTCTTACCATGGAGATGAGGCAATGCTTGTGGGTGTTGAGAGATCCAAGCCAGTTCCATAAGTTATCCGAGTATGGAAAGGGAGGAGGAACGTGCAACCATCTGGAGACGAGGTTGAATGTTAAGGTGGCGAAGCTGCATTCATGGAACAGGTGTGCTTCGTTCTCAGGGCTGCGCTCGCAGAGGTAGCAGGTGTCATGTTGTGTGAGGTTCCAGGCGAGGAGTTTTGTACGGGTAGGGAGTTGATGGTGGGCTGCAATCCATGCAATGAAGCATCCCTTGGGTATGTTGGTTCTCCTCCAGATATTGTTATATAGTGTTGGGTTTGCTGGAGGGGGAAGCTGATGGATGAAGTTATAAGCCATAGTTGTGGAGAACTTGCCATTGGCCTTGACGACGGATGAGATGAAGTCAGGACCGGAATGAGTTTCCTGGATGTGCCTGATAAGGTCTTTGACTTTGATGAGGTAGTTCCAAGAGAAGCTAAACTTGTAGTTAGTCTCCTTTGATTTCTTCATCTTCTTCATCGCCTTCTACATTTGTCATCGTCTAGTTTCATGAAGCTTTAGAGATTAAGATTTTCCAATTCCTAATTAAGCAAAAACCTTAAGCTTTTGTTGATATGACTGCATCTGAATTCCCATTGGAAGCTGAAAGAATAACGTATCCTGGGATTGATCTGTCAGAAATTGGATCAATCAAAGATGTAGAAGATGAACATCCAAAAGCTTCCATTGTTGATGATTATTGTGAATGTAAATCTAACAAATCTAAATTCCTTAGTCGTAGATCCGACTAAAGATACAATCATAAGGCACACAACCGATTTGGTAACTCAATTCGGTAGTATATAAAATACTCCTACTCTGCGGGACCTCAAGAGGGGAGATCCGGTCCCAGGTTTCACTAGGTATCCAAGAACACAGATTACAAACACTGGACAAGAGATACTAGCACCTTTCCTACGATCTAGCAAAGAAAGCAAACAAACAACACTCAGGAGATACAAAGAAGCAATGGTGAAGAAAAGCCCCCTCAAAGGCACCTTGACGAAGATCTAAGATCGATCTTCGTCTATTTTGCAAACCAACGAAGCAGAGTCGAGAGATAACAGATCTCTCTTTTTCTTCTAAGGATCCTTCTCACTTCAGAGCGAGATTTGGATGATCCTTTCTTCTCCTTCTCTGTACTCTCTCTTCTCTCTTTTTCATGGACGAAGAACACTCAAGCTCTCGATCTATGGTTTCAGAAGCTGGAGCCAAGAGTTTAAGTACCAAGCTGAACCCTAGGTGAAACGCCTCGTTTTGCCACGATCCTTAAGTGAGCTGATGAACTGGATTAATAACATCAAGCGGCCGGTTCAGCAAACTCGCAAGCAGGTCCTTCATTTCTGGATCAAAGAGATGGGCTTCCAGAATTGGGCTCACAAAGCCCGGTTTCCAACTTCAGCCGGATAAGTGACAAATACACAATTACACATAGCAACTAAATATCTCCTAAGTCACATAATAACCTACATGTGCACATATCTTGTCACCATATAAATAACCAAGCTACATCACTTAGTTTAACCAAGTGGCAACATTGGATCATTATAGGCATCAAGAGTATATACACAACAAGTTATAATGTGAGTCTTATAACTCTCTACTTAGACCATAGTATAAGGTGCTAGTTTAATCTCTAAGTCCTAATGCTATAATATGTTACAAGAATCAATTAACATAACAAATGCCCTCCTGATTCTTGTATCATTTCAGTCTGGTTATGTTCCCCAATAGTGTGCCCAAGACCATCCTTCCTGTCCGTCATCAGTCCATGATCTACACAATCACTCAAGGAGCATCAAAGATCTGTAGAAAATTTCTACAGAAGGCAAATTTATCAGCAGTCATAATTTTTGTTCCAAAGTTAGCTGGATTCAAATCACCCTTAATTTTCTTAACTAAGAAGTGTTTCTTTTTAACCCTATCTCGAATGAAATGATTTCTAACATCAATATGTTTAGATCTTTCATGATAAACAGGATCTTTACACAAATACAAAGCACTTTGATTGTCCATATGAATTACAGGAACACAAGGTTTATGAGATATTTCACTAACAAGACCTTTAAGCCAAATAGCTTCTTTAGAAGCTTCAACAACAGCAATATATTCAGCTTCAGTAGAGGATAAAGCAACCACAGATTGTTGTTGAGATTTCCATGAAACACAATTACCAGTCCAAGTGTAAAAATATGCAGTGGTAGATTTTCTATTATCCTTATTACTAGCATAATCAGAATCTACATAACGAAACACTTCACCAATATTATTATGCTCAGAAAACGTCAAACACAGGTCTTTAGTTCCACTGATATATCTAAGAATATATTTCATAGCAGTCCAATGTAATTCACCGGGATTAGACATGTATCTACTTAACACACTTATACCAAACGCAAGATCAGGTCTAGTGCATAACATAACATACATGATAGAACCAACAGCCACATCATAGGGAATTTTTGCCATTTTTTCAATTTCAGCTTGATTACTAGGACAGTGTTGCTTAGTTAAGTCAAGATGCCCTTCTAAGGGTATAGAAGTGGATTTAGCATTTTTCATATTGAATTTTTCTAGAATTTTTTCAATATAATCAACATGAGATAACCACATCTTTTTATGCTTTCTATCCCTTATGATTTTAACACCTAATATTTTCTATGCAGGACCCATATCTTTCATGTCAAAATTTGATTTTAAATCCCTTTTAGCACCAGCTATTAACACGGCAAACTTACTAATAAGCAGTATATCATCAACATATAATAGCACAAACAAGGGATTCATGGAAGATATGCCTTTAAAGTACAAACAGTAATCATAATTGCTTCTTAAAAATCCTAAGTTTTTCATGCATTCATCAAACTTAAGATTCCATTGTCTAGGTGACTGTTTTAAGCCATAGATGGATTTTTTAAGCAAGCAAACATGATCAGGTTTAGATTTATCTACAAAACCCTCAGGTTGTTTCATATAGATTGTTTCATCCAAATTACCATGTAAAAAGGCAGTTTTTACATCCATTTGTTCTATGTCTCAATCATGCACAGTAGCAAAAGCAAGCAACAATCTCATGGTTTTATATTTGACAACAGGAGCAAATATATCAGTGTAATCAATTCCCTCTCTTTGGGTAAAACCCTTAGCAACTAACCTAGCCTTGTATCTAGGTGGTTCACTCAGTTTAGTAGCTTCCTTTAGTTTATAAATCCATTTACAAGGCACAAGTTCAGCATTTTCAGGTTTAGCTATTAACACCCAAGTTTTGTTAACAATCATGGAATCTATTTCATCTTGCATGGCTAGTTTCCAATTTTTCGATTGAGAACAGTTCATAGCTTGCTTATATGTGTTAGGAGTATATGGATTATCAACAACATCACCAGTCAAGAAAGCATACTCAACTATATTAAAACCATTTGTAAACATAACATATTCAGAATCATTGTATCTCCTATTAGGTATTCTAACCCTAGGATTTCTATCTCTAGTCAACTGATAGTTATGGTCATCATTGTCATTCAAATAATCATCTTGATCATGCAGAGAATCACCAATATCATGCAAGGAATCATTATTATTATTATTATTATTATCATGCAATGCATTATCAGAGTGAGATGAAGGAGCAGCAGAGATATCTCCTATATTTTCTACCCCCCTTGATTCTGACCTATGGTTCTCACTGCCTATAGCAGTGTTTTCATCAACATTTTCATCACTGTTAGGAAGATTATCAACATCATAGTTCTCTTCACTAGTACTAGGTGTTTGATAATATCCTATGTCAAACTCTTCATCTATGAATTAATTTTCCCTATTATGGTCATTAGTGTAGAAGTGAAAGCTTCTAGTTGACTCGGTATCATTTTCAGTGCTACTGGTATTATCCACAATGTTAGTATTTCTAGTTTTAAAATAGAATTCTCTTTCATTAAAGGTCACATTTCTAGATGTTATTACTTTATAGTCATGTGGTTGTATGAGTAAAAGTTTATAGCCTTTAACACCTTCAGGGTAGCCTAGCATTACACACTTTTGTGCTCTCGGGTGCAACTTCCCTTGTATTATATGGGAATATGCAGTACACCCAAAGGGCCTTAAGTGGGTAATACTAGGTTTCCTTCCAGTCCATAACTCTTGGGGTGTCCTAAAGTCTATTACAGAGGAGGGAGACCTATTGATGAGGTAAGATGTTGTAGTTACAGCTTCACCCCATAGACTATGTTTCATACCAGCACTAATAAGCATACATCTAGCCTTTTCTAAGAGAGTTCTATTCATCCTTTCAGCTGTACCATTTTGTTGAGGAGTGTAAGGGACTGTTAGATGTCTTTTAATGCCATTTGTTTTACAAAATTCATTAAAACTAGCATTACAAAACTCTAGACCATTATCAGTTTTAAGGCACTTAACTTTTAAATCAGTTTCATTTTCAACTGCAATTTTCCAGTTTTTAAAACTTTCAAAAGCTTCATCTTTAGTTCTCAACAAATATATTCAAACTTTTCTAGAATAATGATCAATGAAAGAAATAAAATATTTCTTTCCACCTACAGTTTCTATATGAGCAGGACCCCACAAGTCTGAGTGTATATATTCTAGAGGTTTATTTGCTTTATATGAAGATTTATTGAAACTATTTTTATTAGCTTTACCAAACACACAGTTTTCACAAAAGCTAAGGTTAGTTAATTGATTAGTTAAAATGCCTTGTTTATGTAACTGAATTAAGCCATTATTTCTTATGTGCCCTAGTCTGCTATGCCATAAAGTAGTTTGTTCTAGGTTGTTTTTATTAATATTGGTAGTGGAGAGATTTAATTCAGGTGATTGTTCTACAAAGTACAAACCACCCTTTTTAGAACTCCTGATAAGAGTAAGACTATTTTTGACAACTTCTCTTATACCATTACTAGTATTTATATTACATCCTAAATCATCAAACATAGACTCAGACAGCAGGATTCTCCTAAGGCCAGGAACCCATCTAACATTTTGTATCACCCTAATCTTTCCATCATACATGCACATAGGTATATTTCCTATTCCTTTTATTTTCAAGGCAGTGTTATCACCTAACATAACATCACCACGATTAAAAATATCTAAAGAACAAAATAGAGTTCTATCAGGACAATCATGCATGGTACATCCAGAATCTAATATCCAATCATCAGATTTGCATTTGAAAGGAATAGTGCACATCAACAGTTCACATGAATACTGAGCATGGATATTTTCAAACAGAGAAACATTATTTTCAACATTTCCTTTACTAGATTCATCCTTCTTTTTCTTTCTACAGTCATTAATGAAGTGACCAACTTTTTGACACTAAAAACATTTTTTATTTTTCTTGTCATTTTCACTACTAGGGTTCTTATCATAGAAATCATCTTTCTTATCCCTTTTATTTGACTTGTTGTTCTTTTTAAACTTCCCTTTAGTCACTAAAACTTCAGACTTAACTTCAGATTTCTTATCATTAGGTTTAGTCTTAAAAATTTTCATAGATTCATTTTTATCAACAATGGATTCAATTATTTTAGTCTTAGTTAAAGTTTCAGTACTGTACTGTATTACATCTCTAAAGGTGTCAAATTGTGAGGGTAAAGAACCTAACAGGATAACAGCTAGATGAGTATCTTTAATAGTGTCATCACATCTTTCTAAGTCCATTTCCATCTTTAGAAATCTATCTAGGTTATCATTCAAGGTCACATTCACATCCATCTTAAATGTAAACAACCTATGTAAAGTAGATATCCTAGAGGGCAACGATTTTTTATTATACTGCTTATCTAAGGTGTCCCACAAAGGTTTAGCAGATGAGATACTTACAAACTGAAGAGCCACGTCGTCAGTCAATCTTATCATTATTTCAGCATGAGCCTGCTGATCCATTTCCATTTTTCTGGTTGTAGACGTTTCTGCCAAGTAATCACCAGTTATGGCCCTCCAACATTTTTCCTTGGTCAAGATTGCCTTCATTTTAACCTGCCACATGATGAAGTCAGAGACTCCATCATATGGCTTGAGTCTGATGCTAGCTTCTGTCATTTTTTATTCCCTGCAAACAAGAAATGAAAAAAGGTTAGATATAATCAAACAAGCAAAGTAAAAACATGTAAGAGGTAGGACAAGTGAGCAAAGATAAACACAGTAGCAAAAAACCAACCAAGATGATCACTACAAGAATCAATCAGAGTAAATCCAGCCACACAAGGCAAAACAACAAGCGGAAGCAATATCAGGAAGCAAGATATACGAAGATATCAAACACTACAGAAAACCCCAAAAATTAGGGTTTTTACAAATTCGAAAGACAAACTCACAGAATGCTCTGATACCAATTTGTGAATGTAAATCTAACAAATCAAAATTCCTTTGTCGTAGATCCGACTAAAGATACAATCATAAGGCACACAAGCGATTTGGTAACGCAGTTCGGTAGTATATAAAATACTCCTACTCTGCGGGACCTCAAGAGGGGAGATCCGGTCCCAGGTTTCACTAGGTATCCAAGAACACAGATTACAAACACTGGACAAGAGATACTAGCACCTTTCCTACGATTTAGCAAAGAAAGCAAACAAACAACACTCAGGAGATACAAAGAAGCAATGGTGAAGAAAATCCCCCTCAAAGGCACCTTGACGAAGATCTAAGATCGATCTTCGTCTATTCTACAAACCAACGAAGTAGAGTCGAGAGATAACAGATCTCTCTTTTTCTTCTAAGGATCCTTCTCACTTCAGAGCGAGATTTGGAGGAGCCTTTCTTCTCCTTCTCTGTACTCTCTCTTCTCTCTTTTTCATGGACGAAGAACACTCAAGCTCTCGATCTAGGATTTCAGAAGCTGGAGCCAAAAGTTTAAGTACCAAGCTGAACCCTAGGTGAAACGCCTCGTTTTGCCACGATCCTTAAGTGAGCTGATGAACCGGATTAATAACATCAAGCGGCCGGTTCAGCAAACTCGCAAGCAGGTCCTTCATTTCTGGATCAAAGAGATGGGCTTCCAGAATTGGGCTCACAAAGCCCAGTTTCCAACTTCAGCCGGATAAGTGCACAAATACACAATTACACATAGCAACTAAATATCTCCTAAGTCACATAATAACCTACATGAGCACATATCTTGTCACCATATAAATAACCAAGCTACATCACTTAGTTTAACCAAGTGGCAACATTGGATCATTATAGGCATCAAGAGTATATACACAGCAAGTTATAATGTGAGTCTTATAACTCTCTACTTAGACCATAGTATAAGGTGCTAGTTTAATCTCTAAGTCCTAGTGTTTTAATATGTAACAAGAATCAATTAACATAACAATTATCTATATGTAGCAGTGGGCAACACAGTCAGAGAGAATAAGTCAAATGTGATATGGGCTTTGCAGAACTCAGGAGGCAAGAAGATATGTATACTACATGTATATACCATTCCAACTAGTAAGTTTCGTTTGATCTTTTGTTATTCTGGCTTTAACAACTATTGGTATCCTATTGTTAATGTGTCACATCGACAATAAGTAGGTGATGAACCCAATCTTTAAGGTTGTTAATTGGTTTTAAGAGAGCTCACCGGATTCATGGGCTTGGTTCAGGTCCAACACGTATGTGCGAAAATTAGCCCGGGACGGTTGAACCTTTATATATATTTTTTTGAATTTTTGCCGAAAATTAAACCCTTTACAAAATTGACAAGTCAGTCCAATCCAATAACAGTTTTTCGGTCCAGACCGGAATTTGAAAGTTCTACTAATTATATTGTTTTCACTAGAAATTCTTATTGTTTTGTGCTCATTATTAGTTGTGATCGATCGATGTTACACGGCTATAAATACGGAAAAAAATCATAGTTGTCAAAATATTACACAACAATTCGTGTTTCAGACTAGCGCTTCTAGCGCAGAGCGCCTCACTCTTACCCACCAAAAAAAAAATTCATGCTTCAGACTGTCCCTAGAAAACGGAAATGTAAAACTCTACTCCTTTGGGAAATGTGAAACTCTACTCCTTTGGAGTAGAGTTTCCATATATGCTACATTGTTGTGACTATTCTAACTCTACATCCCAAATTTATAAGTGCCAATTTCATTCGGAAGTTTGATAGGTAAAATTTGTACTAGTCCTATACTTATTGCATTACTACTTCTAATACTCACCTTCTTTCTCTTTTGCTACACTTTAGCTTGGGATGGTTTATTGTGATATATGACTTTCAGGGGGAACACATGATGTTACTGCATATAGTGAGAAGGAGAGGAAGAGAAAGCATAAGACGCTCGATGAGTACATTCAACTTTGTGCCAAAGCAGGGGTAAAGCAAAATCTAGACGAATTTATATACTCAATGTTGATCAATAATATAAATAAAATTTCAAATATATATATATCGATATTTTTAAATACATTTTATATTTCAACAATTATTTTCGTTTACGATGCTTTTTTACCGCAAAACGTTTTTACTAGAATTCAACCCATATAGATATATATAACCCAAGTTTTATTTTTTCCTACAAACATATTTTATATGGGTTTAGTAAGATTAAAATCCGAAATGTATCCAATTTTCTTATAAAAATGTAAAAAATGGTTTAAGACCGGAAATGACGGTTTCAGACCGGACTGAAATATTACACTCCAAGATCGAACCGGCTCTGGCAGTTACAGTCTAAGATTGGACCGTAATTTCAGATTAGGTCTGGTCAAAATTTACACAACCCTTCCTCTAATTAGTTCCTATGTGCATATGCCCTTGTTTTGGTTCTTCTAGATGCATGCGCAAAAGCTATTGATTGAAGCAGATTCAATAGAGAACGGGATAGTTACACATATTTCTCAAAACATGATTACCAGACTTGTAATCGGAGCGGCTGCAGACAGAAAACATAAGAAGTACGAGTTTATAAAATCAGTTTTGGTGTATTAGTATCCTATTTTCTTATAGCTTTCGCAACATCTCTTCGATCTTCCGAATAAGTTACTTCTACGTACTTACATTGCAGAAATATGACGACATTCAAGTCAAATAAGGCGATATATGTTCAGTCACACGCCCCTTCTTTTTGTAAAATTTGGTTTGTTTGCAAGGGATATCTCATCTATACAAGTTATATATCTACATTGGCAATTCTTAACCCGAAAACTTGGTTTTGAAATGTGAATGTCTTGTTATAGGGAAGGATTTGAGCCATATCCAAAGCATAAAAGTGAAGATTTAACTTCAAGAATGAGAAATGGAGGCTTTTCTGAACGTTTTCTGAAGATAAGTTATTTTGATTCAGCTCGACCTTCTACATCATCTGTTGTTACTCCCTCCTCTCCTTCTCGTATACAGGTAGGAACAAGACTATCATGTTGGAATTTGGATGACTTTTTTGTATGTAGAAAAGAAATTTGTGTATAATTACGAAAATCACTCGTTCTAGTTAAAGGGGTGAAATGAAAACGGTTAAAGGGAAGAAAATGAAATGAAAATGGTTATGTTTTATGATCCACGATTTTGTGTCCTGAATTTGAATTGGTCCAGATTAGGGTTTTGTTGTTTGGAATTATATATGGTTTTGTATGTTTCCGGGTTAGGGTTTTCATTAACCATCACTACTTGAATGTGTTGATTGAATTAGGGATCGATGTTAGGGTAACCCAAACGTGATTGTGTTTTTGGAGGTTTGTTGATCGGATTGTCTGATGTCATACAGGTTAACCAAATATCAAGCTCCGATCGTAGAATTTGTCTTCACGGTTTGCAAGCAATACATGCTACTGCACGTACGAATGAACATTATGGTAGACGCTTTTTTCGATGCCCTTTATATAGAACAACTGACAAGTGTAATTATCTCGAATGGGGTGATGAGAGATTTACTACAAGATCAATTGATATCATCCAAGAATTGGTGAAGGATAACATGGAGCTAACAAAGTCGACTAGAGTTTATCCTCTTAAGATGGAGAAACTGTGTTTGGAACTTTCATGTAAAAACGCTCTAATAATCCGGCTACAATTGGAGAAAAAGAAAGAAAGACTTATTTGTGATGATACGATAAGGAAGCTTGGAGCTCGTGATCATAATCATACGATGATGACTCTTGTTTTAATATTTTTGTTGATTGTTGTGATGGTGAAGTTTGTGGTTTAGACTTTAGTGACTTTGGGACATGCTTTAGGGTTTGCGTGTTGTGCATGTTAGTTGTATGTTTAAGTTTCAATCTGATTGAAATAATGTACTTCTGTTCATTTGGATTAATCTAACACATTGTTTCCCTACATAAGTATTTTTGGCTCATTTGGTCAATGTAAGCTCTATGCTACTAAATAAAATATTATTAGGTAAATGAAAGAATGTCAAACATCTTTAAACCTAAATATAATTAAACATGAAATGTCACATATCATTAAATTCTAAATACCATTAAACATAACAATCTTACATTCTAAAATATTGATCATCAAAGTTTAAACATCAATTTTCATACATTCTTTTTTTTTTTTTGGTAGGCTAAAAGTTAAGTGATGGTTCAAGGAAACCGGCTAACCGAGCCACAATGGATCCAGGTAGCACCGACTCGTGATATTTTCATACATTCTTTGTGACAGCATCAACACACCACCTTAGCTAGCGTATTCACATTTAGGGACGTGCAATGTCCGGACCAGATCATCATGGTGCGGTCCATGAACCATGATGTACGTGTGTAATCAATTATGATATCATTAATGAATTAATTGTAAATCCTAATCATAAATTCTACTTCAACTCTACCTAGCGATCACCCATAAACTGTTATGTAAATTCAAAGAATTTTGTAGCTCATAAATCCTAACTTTTTTGGCCCAAAATCTAAGAAGTTCAAAAAGTTAGCAAAAGTTGATTCAACTATTTTTCTTCTATATCTTAGCTAATTTTAAATTTTTTTGTAGCAATCATCAGTTTTTATTTTAAAAAAACCTTCATCAAAATAAAACCGAGAAAAAATGACTATCCATAATTTAGAGGGTTGATAGATGTACCGGCGAAAATCTCTAATAGTTCAGCAACTACGCACTTCACGTGCATAGTTGATAGGGTCTTCAACTACGCATATGAGGTTCGTAGTTGGAGTTCATGAGAAAGAAAAAAAAAAGGTAAAATAAACAACTAAGTATTTTACCATTATTATTCTATTACGCACGTGAAGTGCTTAGTAGTAGTTTTCATAACTTTCCTTTTTTTTAGAACTACTATTGCACTCTCATATGCGTAGTTGAGAATCATTTTTTTTTTTGAAATGTTAATTGTATTGAATGGGGGTGAAAAAGAATGTACAGGGAAGGTCACAAACAATCCCAAAGCTTACAAGCCAAGAAAACAAAAGCAGTAAGAGTGATCAAAGACAACATCAATATCAATGCTAAAGGAAAAGACGAGGGGAATTAGGTGAATTTGATGTTCAGCATGCGGGCCATATCAAGCGAGGGAGCAGTTCGGCCTCTCCAATTGTGCTCGGAATGTAGTTTGGTGGATTGAATGATCTCCCCAGCACAGTCAATTGCTTTGGTGAAGGTGTTGCTATACACCATGTTGCTCCTAGCCCTCCAAACATGATAGATGAATGATATGATAGACGCAATCCTGATCCTATCCATTGGGCTCGGGTTAAGCCTAGTCCACGATTCCAGCCAAGGCCAAAGATTGTTGATGTAGGGAGCAGGATAAGGCGTTCTGTCCAGCGAGAGACAATATCTAAGACCAGGGAGCCATAGCTACAATAGCACCAAAGGTGATCATCGTTCTCAATTTGCATTATTGCATAGTTTACAAGAGTCGTTGCTGATCAAGTTCCAGGATCTGATTTTCTCAAGGGTGGGAAGGCGTTTAAGAGCTGCAAGCCATGCAATATAGCAGCTCCTAGGTTGGTTAGATCTCAACCAGATAGCTCTGAAGGGGTTAGGATGGGTGATAAGGTAGACAGTTATAAGAAAATAGCATAGGCTTTTTTGTGAGAAAAGGTGTTGTTAAGGCATGAAATAACATCACCTCTCAAGCCCCCTTGGGGTGGGATAGGAATAGCATCTCTCACCATAAGCAGCGACTTCCAGAAAGCATTGTGGTGTGGCTTCGCGATGCAGTTCCATATACAATTGCTTCCCTTGATCAAGTGACGTTTCACCCATGATATCCAAATGTTAGGACTGCCCCTATCCAACTCATAGATGAGACTAGCGAAGGCAACCTTATTCCTCGCAGCAAGATCAGGAAAGTCGAGCCCACCATGATCTTTAGAAGTACAAACGGAGGGCCAGGCCACCAAAGCCCTCTTGCTATTCTCAACCCCGGACTAGAAGTATGACCGGATGAGCTTATTAATCATGGTAATAACCTTGACAGGGAGCATAAACATGGAGCACCAATACTGGCTAACAGCAAAGAGAATGGATTTGACAATCTGAGCCCTCCCAGCATATGATAGCGACTTCGCACTCCAGGAATGAATACGTTTCGTGATCCTATGAATCAGTTGGAGATAATCAACAATTTTTAGCCTTCTACTTCCAAGCGGTACACCCAGATAGAGGAAAGGAAGGGTTCCAACTGTCATGCCAGTGACATTAACTGCTCTTTCAATCTCAAGATTGTCTATCTCACCAAGATATAAGCTTGACTTGGCCAGGTTAATGACAAGACCAGAGATATTACAAAACGATACAAGGGTATCATTTAGGATTTTGATGGACTGGGAGTCACCTCTACATAGCAGTAGAAGGTCATCAGCAAAAGCCAAGTGGGTAATTCTGGGTGTGGAACATCTAGGATGAAAGTTGAATTCAGGGCTGGATGTACTAGACTGAATCATCTTGGTAAGAAATTCTATGGCAATTGCAAAGAGAGGAGAAGAGAGGGTGCATCCTTGCTGATAACACGATTTATGACTTAGGTTTAGGTAATCATTTAGATAGATTTCTCACTCATTTATGCATGGTTTAGCACTAATTCACGACGTTTGCACTCAATTCACGCATTTTGTCGAGATAGATGTCTACACGGACTTGTGTATTGCTTTGTAGGTATTTTGGAGGTCTTTTGGACATTAACCGATACATTCGAGGGTCAAGCCTCATGGTGGTACACATCCAAAGCTTTAGAGGAGCATAATTGGAGCAACAAAGGACACAAAGACCACTATTGGTGCAAGCAATGGAGCAACTCATGGCTAAACGGTCATAGCATGCTTCTGCTGAAGAAAATCGGACCAACTAACAGATAAATCGGCCGATTTTTATCTCTGGGTCGATTTTCCTGCCTTCAACAGCTTAAGCCACGTGTCCCACGATCTCTTGATCCGGCCTTGCTCTTGGTGGAGAATATAAGTGGTCCTGCAAGCTGTTGCTGAGCATCTCTCCTCTCCCACATTCTCTCATTCACAGCTCATCCATTGGAGGCAAGTTTGGGAGGAGAAGAAAACTCTCAAGGATTGAAGGAAGAAGAAGAACACCATTCTAGGAGTGATAGTGAGGTTTTGAGTGATTTTGAGTTACTTTCGTAGTCTTGGATTGAAGAACTATTGCAAGGATTGTTAGGAACATTTTGGATCTTCATTTAAGAGTTTGTAAGTCTTGCTACAACTTAGATTCAGCTGAAATTTATTGATTCTACTTGCTTATCTTCATTATTCATCTATGAGAACCATGTATGCTTGTATGATGATTTTGGATCTTGATATGCATACTATTTGCTAGTTTATTGTGATTCTGGAGTGATGGATTGATGGTTATGGCTAGGGTGATGATAGAATGGACTTATATGTTAGTTTAGGATGATTTGTATGCACGAAACCCAAACCTGTCAGAAAAATCGCCCTGATCATCAGCAGATCGGCCGATTTAGCTGTAGAACAACCCGATTTATTCTCTTGTTGCTCTCTAATTGATGAATTTGTATGTTAGGGTGTTAGGTTGTTAAATCCTAGTGTTATTTAAGCCTAATTTAGCTTAGGACCACCTAATGCTATCAACCTAAGTGAGGGAAGAGATCTACCCGATGATTTCCGATCTTAGGTACCTTAGATGATGAATTCTAGGTAGTAGTGAGCCTCATAAGCCGCTATTGGATCGAGTGTGCTAGGATTATTGCTTGAGACTCCCCTTTTCCGAGACTTACCCGGTAAGGAGAGGGTTGCCCTTAAGTAGTATCCGGTTTGTGTGGAATTCCTTATTTTAACCCCTTGAGACCTACCCGGTAATAGGAGTTTGATGCGGGACTAGTGAAGTGAGAGACCTACCCGGTAATTGCTTCGATTAGTGAAACATTCTTTCCCCAACACCGCAGCTTGTCCTTAGAATCCTTAGAACCTTGAGTCCGATACCATAACCGGAAATCTTGACCTCTAGAATCCACTTTTCCTTCTTGATCATATACTTTGTGTTTTGTGTAACTTGTTTGTTTTGCTAGCTTGAGTTGTTATTTTGTTTTATTACCTTGCTTGACTTGTGATCTTTGTTTGATCACCACAAAAACTCAACCAAAAATATCATCATTTTCATTTCCTTATTCCTCTCTCTTCTCTAGATTAGATCCACACTATCTATGACCATTGTTTGACTCGATTTCACCTTAGTCTTTGTGTTCGACCTCGGAATACTATCCCTGCTACAAACGTCCCGTACACTGCGGGTTCGCTAGGAGTTAGGATAAATATAACGAGTATAAATTTTAAAACCTATTGCGTATCACACATATCCTGAGCGTAACACTTGCCTCAACCCAAGAGAGCCTAGGAAGTGGCCTTTAAGGGAACCGTTAATGTTGACAGAGTAAGATGCGGTTGAAATACACTCCTTAATCAACTTAATGAAATGATTCGGGAAGCCCATCATTTGAAGACAATGGATAATGAATTCGTGACTTACAGTGTCAAAGGCCTTCGAGATATCAATCTTTATTGCCGCTCTCGGAGAGATATTTTTCCTGACATATTTGTGAAGCAATTCTTGGCAAAGAACCACATTATGCTTGATAGATCGCTTTGAGACGAAGGCGCTTTGGTTGAAACTGATAAGGTTTGGGAGGACAGCATTGAGGCGCTTCGAAAGGATCTTTGAAATGGTCTTGTAGATGGTGTTACAACAGGAAATGGGCCTATAATCTGAAGGGGTCTGAGGAGAGTCAAGTTTAGCAATTAATGATATAGAAGTATGGTTAACCTGTTTCAGCATCCGGCCGTTGGTGAAAAAGTCCAGGATCGCATCAAAAAAGCTCTTATGGATGATACTCCACGCAGATTTGAAAAATAAAGAGCTAAAGCCGTCCGGTCCAGGCGCTTTTGTTATTGCCAATATTGAAAACAACAGTCTTGATCTCCTCAGGTGTTACCATCTCGCTCAAAGTTACAACATCCTTCGGGTTAAGGGAGAGAAGGTAGACATTGGGGAATGGTAGGTGAGGGGTATGGCACTGGGGATTGAGGATATGGCCAAAGTTGTTGACAACATGTTGTCAATAGAATTAGGGTCGTAGGCCATAGTCCCGTCACTGGAACGAATTGAATAGATATGATTCGCACATCTACGATTCTTGATGCTCCTAACAAAGAAGGAAGAGCACTGGTCTCCCATGTGATATCCATTTGGCCTTGGAGAGCTGAGCCAAAGTGGAGTGAAGAGCCTTATATCCATCATTCAAAGCAAGCAAGAGCCTCTTCTCCTCATCTTGGATGGAGGCATCATGGAGGTTAGATTGAAGATTGATTTTAGTGGAGTGTAGTAGCCGACGATGCTCGGGGATATTCGTCTGAAGATCCTCCATCTTAGCACTAGGAAATCTGTTAAGCATGGGCTTAAGAATCTTCAACTTCCTAGTAAGTTGGAACATAGTGTTACCCTCAATCACAGTGTCCCAAGCATCCTTCACCTTGCCTAAGAAATCTTTATGGTTTATCCAAGCATTATTGAATCGGAACGGGTAGCACCTCCAGGCATCCAATGTTTCAGTAAAGAGTAAGGCGGGGGAATGATCCGATACATCAGCATGATCAAAGTGGGCCTTTGATTGGGGAAAGGCGTTTAGCCATGCCGAGTTGGAGACTATACGGTCAAGTTTACTCCAGATGCGAGAGTCAGCTTGCTTGTTGTTCCATGAGTATTTACTGCCAGTGTAAGGAAGGTCAAATAGCATGAATTGCTCAAAGCAGGTCCCGAGTTCATTAGACGACTGCGAGATACTCGCCAGGCCATTAGTAGTCCTCTCATCAGGAGAAAGCGTAACATTGAAGTCACCCAAAAAGGCCCAGGGCTTGTTAGAGTTCAAGAGACTCAGCGTAGAAATCATATTCATTACACACGCGAAGCTCCTCATAATGTGCTATCCTGCAGTAGTGTCTTCAAATCCCCATGTCCGACGAAGCTCCTCATAATGTGCTATCTTTGCAATGAACGACGCATCCCATTCATCAACACTTGGGTCGTGGTATTGTTTCCAATAATCAATCAACTGCGGTAACGGGGCATCATCTTTTAACCATACCTACAAATATGAAATTACATAAAATGGTTAGTTAAGATTGACTTTAAATACAATAAATTGAATGAAAGTAACACGTCGACCTACCGGCACAATAATCGTTACCAAGATCACGAGAATATTCCATAAGATCCTAAATAAAAATAACATAGAGTATTATTTTAAAAATACACATCATTTTATTCTTAAATGTCTAAACTACAATTCCGATTCTCTATTCTAATATTGCTAATTCTATAAATTCGATTATCTGTTCTAACATTGCTAATTCTATAATTTTGATTCTCTATTCTAACATTGCTAATTCTATAATTTCGATTCTCTATTGTAACATTGCTAATTCTACAATTCCGATTCTCTATTGTAACATTGCTAATTCTACAATTCCGATTCTCTATTCTAACCTTGATAATTCTACAATTCCGACTAAATAAAACGACATAAAAGTAAAGTATAAATAAGTTTGTACACTTACTTCAAGTTGTGCGAGAATTTCTTCCGGATCACTATATTTTTCAATATCGAACGGCATCATAGAGCTTTCACCATCGGATTCTACATCTACTTCATCGGAATACGACGACATTTTAACGACTTTTTTTGTTTACATTCTTGAGGTTTGGATGAAAGTGAATGATACAATGAATTCACATGTTATTATATAGGTTCGAAAAATTCACGACGACATTTTCAAACTAGAGTTTTATTTTTTTCGTTGCCGGGTTCCATTAACATCACTCTTATTTATACGTATAACTGGTAGAGGGATGCGGAGTCGGACTCCGCCTCCGCGTCCCTCTTGGCGCGGGCGGACTCCGCCTCTATGAAGGCGCGAGTCCGCCCGAATAGTAAGCCTGTTCATCTTTTACAGTTGGTATAGTTGAAAGGGAAAACTCACCAATCACATGTGTACGTGTGGAATTGAACTGTTAATTCATCTAATTAAACTCAACAATCTTCCTTCTTCTCCACAGCATTCAACATCCCATTTCTTTCTTTTTGCCTCACAAATCTTTCATTCATAAAACCCTAATCAACGAAAACTTAAAGCTTCTTTCTTTTGATTTTCCTTGTGTTGAATCATAATGCATGAAGTGTTATCAATTGGTTTGTGTATAGTTGACTTATCACATAAAGTTGTAATAATAGCTTCTTCTGAGATTGATTTACCGTTAGAAATCGGGTTATTCGAAGAGGATCATCCGAAGCTGGCTGTTGTTGAAGAAGATTGGTTGTTTGTGGTTGTAGGCAAAGAAGTTCAAGAGAATATTTCAAATGTTGTTTGGGCTTTGAACAAGTTACGACCCACGAAGATCCGTATGCTATTTGTATCCACGCCTATTGAAACCCTAACCGCTTGTAAGTTCCCTGTGATTTTTGATTGTTTAGAAATCTCTTGTTGGACCGGATATTTAGGTTTAGACTGGTTGAGCCAATTTTTGTAGGCCCAAAGTTGGTCCTTTACAAGTTTGCCGGATCGGACCAAACCTCAATATCCGGTTCAGGTCCAGATCTAGTCCAACTACACCATTTCGGACGGGATCCGATCCAAAATTTCAGTTCGCACATAAATTTGAACAGCCTTACTCAGTGCATACTCACTTTTGTTTATCTTATACTTATAATGTGTTGAGATGTGTGGAAATGTTCTAAATCACCTCTTATTGTCAATTGATTTTAGGATGAAACCCAAAATGCTTGTATAGGTTCACTTTGGCGTGCAAACCCTTCACTTTGGCGTGCAAACCCTTCACGTCATAAACACGACATTTATAAAAATATAAATTAACATGATATCATATACGGGCAATAGGAGCCCTAAGATTTATATCAGTTATATGTTAGGTTCACGTATTATCATATTGCTCATCTTCACTCTCTCTTGTTAAATCTAGCAAAGCCTAAACCCCGAAAGGAGAGGTATGGAATCAACAAAGCCCTAGACGAATATATTCAGCTTTGTGCCGAAGAAGAGGTAAAACCTCTAAACTTGACAACGTTTAACATACGTTTTTGTCTATTTTTCATCTGTTTTACATGTGTTCATGAGCTAAAGCTCAGCCATGGTTTTCCAAATCTTGTAGGTGATTGCGGAAAAGCAAATTGTTGAAGCAGACTCAATTGAGAATGGTATCATTACTTTAATTTCTCAAAAGGTGATCAAGAGACTTGTGATGGGAGCTATAGGTGATCATATATACAAATATCATAGAATAAGGGTACCTATATGTAATAAAGAGAAAGTAGTAACAAACTCCTAACAGACTATCGAGTAGTGTATATATAGCAACACTATTCTATATTTCAGCACATTATGGAATATATTTCATCTTCTTCTTCTATGTGTTAACATGGTATCAGAGCAGTATCTGATCTCCATTTTTTTTCAACACACATAGTTCTATTCTATTCAATCTCTGCATATTTTTACTCGGTTTTTTCATCTCATGGATGCTAACAAGGATTCGAGTTCTTCTTCTCCTTCGATTAATGTGGATCGTCCTGCTGTTGCTAATGTGGATGATCCACTTTACCTTGCTCATTCTGATAATCCTGGAATGCATCTCGTGTCTATCCTCTTTAATGGCACTAATTTCACCTCCTGGCGACGAAACATTCGAATGGCGCTTGGTGCCAAGCAGAAACTTGGATTCGTTGATGGTACTTGTCTCAAACCTTCGATTGGTAATACTGAGCAGTTAACCAAGTGGATTCGGGCTAATTATATGGTACGTTGCTGGATTTTGCATTCTATGAAATCTGATTTTGCTTAATTGTTTACTTATGCCGAATCTGCCCTAGAATTGTGGAAGGATATTGTCGAACGATTTGAGGTATTGTTAGCATGAAATATTGTGATATTTTAGGCACGTTTTCTAAACGTATTTGATTCATATTGATAGTCTTTGATTGAACTTTGTACATATGTGAGCTAGTATTACCTATATTGTCGATGTGGATGTCTACACTAGCTCTATGTTGATTATAGGTGATTTGGAGCTATTTCCGAACGGAATCGAGCAAAAGAGGAGTTGATTGAGTTTGTCCATGGATTGAGGACATTCCTAGGAAGCAAATTGGAGTTTTAGCTTGAGGAATGCACGGGGCTAGGGAAGAATCACGTTCTTGCCCTAAACCACGCTCTAAAATACGGCCGTACTACGAACCACGTTCAGTTCCACGGCCGTGGAACCCTGCAAGAGAAGCGTGATGCATTCCAGTAACTATTACGGCCGTGGAATATATGGTACAAACCGTGACCTAATCCACGCTCTAAATTACGGTCGTGGAATCTTCCACGACCGTGATCTTGGCGAATCTTTTCGCCACACTTTGAAGCCACGATCTTTTGAAGATTGGGCCGGGCCGACATTTTGCCCTGCACTATAAAAAGACGGACGAAGCAAGATTCCGTCATCTTCGCTTAGGGGAATTTTGGCAATCCACACTTTATCAACGCATAGGCCGGCTACACCTCGTTTAGCCCTTGCTTAGCATTGACATCTCATTAAAGATCGAAATTCGTGTTTGGGAATTGCCCTAATCTCGCACTTTTGGTGGAGATTGCTGTTGAGATCTCCGGATTGGCAGAAGATCGAAGCTTTTGGAAGGTTTTGCAAGAAGATCTCTCTTCTTGTTTAGGTTTGATTTGGAAAACGGATTGACATCCCATTTTCCCTTCTTTCCTAAGGTTGTGATTGTTTACTTTATTGTGAATCTTTTGACAACACTCGTTCTTGATTGTGACTTTGAGATTGGTTTGAAGATTATTGAAAGTTCTTGGAAGTTTTCATCTTTTTATCTTTTAATTCTTGAATTGATATCAACATGACTGTTATTGGCTAAAAACCCTTAACAATTCTAAGGTGAAGGGTTGATAGTTGTGGCTTAGATGATGATAGATCGATCGCAAACGGATTAGACCCTGAGAGTTAGAGAGAATCGCCGATAGACCATAAATTACGGCCTGTTCTTGAGTACACGGCCGTGGAACACCAAGAACTAACCGTAATTTCTCTTAAATCTACGAGCCTGCTTTTACTTTAATCCAAAGTTAAAGATTTGCTTTAACTTAGTTTAGACTTGTCTTTTCTAGGTGGTAGTGAAGCCTCAACAACCTCTACCTCGATTGTGAGTGTCACAACCTCAATCGGCTAAGTTAGTCTTGATCCTTGGGTTACAAGTTTGGGTATTTGACACTAATTCTCACCTTTAGAATCTTTCTATATTGAGCCTCAACAACCTGTATAGAGAGTGTCTTATAGATGAATTACATAAGGTTTTTGGAACTTCACCGTACGATTACCTTACATTGGTATACCTTTGCATATCTCAACTCTGTCTTTATTCATTAGTATATCTTGAATCGATTGCCACAGCTGGATACTTGGATCTTTAGGATTGTTGTTTTCCCAATATTTGCAAAACTCTCATATTTACTCGCTTGATAATCTGCAATCGAATTTTTTCCCACCCAAATCCCTGTGTTCGATACTTTGGAATTCTTGCTTAGCTGCGTCGATCTGTACACTGCGGGTTCGCTGCTTGATTCTAGTTTTATAAATTTAAAGCTTATTTGCACACACCTTTAGGGGCGAACAGGTATCCAATGCTACCCTTATCTATCAAATTCGTAAAGAATTGTCTTCTCTTGTGCAAGAGAATACTTCAGTTTCAGTTTATTTTGGAAAATTGAAGAAATTATGGGATGAATTAAGCTCCATCGATGCTCTACCTGTGTGTTCTTGTCAAGGTATCAGCCATTGTACCTGTGACATTCTTAAGAAAATTTCTACTCGAGAAGTTCATAATCGAGTTATGCAGTTTCTCATGGGTTTGAATGACCAATTTGAGCATATTCGTAGTCACATCTTGTCTTTAGATACATTACCTACTGAAAATCGAGCTCTTCATATGGTTTTGCAAATAGAAAAAATAAAAAGGAACTTACATGTCATGTTCCGGCTTCCCATGATATTCTTGCTGCTTCTAGATCTATTCCTTATAGGCAAGCTGGTGGTAGCAGGAGGGACTTTAAAAAGGAAAAATATGATCGACAATGTTCTTATTGTAAAGAACGAGGCCATAAGCGTGAAGATTGTTTTAAGCTTACTGGAATTCCGGATTGGTATAAGGAGTTTAAACAGAAAGAAGACAAGCCTTCAGGCTCTTCACATGCTGATTCTCGATCTGCTAATACTTTGTCTATTGCTCATTCTCCTCTGGATCCTGATGTTGCTTCTTCTCCTAGTCCATTGGATTCTTCTGCTGCACATGTTGTTTATCAAGAAATCCTGAAATTGATGATGGATAAGCATAATACTCCATCCATTAATTTTGTAGGTATTCTCAGTTGCATAGCTAATATTGCTATTAATATGTCTACATGGATAGTGGATTCAGGTGCTACAAATCATATTTGTTTTTGCAAGTCCTTCTTTGTTGATTTGACTCAGCTTGATGAACCAATCATGATCAGTTCGCCTGATGGCTCTGTTAAGAAGGTGTATCATCGAGGCAGTGTGGTTTTATCTCCAGCTATCACTTTACATCATGTTCTCTATATTCCTCAATTAAAACACAATCTATTGTCCATATCTCGACTGATACACGATTTTCCCATGAAGGTTATGTTTACTCATAATTCATGCTTGTTTCAGGCCCTTTCCAGTGATTTCATTATTGCCATTGGGTTCAAGGATGGCAACCTTTACAAATTGCAGTCATCTGGATTACCTCATGTTACTTGTGTTGCTTCATCAGTCCCTAAGCCTTATGATTTGCAGTTGCTTCATGACAGACTAGGCCATATGTCATTCTCTAAGTTTCAGCATTTAGACACTGGTTTTTCCTCTAAAATGACAAACTTGAACTATCATACTTGTATTAAAGCTAAACAGCATTAGCTTCCTTTCTTGGCAAGTGAATCTCGAGCTCAAACAATTTTTGGTCTTATTCATATTGATATTTGGGGTCCATATCATACATCATCTTTGTGTGGTGCTCGATATTTTCTAACTATTATGGATGACTTCACTCAAAATACTTGGACATTTTAATGTCACATAAAACACAGGTTTATCAGATTGTCCATAATTTCTTTAATTATGTGAAGAATCAGTTCAATGTCACTGTCAAAATTCTTCGTTCAGACAATGGAGCTGAATTTCTTTCACATCGATTGCAAGCTCTATTGTCTGCCTTTGGTATTATTCACCAGCGCTCAGCTCCTTATGTCCCTCAGCAAAATGCTCGTGTTGAGCGTAAGCATCGTCACTTACTAGAGACAGCTCGTGCTATTCGTCTTCATGCCAATTTACCCCTTTATTTATGGGGTGAATGTATTCTTACAGCAACTCACTTGATCAACTTAATGCCCTCTGCAGTTCTTGACTGAAAGTCTCCTTATGAGTTGTTGCACCATACTAAACCAGTATATGACCATTTGAGGGTAATTGGTTGCTTATGTTTTAGCCTCATTCCTAAAAGGGACAAATTTGAACCTGTGTCTATCCCTTGCATTTTGCTGGGCTATCCCCCTGGCCAGAAGGCCTATAAGTTGCTCAATATCAGTTCTAAACAGATTATAATCAGCCGTCATGTTCTCTTTCAGGAACATATTTTCCCTTTTTTCTAGCCCTGCTCTTGCATCTCCTTGTTCACCTTCATCTGCTCCACCTCTTCCGCTTGTTACACCAGCTCCTGATTACCCTATACACTTACTAGTGCATACATCATCTTCTTCTGATTCTCCACCACCATCAGATAATGTTCTTCCCACAATTTCTCCATCTAGTCCTTCTTCAGATTCTCCATTTGCCCATCCAATTCCAGTTCCCTTTACTGCTACTCCTCCTGCTTCATCTTCTCCCTCCACAAATATTTCTTCTTCTTCTTTAATTATTTCTTCTCCCACACCATCTCCTGTAATTATTTCTCGACAATCTCGTGTTGTCACTCGTCCCACTTATCTCCAAGATTATGAATGCAACACTGTTGAAACTCTCCAGTTTTTTGACCTAGCTTCACATTCTCAAGATTACATACATGCCTTGAATAATGTCATTCAGTCCTGTGAGCCTACCACCTATGGTCAGGCCAAAAATTCTCCTACTTGGGTCGAGGCTATGTCCAAGGAGATTGATGCCCTTGAGATTAATCACACATGGGATATTGTCCCTTTACCACTTGGAAAAACTGCAATCGGTTCCAAGTGGGTGTATAAGATCAAATACAAACCGGATGGCACCATTGAACGACATAAGGCACGCCTTGTTGCCAAGGGTTACAATCAGATCAAACATAAAGACTATAAGCACACCTTCAGTCCTGTAGCTAAGTTTGCTACTATCCGAGTTGTGCTTGCTCTTGCTGCTGCTCGATCTTGGCCCTTGCAACAGCTTGACATTAACAATGCATTCTTGCATGGCTACCTTGATGAAGAAGTCTTTCTTTTACCTCCCCAAGGCTATTCTAAAGTACCTCCTGGTCATGTTTGTCGGCTCAAAAAATCCTTATATGGACTTAAACAGGCAAGTCGTCAGTGGAACATCGAGTTGACTAAATGTTTGCTTCAGTTGCAGTTCATTCAGTCTCATCAAGACTATTCTTTGTTTGTGAAGCATTCTTCTGTTGGCATTATCATTGTCCTAGTGTATGTGGATGATGTTCTTATCACTGGTAATTTGCTTTCTGAGGTTGAATCTCTCAAAGTTGCTCTTGATCGTGCCTTCACCATTAAGGATCTTGGTACTGCCAGATTTTTCCTTGGCATGGAAATTGATCACAATCAATCTGGCATGTTACTAAATCAACGTAAGTATATTCATGATATCTTACAGGATACTCATATGCTTTCTGCAAATGCTGCCACTTTTCCTATGCAGCGCAATTCTCATTTATCACCAGAAATTGGTGATGTTTATGAGGATCCAGAAGCCTATAGACGTCTTATTGGTCGCCTCCTTTACCTTACATTAACTCGTCCAGACATAGCTTACACAGTTCAGCAACTTACTCAGTTTCTTGCTGCTCCTCGCCTCCCTCACTGGCAAGCTGCTACTCATTTGCTTCGATACCTTCGTGGCACTATGGATTTTGCTCTTCATTATCCGGTTCAACCTACTCTCTCGCTTACTGCTTATAGTGATGCAGATTGGGGGAGTTGCCCCTTTTCATGTCGATCAATCACAGGTTATTGTCTATTCCTAGGCCGTTCTATTGTTTCTTGGAAGACCAAAAAGCAATGCACTGTTAGTAAGTCTTCTGCTGAAAGCGAGAGCTATGTCTATGACTACAAGTGAGGTTATATGGTTGGATGGCTTACTGCAGGACCTTCATGTCACTCTTCCTCGCCCTTTCATGTTGTATTGTGACAATAAAGCAGCTCAACACTTGGCCGCCAACCCTGTGTTTCATGAACGAACCAAACACTTACGAATTGATTGTCACTTCGTACGTGATGAGGTACAAAAAGGCTTGATCTCCACTGCTCATGTGCCTTCTCATTTGCAGCTTGCTGACATTCTTACTAAGGCACTTGGAGCACAACAGCATGCATTTCTCTCTCGCAAGCTTGGTCTCGTTCTCCCGATCCAGCTTAAAGGGGGGGTATAGGTGATCATATATACAAATATCATAGAATAAGGGTACCTATATGTAATAAAGAGAAAGTAGTAACAAACTCCTAACAGACTATCGAGTAGTGTATATATAGCAACACTATTCTGTATTTCAGCACATTATGGAATATATTTCATCTTCTTCTTCTATGTGTTAACAGGAGCAGCCGCAAACGATAGATATGAGCGGTATGAATGTTGGGTTTGGGCTCACCGGCTCAGGCCATGCTCACTCGAGTAGGACCTTTGCAATACTTTCTAATTTTAAGTCTTCTATAACAATATTGGAAATATGTATTGAGGATTGATATTATATGGTTGATCGTTGCATTGCAAAAATATGATGCAACTCAAGTCAGAGAAGGCTAAATATGTTCAGTCACATGCAGATGATTCTTGTCACATCTGGTTTGTCTACAACGGAAATCTTATCTATACAAGGTAACACATCAATAATACATTGACAAACACATGTGGTTCCTTGCGAAATTCCGAGAGGAACAATTTGTGACAGTTTACTTGCTTTAAACGCTGACCGTTTCCTCCAAATAAACGGGTGGGTATGGGCTTGTCTGGAACTAAGGCTGTCCAAACTGTCCGGATCGGACTGTAAAGTCACCGATTGGACCGTTTCAGTACTTGAATGAAACGGACCGTTACGGTCCACCGGTTAATATATATATTTTTTAATTTTTTTAAAATATTTTTTTATGGATTAAATCCGGTCCGATCCGGATTTGGACCGGACGGGATGTTGTTCTAGTTTAAAAATATTAAAAGTGTAAAAAAAAATTCGGCCATACCGGACCGGACCGGAACATTAAGGTCCGAGAACGGATCGTAATTTCCGGTCCGTTCTGATTTTCCGGTCTGATCTCATTGTGTGCAGCCCTATCTGGACCAGCTCACGCGAATCCGTTCAGGCCCCGCTTACCCAAACTAAAAGTCCATTTTATTTTATTTTTGTCTAGGCTGGAAAACCCGGTTCAAGTGGGTATGGATAAGGTATAAACGGCCTGAATGTCCATCTTTATTTTTTATTTTTTTGGACCGGAAAGCCGGGTTCGGGACTTTGACCCAAATTCCAGTCTAGAACCGTGTCTAGCCTAGAAAACGGGCAAGAAAGTGAGTTTTCCTGGTTCGAGTCCGGCCCGAGTTTGCCCACGTATAATTTTGAGTTATGTTGGATTCATTTACGTGACCAGTTGGCTTGTTGCAGTGAACGAGCAGTTGGAGTTGGAGGATATGACTATGAAACCGGTGAATGTTCAACTCCAACAAAGACCAATGAAAGAATTCTTCCTTGTACATCCTCTAGTACAGTCATGGATATAACTCGAGGGGGAGGCAAATCGATATTCGGATTGTCGATTCTTAATGAAGAATATTTCATCTACTTCTATCCTTCTCGTTTACTGGTAAGATGTATGTAATTTACGAATCAATTCAACCGAGTATGTTATTTTACGATGATATTTGCAATGACAGGCGAAAGAATTGGCGGGTGTGTACTATGATGAGGAATACCTTGAAGATATATATGATCAGTATACTTTTCTGCAAAAGAAGATTGAGAAATCTAATCTCATGGTGGAGAAGTACAAGATGTTGGAACTAATTTAATGAAAAAGATTAGATAAAACATGTTTTATTACGTGTGTGCGCCGGACACTTTTCCGGGCACATTTCCGGTGGGCTCCGGCCATTATCAACACCGGAAAGTGGGAGCGTTGGCTTCGTCTCCGCGAGCTCTTGCTCGTGGTATATTCATACATTAAATTTGAGTTTCATTTGAATGAGAAATGGATGCCCAAAGTTGGTTGCGTGATAGGCAATAACTTGGAAAAATAGTCAAAATTGGGAGAGTCCCACATGGACTATATGGAGGTAAAAGGGAGTAGGATATAAGGGGCAAGTTTGCTCTAAGGCATTTGGCGGTCACTACCCATTTTCAATGGGGAACGGCGTAGGCTAAACACCACACGCGCGCGCCGAGCCGAGGCCCATAGTCCAATTCAGCTCCTCCAGCTCCTATAAATATCCAGTCCAACGAATCAGCCAACAAATCCTAAAAACGTGGGCGGTTATGGTCTTCATTTGACCCCTAAAATTGTGGCTTTGAAAGTCATGGATTGCGGACACGTGTCAGCATCCTATTGGCTCCGATTTTGGGCTGGGGTTCGAGGCCCATAGCCCAAATCAGCTCCTTCAGCTCCTATAAATAGAGAGCTCTTCATTCATTCCAAGATGCACCAACAATCATTCTCTTTTCTCTCTCAAGCTTGCGAGCTTTTCTTATCTCAAGAGTGCAACGCACTACTACTGGTTCGTAGGCTTCCGGTTCTATTACGAAGAACGGATGCGAACAGTAGTTGTATCCTGGGATTCTTAAACACCGGTAACCGTCGTAATACGGGGTGTTTTTAGAATTAAGGAAAGAGATTCCGATCTAGACTCTGTTCAACGTACGCACTGCGGTGGTATGAAATTATGAACCTTATCGTTATACTACATAAAGTTTAACTGTCGTATTACAAGTTCCTACAGTCTTAATTCTAAAAACTTGTTAAACTGTTATGCACTAACCGTTTATTAAGTGTTGCAGATAAGGCGCCGGAATACTCAAACCGGGTTATCTACCGGAATTATTTTTAAAAATTGAATTTTAAATTCAGTTTTCAAAATTAATTTTTAAAACAAAAAGGAGTTTGTTTTTAAACCTGAATTCGATTTAAAATATTAAATCGAAAACAAGTTTGTTCTTGTACGGACTTATACCCGAATTTTTTAAACTTCGGTTTTGAGTTTCGATTTCCGATCAAAAAATTGAAATACCGACCGTGGTTGTTTCCGTGTAACTGAAATGGTTCATAACACAAAAGAAACTACCGACGGTGCCAACACTTCCGATGATGGAAGTATCCTAAAGCTCCTTAGTGATGCTGCAGATAGGGTTGAGCAGACACCCCATATTCAATTTGGGAGTGGTCTACCACCGGCTATGTTGCCGAACCCACTGACCGGGACGAATCCACTTCCAAGTGGTGTACAATCTGGTCAACAACCTATCCCTCACACAATACCAATGTCTGACTCGTTGTACCAAGTGTACATACTGGTTGAAACTTCTAGGGAACTCTGGGTTACCCTTGAAAAGAAGTTCGCCGGCAAAATAGGTCACAAATCTGACGAATGTTGGAACAAGGGTGACTCAAACAAAAGCAAGGGCAAAGCAAAGGCCCACATTGCTGAGGATGGGCTATCAGAAGAATAAGCAGGAGGAGCACCTGTTTATGGGAAATTCGTCCACCTCAAAGGTCGAAGGGTACGGCAAGGTAGTACTGAAGATGACATCTGAGAAAGAGCTGACTCTCAACAATGTCATGCACGTGCCAGATATCCGAAAGAACTTGATTTCCGGATCTTTGCTCAACAAGCATGGATTCTCCGTGAAGCTTGTTTCTGATCAGCTCACTCTCATGAAGAATGGGATTTATGTAGGCAAAGGGTATGTCAAGGATGGATTGTTCAAAATGTGTGTAATGACAGTCATCCCAAAAGTTGTAACCGATGGTTCAATGATTAAAACTCTTATTGCTTATGTTGTTGAGTCTTTTAATATTTGGCATGAACGATTAGGACATGTAAATTATAAGTCTATCCAAAGACTGATGAATTTAAACCTAATTCCAAAATGCAAATTAAATAAAGACAAATGTGAAGTCTGCGTACAGGCAAAACTCACAAAAACGCCATCTCCACAAGTGGAGAGAACCACAGAACCTCTAGGCTTAATTCACATTGATTTGTGTGATTTGAAGTTTATACAAACTAGAGGAGGTAAAAAGTACTTCGTCACATTTATTGACGACTGTACAAGATATTGTTATATCTACTTGCTAAGAAGCAAGGATGAAGCCTTGGAAAAATTCAAGGAATACAAGTTGGAAGTTGAAAACCAACTTAGTAAGACAATCAAAGTCGTACGAAGTGATAGAGGAGGCGAGTACGATGAACCTTTCAATGCGTTCTGTAGAGAACACGGGATAGTTCATCAAACAGCTGCTCCCTATTCACCTGAATCTAACGGAGTTGCGGAACGAAAGAACCGAACTCTGAAAGAGATGATGAAGGCTTTGTTGCAGGATTTTGGGTTACCCCAGAACATGTGGGGGGAAGCATTGCTTACTACCAATTACATCCTCAACAAAATACCTCATAAGGTAACTGGCAAAACTCCATATGAACTTTGGAAAGGTAAAGTACCATCGTACAAATACCTCAAAGTGTGGGGGTGCCTAGCAAAAGTGGCTATACCACCTCCTAAAAAGGTCACCATTGGACCTAAAACCGTTGATTGTATTTTCATAGGATATGCACACAACAGTAGTGCTTATCGATTTTTGGTACATAAATCAGATATACCAGATATACATGTTAATACAATAATGGAATCTAGGAATGCTTCTTTCTTTGAGAACGTGTTTCCGTGTAAGGATAAAGAAAATTCAAAACGAACTGGTGAACAAAGGGAAGAAGGTACTTCTGGAAATGAAATAGTCGAGGAAGAACCTCGAAGAAGCAAAAGAACTCGAACAGAAAAATCGTTTGGGGATGACTTCATAACGGCATTTCTCATGGAGAAAGAACCAAGAAGTTACACAGAAGCCATGTCTACACCTGACGCACCTTCATGGAAGGAAGCGGTCAAAAGTGAGAATGACTCCATTACGCAAAACCATACATGAGAGTTAGTTGACTTACCAAAAGGGTGTAAAGCACTTGGGTGCAAATGGATTTTCAAAACCAAGTTGAAAACCGATGGCTCAATCGAAAAGTACAAGGCTATGCTTGTAGTGCAAGGATTCCGACAAAAAGAAGGGTTGGATTTCTTTGACACATATTCTCCAGTTACGAGAATAACTTCTATAAGAATGCTAATAGCAATAGCGGCATTACGAAACCTAGAAATCCATCAAATGGATGTAAAAACTGTCTTTCTAAACGGAGATTTAGAAGAGGAGATCTACATAAAACAACCTGAAGGGTATGTTGTGTCTGGACAAGAACACAAGGTGTGTAGACTTGTAAAGTCCCTTTATGAACTCAAACAAGCTCCTAAGCAGTGGCATGAAAAATTTGACAACGTAATGATGTCGAATGGTTTCAGCATTAATGAATGCGACAAGTGCATATATATCAAGAATACTCCTACGGGATATGTCTTGTTATGTCTATATGTCGATGATATGCTTATCATTGGAAGCAACAAAGACATGATCAACCGAACTAAGAATTTACTTAGGGGTCAGTTTGACATGAAAGATATGGGATTAGCGGATGTCATTCTAGGGATTAAAATCACTAGACAATCCGAAGGTATTACCCTGTCCCAAGCTCATTATGGTGAAAAGATTCTTGAGAGGTTCAAGAACTACTCGAGTGGAACAGCAAAGAGTCCAGTGGATCCTCAACTCCACCTAACCAAAAATGTGGGGGGCTCAGTGTCACAACTTGAGTATGCACGTGTAATTGGGAGTCTTATGTACTTAACCAATTGTACACACCCTGACTTAGCGCACTCAGTTA
This sequence comes from Fagopyrum esculentum, assembly GCA_033239045.1. Classification (NCBI taxonomy): domain Eukaryota; kingdom Viridiplantae; phylum Streptophyta; class Magnoliopsida; order Caryophyllales; family Polygonaceae; genus Fagopyrum; species Fagopyrum esculentum. The sequence goes on from BSUD01000003.1 coordinate 12,432,119, forward strand.
ATGTACTAAGTCGCTATATAAGTAACCCAGGACATAAACACTAGAAAGGGATAACTAGAGTATTGAACTATCTCCGTTATACTCAAAGTTATGGGCTGCACTATAGTAACCAACCGGCAGTTCTAGAAGGATACAGTGATGCAAACTGGATATCCGACTCTAGAAACTCAAAATCCACAAGTGGATATGTGTTTACACTGGGTGGTGCAACAGTGTCTTGGAAATCTTCCAAACAGACGTTATTGGCCAGATCCAAAATGGAGTCTGAGTTCATTGCGTTAGACAAAGCAGCAGAACAAGTTGAGTGGCTTCGGAACTTCTTGGAAGATATTCCGATGTGGGAAAATCCAGTGCCGGCATTATGTGTACACTGTGACAGTCAATCGGCTATAGCTCGGGCACTGAGCGTTTTATACAATGGAAAGTCACGTCATATTAGACGACGACATAAGTCCATTAGAAAACTGATCTCAACAGGTATAGTCTCGATAGACTATATCAAATCAGCTGACAACCTAGCGGATCCATTTACTAAGGGTTTGTCAAGAGATCAAGTTTTAAAATCATCAAAAGGAATGAGTTTAAAGCCTATTACGAAAGAGGATGCTTGAAGGAAAACCCTACCTACGTGAATGGAGATCCCATGATATAGGTTCAAGGGGAAAACCTAACCAAGTTGAATCAAGTGGAGCACTGTCTCTACCCAGTTCCTAAGGATGATAAACAATGCAAATTGTACAAGTTAAGGTTAAGCTTGACTTTTAATGATTCCATCGCCTTGAAACAAAGGGAGAGTATGAAAGATACTCTTTATGGTCAATCACCTTGTGAGTGTGACATGGGGCCGTTTCTAAGAGAATAAAGTGAGGCTGAATTCTCTAAATTCACTCATGAATAAACTAGGGATGTTCAAGGCCAAAATGAACACAACCAGAGAACCAAACGTTCTGCGAGAAAATGAAACTGTGTGATAGTTGTTGTCTCGGTTTACATAAAAGCCCGGGTGGTTCAAGACATCATAGTCACTACCTGGTCGAGTAAATCCGATAGCTACTCACTATGGACGGTTCAAGCATGAAACATGGCACCAGTCCAGATGCAGTGATTTTTCGATTGTACTCTTGAGAATCTTGTCTTTCTAAAAGCAAAGAAGCATATGTTTAGAATCATTTCTATTCATATGGGGGATTGTTGGAACTAATTTAATGAAAAAGAATAAATAAAACATGTTTTATTACATGTGTGCGCCGGACACATTTCCGGGCACATTTCCGGTGGGCTCTGGCCATTATCAACACCGGAAAGTGGGAGCGTTGGCTTCGTCTCCGCGAGCTCTTGCTCGTGGTATATTCATACATTAAATTTGAGTTCCGTTTGAATGAGAAATGGATGCTCAAAGTTGGTTGCGTGATAGGCAATAACTTGGGGAAATAGTCAAAATTGGGAGAGTCCCACATGGACTATATGGAGGTAAAAGGGAGTAGGATATAAGGGGGAAGTTTGCTCTAAGGCATGTGGCCTTAGAGCAAACTTCATTATTGCCACTGGGTTCTGGCCATTATCACTACCCATTTTCAATGGGGAATGGCGTAGGCTAAACACCACAAGCGCGCGCGCCGAGCCGAGCCGAGCTCGTGGTCGTGCCGTGCCGTGCCGTGCCGAGCCCGAGCCCGAGTTGTGATGTGTTGTGCTGTGCTGTGTTGCGGGTGGACCTAATTATAATTTGGGCTGGCCACCTATACGGTTATGGTCTTCATTTGACCCCTAAAATCGTGGATTTGAAAGTCATGGATTGCGGACACGTGTCAGCATCCTATTGGCTCCGATGAGAGCTCTTCATTCATTCCAAGATGCACCAACAATCATTCTCTCTTCTCTATCTCAAGCTCTCAAGCTTGCGAGCTTTTCTTATCTCAAGAGTGCAACGCACTACTGGTTCGTAGGCTTCCGGTTCTATTACGAAGAACGGATTCGAACAACAGTTGTATCCTGGGATTCTTAAACACCATTAAGGAAAGAGATTTCGATCTCGACTCTGCTCAACATACGCACTGCGGTGCTATGAAATTCTGAACCTTATCGTTATACTGCATAAAGTTTAACTGTCGTATTACAGGTTCCTACACAAGAAAGAGCGAAATGAATTGAAATTGCAACGAGATAATGCACTGCTCATAATTGAGTTCCTCGAGAAAGGACTTGAACTACACGTCGGGCCTGCAGATTTCACTTACTTGGAGATTAGAGAAGCTACTGATAACTTTCATTTGTCAAGGAAAATAGGAGAAGACGGTTTTACAGTAACATACAAAGGTGTTCTTCATCATGCTGAAGTAGTCATAAAGGTTCCAACTTCAAATTGTGTTCATGCTCGTCAAGAATTTCTAAAGGAGGTACGTACGACTTAATACGTGCCTTTAATATGATCGTGTTGAACTTTTTTGAATCGAGTCCAAGATCGAGTAGCTCTGAGAGATTTAACAACTCCATTGAAAGTCGAGCCATTAGGAATGTTATTTGAACTAACTTTGACATGATCCTGTTAATTAAACTCATTTATAATCGAGTCGAGTTATAAGTAGATCGGTTAGAACCATACAAGTGTTTGATCCGAGTTTTATTCTAGTTGAGTTCGATGTTAGCATAAAATATTGTGATGTTTTAGGCACGTTTTCTAGATGTATTTCATCCGTATTAGTGTTCATTGATAAAGCATTTAAGCAATTGTGAGCTAGTTTATCTATATTGTCGATATAGAGGTCTACATAAGCTTTGTGTTGATTGTAGGCAAATAAAAGCTAAAACCGAACGAATCAAAGGAGAATGGAGATGGATTGAGCATGTCCAAGGATTGAGAACATCACAAAGGAGCTAAGGAAGATGCTAGGATGAAGAATGACACAAAACAAAGGAGATTTACGAGCAATCTATGTTCCACGCTCTAAAATACGGCCGTAATGGAGTCCACGCTCTAAACCACGGCCGTGGAACTTTGGCAACACAAGCGTGGAGCATTCCAGCAAGTTACACGGTCGTGGAAGTTGTGAAGCACCGTAATGAAATTCCACGCTCTAAACCACGCTCTAAACCACGGGCGTGGAATCCTATGGAACCGTGATTTAGGCGATCTTTTAACGTACAAATTAAAGCCACGATCTTTTACACAATGGGCTGGACACTTATTCTATCTTGCCCTATAAAAGGACGGAAGGAGAGAGATTTTGTCACCTTCGCTGAGAGACTGCGCTTAGCCCTATTGAGATTTCCGAATTGAGGGAAAGGCTTACGAAAAGAGTGAAGATTTGGAAGATTGTTCGTACGGAGATTGCATCTTTGTCCTTAGGTTTGATTAGAAGACGGATTGACATCCCGTTCTTCGTTCTTATCAAGGATTGTGATTGTTTGTGTTATTCTGAATCTGCTTACATCATTGTTCTTGTTTGTGGATTTGAGATTGATTTGAGATTTATTAAAGGTTTTCGAAGGTTTTCATCTTTCATTCTTTTAAATCTTGAATTTGATATCATAATGATTGTTGTTGGTTAAAACCCTTTAGCAATTCTAAGGTGAAGGGTTGATAGTTGTGGCTTAGATGATGATAGATCGATCGTAAACAGATTGGACCCTGAGAGTTAGAGAGAATCGCCGACGAACCAAAATCACGGTGTGTTCTTGAGTTCCACGGCCGTGGAATCTCGAGATCCACCCGTAATTTCCCTTAGTTTACGAACTTTGCTTTTACTTTAATCCAAAGTTAAAGATTTGCTTTAACTTAGTCTTGGCTTGCCTTTTCTAGGTGGTAGTGAAGCCTCAACAACCTCTACCTCGATTCCGAGTGTCACAACCTTAATCGGTTTAGTTAGTCTTGATCCTTGGATTACAAGTTTGGGTATTTAATATTAATTCTTGTCTTTAGATCCTTTCTATACTGAAGCCTCAACAACCTTTATAGAGAGTATTTCTAGATAAGTCATATAAAGCCTTGGAACTTCATCGTACATTGCTTTGCATTAGTATACCTTTGCAACTCTTAACTCTGTCCTTATATCTTTAGTATATCTTGAATCGATTGCCGCAGCTGGATTCCTGGATCTTTAGAATTGTTGTTTTTCCAATATTTACAAAAGCTCATACATTTACTTGCTTGACGATTTATAACTGGATTTAACCCCCCAAATTCCTGTGTTCGATACTCTGGAATTCTTGCTTAACGACGTCGATCCGTACACTGCGGGTTCGCTTGCTTGATTCTAGTTTTATAAATTTAAAGCTTATTTGCATGCACGCTAAGTGGCGAACATCCGAGTAGCTCTAATGACGAATATAAATACATATTAATGCTCGGTTCAAACTTAGGCTCAACTCGTGCTCATTTATGAACGAGTTGATAACGAGCATGTCAAAGTTCGGTTTAAACAACATTGCAGAGTTGAAGTTGTTACATCAGCCGAGCTACTCTAGCTCGCTTTTTAAACGAGTCAAAAAGAACCCATTTCAAAACTATCCGTTCAAAGTAAAGTTTAACCCCTATTTGATTGTAACTTCGGAAACTGAACCGAATGGAAATGAATCTAGTCATATGTATACCTTGTTCATGGATTTTTTTTATCATTTCTTGTGATTTCATGCAAAATGCATTAGCTTCTCCCATTTTGTTTTCCTACGGGGAATCAAAACTAATCAAATACTACTCCAATTAGTTCAAACCACAAGAAATAATTTTAACAAGTTGTATCAACAAGGGTATACCAATTTACAAGATTCGTTTTCATCCGATTTCGATTTCGGAGTTAAAACCAAATGGTCACTAAGATTATTTAGTTTGTTAATTATGTGGGAATGGACACAAAACTAACACTTATTTTTCATCTAAGGTTCACTTTATGAGCAAGCTGCGTCATCCAAACATCGTGACACTAATAGGAGTAAGCAATGAAGAATCAGCCTTGATTTACGAGTATCTTCCCAACGGTAACCTCGACGATCGTCTCGCATGCAAAGATAATACTCCACCGTTATCATGGCAAACACGAATACGCATAGCTTCTGAGCTTTGCTATGTTCTTATGTTCTTGTGGTGTGAACCAGAAATTATAATCCATGGCAACCTCAAACCCGCAAAAATCCTCCTTGATGCAAACTTATCTTGCAAACTCAGTGAATTCGGCATCAAACTGGTCTTCAATGGCAAAAGGTTCTATACAACTAACAAAGACGACACTTCCGCATACATGGATCCCGAGTTTCTGTCAACCGGAGAACTTACAACAAACTCTGATGTTTTTGCCTTCGGCATTATATTACTTCGTCTTCTTACTGGAAAATCAGAGTATGGGATTGTGAAGGAAGTACAAAGGGGTTTGAATAATGTCGATGCAATATTGGATCCTTTAGCTGGAGATTGGCCCTTCGATGTAGCGAAGAAGTTGGTGTATTTGGGATTATGGTGTTGTGCACCACGTGGAGAGAATAGGGCAAGTCTCAAAATTAACGTTTGGAGTGTGGTTGAACCGATTGTAAGAATATTTATAATATATATATATATATTCTACGTGGCGAATGTGTCTAGGTTTAATATATAAAGTTAAGTCCAATTTATAGTTTGTAGTTTTAATATAAAGTCGAAACCGTAATGGATCGGTATCGGTTAAAGACGTTAAAATTACGGGATTATTGCCACGTAGAATATATATATATTATAAATATTCTTACATTCTCCCACTTGGCATGTGTGTCAGTTTAATGGTTCAATATCTGTAATGCGGAAACTTATATAAGTCCATAAAATATCAATAATCCATAATTGAATCAAAATTGATTGGATCATGGCGGTCACACCTCATTGAGCGACATGATTTCTTCCAAGTATCACAAATCAATTCAAAACTCAATATTGCTTTAAGTTTGAGATGCACTATAAGTCTCAAATTACGTGTCATCAGAAAACAATAATTGTATACAAATACGATAATGATGACAAGTATTGTAAAGTAGAAACATATCAATAAGTGAAATCAAAGTGTTATAAACTGATGAACGAAATATAATTATAATAGCAAGGTCTTATCTATAACACCCATACGTTCGACATTGCAATTGAACGCCTTAGGTGGTAAACCTTTAGTTAATGGATCTGCAACCATCATGTCCGTTCTAATATGCTCAAAAAACACTCTATGTTTCTTCACTTCATCTTTAATTGACAAGTACTTTAACTCCATGTGCTTAGCACCCTTAGAGTACTTGTCGTTCTTCGAAAAGAACACGGCTGCAGAGTTATCACAATAAATTCTTAGCGGCCTAGCTATACTGTCAACAATTCCAAGCCCCGAGATAAAATTTCGCATCCACAATGCATGGTTAGTGGCCTCAAAGCATGCCACAAACTCAGCCTCCATAGTAGAAGTAGCAATGATAGACTGCTTCCCACACCTCCATGAAACAACTCCTCCCACTAATTGAAACACATATCCGAACGTAGATTTCCTACTATCCACACATTCGGCAAAATCTGAATCTGAATATCCAATGACCTCTAGATGATCGGATCTCCTATATGTAAGCATGTGCTCTTTGGTGTCTTGCAAGTACCTGAGAACCTTTTTAGCAGCTTTCCAGTGGTTCATTCCGGGATTACTTTGATATCTACCCAACATGCCTACAGCGAAACTAATGTCAGGTCGAGTACATGTTTGAAGATAATTCAAACTCCCAACCACTGATGCATAAGGAATATTTTCCATTTCCTTTCGTTCCAATTCATTTTTAGGACCTTGCAATTTACTAAACTTATCTCACTTCTGAATTGGAACTATCCTTGCAGAGCATTTATCCATTCTATATTTCTCTAAAACTTTATTGATATAAGCTCTTTGAGACAAACCTAACAATCCTTATGATCTATCCCGAAATATTTCTATTCCAATCACATAGGATGCCTCACCCATATCTTTCATGCTTAGAGAGAGATTTCTTTATATCATGTAACATGCCTATGTTATTTGCAGCAAGCAAGATATCATCAACATATAGGACTAAAATAGCAAATTTACTCCCACTGACCTTTATGTAGATACACCGATCAACGATGATCTCTACAAAACCATAAGATGTGATGATATCATTTAACTTAAGATACCATTGTTGGGAAGCTTGTTTCAGTCCATATATTGATTTTCTCAACTTACACACCATATGTTCTTTGTTTGTGGTCAAGAACCCTTTAGGTTGGTCCATATATACTTCCTCCTCTAAATCTCCATTTAGAAAAGCGGTCTTTACATCCATTTGGTGAAGCTCAAGGTCATAATGAGCCACCAAAGCCAAAACAATTCTCAAAGAGTCTTTCTTTGACACCGGTGCGAAAGTCTCTGTATAGTCAACGCCATCTTTTTGAGTGTATCCTTTAGCAACCAATCTAGCCTTATACCTTTCAATGTTGCCCTTGGAGTCCCGTTTGGTCTTAAAGACCCACTTGGACCCAACTGTCTTGGAACCCTCAGGCAACTCAACTAAATCCCATACTTGGTTGTCACTCATCGATTTCATTTCTTCTTTCATGGGAATTAACCAATTTTCAAAATTGTCACTTCCCATGGCTTTCTTAAATGAAACTGGATCTTCATCAATGCTTAAGTCACATTCACTTTCAAGAGAATAAACCACATAATCATCTGGAATGGCAGATCTTCTTTCTCTTATAGACCGCCTTAATGATTCACGTGGTTCATTTGTCTCTTCTTGTACTATGACCGGTTCATTTATTTCATTTTCAACTAATGGATTTTGGACATCATTTTGTTGTTCCAAGTTGTCATGTAATTGTGATATGACAATTGGTACAACAACCTCAGAAGAAACCACATGTGAAAGATCTTCAACTTGAATTTCTTGAATGTCCACTTTTCGTGGATCACCACTCCCACTAGTTTGACCATTTTCAATGAACCTAGCATTGCCAGTTTCTATGATTCTCGTACTATGGTTAGGGCAATAAAATTTATACCCCTTTGACTTATCAGGATAGCCAATGAAGAATCCACTAACTGTTCTTGGATCAAGCTTCGTTTCATGTGGATTATACACCCTCACTTCTGCAGGACAACCCCAAACACGGAGATGCTTCAAACTAGGTTTCCTTCCCGTCCACAGTTCATAAGGGGTCTTAGGAACTGCCTTACTAGGAACCTAGTTCAATAAATATGTTGCGGTCTTTAATGCGTGTATCCACAATGATAAGGGCAAAGAGCAATTACTTAGCATGCTCCTAACCATATTAATTAATGTACGGTTCCGCCTCTCAACTACACCATTTTGCTGAGGTGTACCGGGCATTGTATACTGTGCACAAATGCCTCTATTTTCAAGGAACTTTGCAAATGGACCTGGACACTGTCCATTTTCATTATATTTCCCATAAAATTCTCCACCTCTATCGGATCTCACAACTTTTATTTTTCTATCTAATTGTCTTTCCACCTCAGTAACAAATAACTCTAAGGCATTTATAGAATGAGACTTTTCATGCAATAGATAAATATATCCATAACGTGAGAAATCATCAATAAAAGTGATGAAATACTTTTCACCGTTCCATGAAGGAACGTCAAAAGGACAACAAATGTCGGTGTGAATTAACTCAAGAAGTTGAGTGCTTCTTGTGGCGGCTTTCTTTGTAGTGTGTTTAGTTTGCTTTCCTTTAATGCATTCTATACACACATCTAAGTCACTAAAATCCAAGTGAGGCAGGATATCATTTTTCACCAACCTCATTAACCTTTCCTTAGATATGTGACCTAATCTTTGATGCCATAAGAAAGCTGAATTTTCATTAGATGTACTACGTTTGATGCCCACATTAGCTTCAACATAAAGCAAAGATTCAGAAAATTTAATATCAAGATTAAACCTGTAAAGTGAATCAATCAATGTACCACTACCATAAAAGATATTATGTTTGTACAATGAAAATTCACCATGCCCAAACTTAATAATAAAACCTAAATTGTCCAATCTACTAATGGAAACAAGATTTCTAGCATATTCATGTACATAAAGACATCCTTCAAGATCTATATAACAACCAGTGCCCAAGATCAATCTGTAAGTCCCGATGCCCTCTATCTTTGCCTTCATCCTGTTTCCCATGAACAAATATTGTTCAGCTCCTCTTATGGGCCGGATCATACTGAATCCTTGTTTAATATGAGACATGTGAGTAGTAGCACCAGAATCTATCCACCAAGTATTATTAGGCACTTCTATAAGATTTGATTCAAAGGAAACAAAACTATAATGTATACCTTTCTTCTCAAACCAAGCCTTCCTTCTAGGACAATCCTTCTTGAAGTGTCCCGTTTTCTTGCAAAAGAAACACTTCATTTCCTTCTTAACATGACCCTCATTGACTTTTAAAGGGTTCTTGTTCCTCCTGTACTTTTTACCTGACTTACCCTTACTGCTGCTGGCACCATCATGACTTGTAAAATGGACAACTTGATCCTTTATCTTCCTTAATCTCCCTTCCTCTTGAACAAGCATGGCCTTTAATTCCTGAAAGTTCCATTTGTCTTTAATGGTGTTATAGTTCACCTGGAACTGACCAAACTCAAGAGGTAGAGAGTTAATGATAAATTGGACCAAGAATGTTTCATTAACGTCCATTCCCAAGGTCTTTAACTTTGCTGCCAAATTAGACATATACGTCACATGATCATGGATAGGCTGAGACCAGTCAAACTTTTTCGTAGTCAACTCACTCATGAGGCTTCCTACAATTGACTTGTCCGCCAAATCCGACTGTGAATACTCCTTCACTTTCAGAAAGAATTCCTTTGCATTCTCTGTCTTAGGCATTGATGGCTTAATACTTTCAGCCATACTCATTCTCATGAGATTCAAACTCAACCTGTTAGAACGCTCCCAGTCCTCATAAAGAGATTTTTCAGCTTCGGAGCTATCCTCTGTAATGGTTGCTGGTTGATTATCCATGAGTATAGCAAGATCCAACGACATAATGCCCAAAGTAAATCGGACTTGTTCAGACCAATCATCATAATTTTGCCCATTGAACTTGACAACAGAGTTTGCAGATGCAGAGAAATTTGATGAAGCTGCAATAATTTATACATGCTTACCTATTAGTGCTTTGACTATAATATAGATTCAAATCATATATGTAAAATTTAAAACATGTATTCAAGCAACCTTTGGGCAATACTTAAAACACACTATCATTGATGCTAAAATATACATTTAGTAGATTATCATGACATACATAAATCAAATAAGCATGCTATCTTTGGATATACACACTATTCAACCTAAGTACCAGGATTAATCTCTTTAATATTAGTGACTATTTTCAATGATTCGCCTTTGGGTGATCTCCTAGAAATATAGTCAACAATAACAATTATTCAATCAAACTTTTATTAAGCATCCTATAATCATGAATAATTGAACTTGATTGATTTAAATGTCTTAATCAAGATATAACAAGGCCATTTTGGTGACTAACAAGTTATGCATAATTTAGACTTTAAATCGTATAACTCTTCTACCGTATGACCACACTTTATACTATACCATTCATAGATACTGTAAACTAGTATAAGCAGCAGTACAAATTTACAATCGAAGTAGAGTATATCTATAGTAAAACTACTTACTATCATAATTTCATAAAGCAATGAATATGGTAAATATTGAAAACTAATTACTTTAATCATAATTAATAACAAAGCACTCCAATAGTAACATACTGGAACTAATACGTACTGGAACGAACAATTGTTTTTGTTAACGTTCAGACAATTGTTTTTGTTAACTTACAGGCTATTCATGCATTTACTTTTCAACTGTTTAAAACTTCTCTGTAAAAGCATTTGAAACAAATTATGCCCAACAAAACCACATCACATATTCATGCATTAATATGACAAAGCGCCGAAACATACATTTATACAATCTGAATTTGAATACGAATAAATCGGTGAATCGTGTAAATTTAAACCTCGCTCTGATACCAATTGTTAGATAATTTGCGATTCCGTTTCGAAATCAAAAACACTATAATGGATCTAGACTTATACATAAATCGGTGCTATCGTAAATTTAAACCTCGCTCTGATACCAATTGTTAGATAATTTGTTAGATAATTTGCGATTCCGTTTCAATAATCTCTAATGGATGAGATTAGTGTTAATTAATCATCTTCTCACTAATTGTATTCTCTTAATCACCGTTCACTTTCATGTATACTTTCAGAGTTTCATTGTCATTCTCTGTGACATGAAAACAGGTTTTTCTTAAAGCAGTTGTTTAATTTGGACGTGATCAACCAAAAATATCCATAAAAACTACTTAAATATTAAATAGCCATATTTCATATTTGCTTGCGGCGGCTGTATTCACATCACAGTTATTGTAATATTTTGATTTATTTTATGGATCAGCTATATTAAGAAACTTAATATAAACAAACAAAAGTAGTAATTAATCTGTGGTGACAAATTGGTATTACAATGAACAATGTCATCATAATAGAGCCGTAGTACAAGACCAACAACCCCTTGACTTTATTCCTGCTCCACAATACCATATATCATATAATCTAACTACTATCTAGCCCTACCTAATACTTTAAACGTAATACATCAGCATCTGATTAACGGTGTGCAGGCGACGGGGGAGTGCCGTGAGCGGGTGGCGCCGGGGGGGTCTTCTCGGCTGGTGGAGCCGGAGAGTGAGGAAGGAAGGAGCAAAACAGCGGTGGAATAAGCGGGCCACAGTTGTTGGATCCGGCAGAGGGAGGGGTGATGAACGAGCAGAAAGCCGGCGGAATAAGGGGTCCACATTCTGATCCGGCGCCGGCGGAGGGTGGCGGAGGAGTCATCGGCGGGAATAGCCCGAAGCCGGGTCCCAAGTTGGGGATCCAAGGCTGAGCGATCTGCTTGAACCACGGTGGAATCAAGGGGTTGTCGTAGAAGTAGTCTTCTGGCTGAACCATCAGATCGTCAGCAGCCGCCGCCGGCACATCCCTAGCTAGAGACAGCGCCGCCATTGCCGCCAGAGAGAGGAGAAGCACCTGAAGAACGTGAGATTTGTTTATCATTTTGTTTGTTGTATGGAAGCAAAATGCAGATGTGGGATGTATTTGTTTTTGACGTACACTCTGCTATTTATAGTACTTGGCACTGAAAGATTGAGATTTTGTGTTGTTAGGATTTTGATCTGAGATATATTGTTACGATTCTAATCATTCAAAATTTTAGGTTAATTAATTTAGTTGAATTTCTGATAAGTTTTAGCTGGATAAGCACGTCAAAATAAATCCAAGATATTAGCATAAATATGTTTTATTAAACTTTTTGTGTTATTATTTTACTAAATAAGTTTTTTCATCTAAATATTTTAAAATTCACAGTCACCAAGTGTATCGTAATAGTCTAATTAAAATAGAAATATAGTTGATGAAATATCATGTGATTGATAATAACAAATATTTCGATTTAAAATGCAGTTTGTATACACTAACTTTATTATAATAATCCAATATTATTTTTAACACAGGGTCTTAACATATATTAGACAACCCTATGTATTATGTTGGTGACTTTGTTGATTAATATAGCTTATTTATGCAAATCTTTAATAACCTAAAACAACCAATTTTTATTGAAATATTTTGGCGGCCTTTTTTTTTTTTTTTTT
>BSUD01000003.1:12444872-12560974 GCA_033239045.1 Fagopyrum esculentum
TTTTTTTTTGATAAGCAAATGCCATTAAAACTCAAACTGCAGAATCCAAGTCTTCAAACAGGATAGAATGCAAAACAGCAGAAAAACAATCAGAAACATAATAAAACAAAGGCTCCACCGGCTTGATACTAGCGAGATAGTGAGCGGCTTGATTCCCAGTTCGCTTCGTGAACGACCAACTAATAACAGACACCCCTTCCGCCACCTTCAGAATCTTGGCAATCAACATCCCTAACGAATTTCGATGAATGGTGCGAGACTTAATGAGCGATATTACTGTTAGACAATCCGACTCAATAATAACATGTGACAATTCTTGCACCACTGCTTGCTGTATAGCCCACAAAACCGCTTCAGCTTCCGAAACTTCCGGAGATGAACCAGCTTGAATCATCTTGGCTCCTGCAAAAGCAACTTCCCCATCATCAGCCCTTGCAATAATACCAACTCCACACGTAGAATCCGAACTCGATGTGTTAGTATACGTAAGTGTAAGTTTTAATTCTTGATTATTGAATTTTTTTTGGTTTATTTTTTTTTTTTTCTATAATAAACATATCAGAATTTTTTCATACCATAATTTTTCATACCACAAGCTCATACTAGATGTGTTTTCAAACCAGAAGTTTTTTTTTTATAATTTTTTGGTATGAAATTTCATACCAGAAACTCATAACAGATTTTTTTTTTTTTCTTTTCTTCCTTTTTTATTTTTAGTAATTTACATATCGAAATTACTCATACCAAAAGTAAAAAAGTAAATGTGTTTCTGTCACCACTGCAAAAACTACTTACCAGAAGTTAAAAAACTACACTTGTCGGCCACTTCTTCTCCTGGGACAATTCTTGGCTTTCTTTTCGGCGCTTCATATTTTTCTACATCAAATATGCAAAATGATCCTTGTTTGAGTATAAGAAATTTACTAATGGGACGATTAGTTGAGAAATAGATATGAAAACATGATTTATGACACAACACTTCACTACAGATCCACCCAGATGTGGGAAAAAATTCATCTTTACTAGTCAGTTTAGCAAGAGGGTGATTTGGGTTTTCCATGGTGAAGTTACATATTGAATTGCAGATTGCTCTCGTTGCTTCTGCGTAATGAGAGACAATGCAAAAACAAATTAAGCTAAGCTTACCACACTAAAGAACTTGGCTCTTGTATAACTTTCCCTATGTGCCGGTGCGACATCAAACCACCATATTCAGATTTCGGAATCTGAATTGGGCCTTAGACCAGGGTAGTGTGTTGTTTGAATATACATGCGTGTTCAAAGACTATCCCTCGAGGGGCAGACTTGAACAATTGTATTACAATTGCAACAAATTTACAACAATGTGCTTGGACAGTCTTGCATTTGATTGCCTCCACACCCATGAAGATCTAGAACTGGATCTGGAACACAGGAAGACGGCGGGGAAGGCTTAACAGGGCTTCTACGGCGAACGGCGAAGGTGTGGGCTAGAGCATTGGCTTTGTCCGACGGCGAGACGGAGGCAGCAAAGTGGAACCCCGGTGGCGTGGGCGAGGCTTCTCCGGCAGGCGGCAAGCTTCTCTGCTTTCTTGCCTCATGTGAAACAACGAAGGAGAAGGAGAAGAGAAGGAGAGGCTTCTCACAGTCAACTCAGACCAGAAGAAGCGAGGTTACGAAGAAGAAGATGCGGCAGGCTTCTCTGCTTTCTTACGAGAAGCAATGAACGATAAAAAAATCCTCAAGGGTACATTTACCTAATCAAATTATTACATGAGCTAGTTCCTAAAGGAAAAACTAGAAAAAGCCCATTTACTAAATTTGCCCATTTTTATTAATTATAATTTTTTATAATTTACATTTTTTTATTATAGCTATTTGATTTAACCTATTTTGTCGAAGCCAAAACACCTCTCAATCATCTATATATTCTTTATTCAGTATCATTATGCAGTTCTCATTAATATTATTTATGGGTAAAAATAGGTCCCTCCAGATTATATAAAAAAAATTTATTAAAATAAAAAGAGGATATTAAGGAAATCAGAATATTTTTATCTCCATTTATTAAACAACTAATTATTACAAAACGGGAAAGTAAATATATTTCTCTCTCCATTTATTAAGAGAATCAAAATATCTCCATTTATTAAGGAAATCAAATTATTTTTCGAAATGTTCGTCCTTTCCAACTTGCGTTTATCAATGACGACGATATTGAATCAATCCTTGTAAGATTTTCGCAGCAACATATGTACATAATCGCAAAGACTGCAAACATATGTACATATATAGTTAGTCAGTAACATTTTCACAGCAAAATATGTACATAATCACCAGAGACTACAAACATATGTACATGCAAACACAAAACCGTACGTACATATTCTAATCACATGCTATATGTAAACACAAAATATGTTTGTGTATCATCAAACCCCTATCTAAATGTACACAAACTACATATTTGGTACATATATATATAGTTAGTTAGTAATATTTTCGCAGCAACATATGTACATAATCAGCCACATATGTACATAATCAACCCCTACCCGAATATACAATACCTGGCTATGGCGACTGAAGTTAGTCGATTCGAGATTTCGATAATCCTTTGAAGAAATTGTTAACTTATACGTGTTGAAGACGACCATTTAATAGGCGCTTGAAGGAAAATGTTGAGGATGAGGACGAGACCTCGAGAGCACTAGCTATGGAGAAACTGAATTTATTCGATTCGAGATTTGGATTATCCTTTGAATCAATTGGTAACTTAAACCTGTTGAAGACGACCATTTAATCTACGATTGAATGAGAATGTTGAGGATGAATAATAGGTGGAAGACGAGAGCTCGAGAGAAATGTTATGGCGCAACTGATATGGTGAAAGGTTTCTCCCGTCTCCATTTGAATTGCAAAAATTGTGGATATTTGATATTGGAAATCTCAGCACATTTACCTTATTTAACTTGTTTCCTTATTTTACGGTTAATTAATATATTTTACAAAATAAATATCTTCCATTAACTGCCTATTAAAGATTCACTTATTATTAATTTATCTTTTCTTAAAACATGTAAAATACTAGGGACCTTGTTTGTATTCTAGAAAAATAAGTTGCTCTAGTAGCTTAATCTTCTCTTATTTTGTTTTATTTTCGAGTAAGGGTTTTCATACCCAATATACTTTTTCTTTATTGTTTCGGTTTCAATTTCATATCTGTTTCATGGTTATAATAATCCAAATCTAAAGAAAATTATCATTCCGCTAAACTAAATTTTGTTAGTTATTATCAATATAAATATACTAAAATAGAGTTTTTTATTGCTGACATGACACAAATTCAAGAAATTTAAATAGAGTTCTCCTAATTAAAGCTAAAAAAGTTTTTTTTTAATTACCAAACTAAAATTATTTATAACAACTATAATAATCACAACTGAATTTAAACTAAATCATCCAAATTTTTTTTACAAACATTACAAATCAAAGTTTTTTTTTTAAAGATTTTTATTTTTTCTTAATTTATTTTTGAAGGATAATAAACTCAATCTATTTACGTTAAATATTTTCAGGGATTTTGCTATCCAACGTCGATTATCAAGTAAGGATGATAGTTTGATAACTTATATAAATAGAGGGTTTGAAAATTAAACAAATCATACATTTCTTGGCCTTTTGCTAGGTTGAAGAATAATTATTTATTTATAACACATTAAATCTGCTTTCGGGATTGTTGGACTACTGCTTTGTGGGTTGTTGACTAATGTTTTGTGGGTTGCTAAATATTTTCAATCCCACATCGATTATCAAGTAAGACTATAGTTTGATAACTTAATATAAATAGAGGGTTTGAAGTATAACTTTTATTCGGATTAATATCTGCTTTGTGGGTCGTAAACTAAAACTAAAACTTCACGAAAAACTCATATTAACGGAACAATTTTGGGATGCTGCATCTTGCGTAGCGTTTCAAGCTTACAAATCAAGCACAATGATAAGTAAACATAAAATACGATGCGTATTTTTTTATAAGTTTCAGCTTATGTACCTTATAAGTATGTTGAAAATCTAGTGGACCATTCAAATTATGCAAACTTGGAATCCTTACGACGATTTCGGTTTGACGAAAAAGACCTTTATATGTGTCTCCAAAACTGCCTTCTCTGAGTTTTTCTGACGGGTTAAAGGAATCAGTAGCTTCCACAATCTCACTGAAAGTGAAATCTTCAAAGAACTTGAAGACTTGCGGAACAATCCAACTAGACCAACGGCAACAAGAAATATTTTCTTTTGGCTCTACAGCTTCAAGCCATGCATCATACCTCTCAAGTTCAAACTTTTCTTATTCTTCCGTGTTCGGCACACCAACAACAAAGATAATTTTCTTGTTCAGTTCCTCAACCTTGAAATCAAGAATGTCACTCTCTCTTTGGAGAGAAGATTGGTTAAGCAATTTGGAATGAAACCCTTTAAAAGCCCTAATGATTTGCCGGTTCTCCATAAAAAACCTCGGCAAATTCTAAAAGAAAAAAAAGATGAGGTGGCGTTCAATTGATTTACTAATGATAAGTTAAAAGTAAATCCTTTTATTTTTCCGTATAATTGGGCCGATGGCCCAATCTAATAACTTTGTGCTTTAAAAAGGTCCAAAAATCAATCCAAATTGTAATTAACCGTTCTCTTAAGAGCGCGGGAAAATTAACTTTTTTAAAAAACCACCAAAATTCTAATTGTTCAACTATTGCATTTCAAGTAACACTAGTCTATATATTCTACTAAATTACACTACACTAATGTTGACGCGACACCCCACAATTTTTATCCCAATAAATCATTTATTAAATCACAAATGAAGCTAATAAATCTGTTTTACTAAAACATAATCTTAAAAAAATTCTTTTTTTTAACTAATCTAAGAAAACAAACATTAATTAGTAAGTTGACCATAAATTTCTCTTATATGTTTTATCAAATAATAAATAAAAAAAAATCTAATAATATCTACCGATTCCACGATTTACGTTGGTTGACTTTAAAACCTAAACTTCTCCTGTACATTTTACTTCTCCTCCACGTTTTTTTTCTCTCACATTATATATGTAGATAATATACCATCGTCTTCCATTCCATTCAATTCTTGTCTTCCAATATTGATCATATTTCTTCATATTTTTCAATGTTCTAACAATTTGAAGATATTTTTAAGTTGCTTCGTCTGAATTTTTAGGTTATTCTCTACTTTATTATCCCTTTACTATCATTCCTTTTTTTTATACGAATTGTCAATCGTCGCATTCGTTTTGCTATCGTTTATTCACTCCAGGATTTATTTTCAAGAACTAGTGTTTCAACAACTTGCAAGAACAAGGATTTCAATACCTTGCAAATAACCCATCTATTTTCTTATCCATTTTTTCTATTATGATCTTTCGTTACTTTTAAAAAAATGTAAAATCTTTTGTTAGTAACCTCATAGCCTTTGTGTGTGGTAACCACTAGCCAACCATTTTTGTTGGCTTGTCTTTTCTCTTTTTTCAATCTCAAACATGAATTTTGTAAGATCCTAGGTTTTTGCCTTCACCGCCCCTGCGGTGAAGAGGGCCGCCCTCGCGGCCTGCCGCCCCTGCGGCTGTGAGATCCGTCCCTACGGATCGTGCGACAGATCGCGTCGATCTGTTTTCGTCGTTTTATCTTTCTTCCATAGATAGAATACCCGATATTCTATCTTATGGGCCGGTTTCCTTGTTTTCTTTCTAACCCTAGACGCCCTTTCCGTCTAGCGTTCCAGCCCTCCCTATATATTCTCTTCCTTCTCTCCTTTCTCCCGTTCCTTGCTATCGTCTTCAAACCCTAGAGAGATGTGGCCGTCCTTGCTTCCTACAATCCCGCTGAACATGTAAGTGCATCTTTACGGGTTCTTCCTCACGTTCCTTTAACGCTGCATGTCTTCCCTTCTGTTTTGGTTTCGTCCTTTCATTCTTTTCTTTCCTTCTTCTCCAAGGATCAAGCATGAGCCTTGATTCTTGTGGAGTGTTCCGTTGTTGACCCTTCGTTGTTCTCAGGCTCTCTAGAGTGGAGTCTCGACGTGTTGGAACCAAAGGTTCGAGCTTTGGTTGCCCCTGCTGTGAGATCTGTCGAAGAGAAGCCCGAGAGTAGCTTCTGACGAAGATCCGCCCTTGCGCCTGCACAGAGCCACCCCTTCGCCTCTGTCACAGCCGCCCCTTTTCCGGCACAGAGACGCCCCTGAGCCTCTGTTCAGCCGCCCCTGTGCATCTGTCTAACCGCCCCTGCGGTTTCTCTGCAGTGACTCACGTCTTTGGTGAGTTACTTCCTTCCTTCCTTTCCTCGTTCCTTCCTTGGTTCCTTGTGGTTGTTCCTTGTTCCCCTGAGTTGTTGTAAGACTAAGGTTGAGCCCTTAGCATGCGTTGATCTCTTAGAGATCTTTGAGACTAGAAGTCATAGACTTCTAGCAACCGTTTCGTTCCTGATTCGTGTTGCTTGTTCGTACAGGCTTTTCTTGCTCCTTTCCTGAGGGAAACTGAGCTTCCTTGCGTGTTTCTGAGTTGTTCGCTGATCTCTTGTGTTACCTTCGTGTGAGGTAAGTCCCTTGGACTTACTTAGCATCATTCCGCGTACTAGTTGGATTGTATTGGCTTGCTTGTGTTGTTTATCATGTTTATAAGGGATAATTGGAAATAGGATTCACCCTTTAATAACCTTAACTGACCCAAATGTATTATAACCGGACGGTGACCACTTGTCTAGTTCTATGGGAAACTAGAATGTGCTCTTGCAACCCAAACCCGTAGGTAACGGATAGCACTGATATATTCTTATTAGTAGACGGAAGTGGAGGCGAGTTTCGGGAGATTCTCGTATGACAAAAGAAGTTGAAGTAGTAATGGATAACCTTAATGAAAGATAATAACTGGTTGATGTGTGAACATGCTATGTGTTTTATGTACCTTATGTGTGTTTGTGCCTTTACACTCTTGCTTATACCTAGAATGTTAGCTAACGGTTTATACCGTCGTTGTAGATGTTCCGCAGGTTCAGGATGCTGCTGAGTGATTCGGATGGTGCGATCAGCCGGGGTTCCCGTACATTATAGGACGGGATTGGGTTTTTGTTTCGTTTGTTGATTCCCTTTTGTTTTGACCCGGCTGTGGAGCTTTGTGTTTTCTTCTGTTTGAACCTTTGATTTTATATTAAGTTTTGGTTTTCATTCGTCTGTGCCTTGTTGTAAGATCCGTTTGCTGTTGCTACTCTGAGGGTCGGGACCCATTGTGCGGTCCTAGCCCGTAGCACTTCAAATTCCCAAAACTTGGGGTGCTACAATATGATATCAGAGCTCTAGGTTGGCAAAAATGGCACTCGAAATCTTCTAAAGGTCAGATGGATAAATAAATAGAACCCACAAGGGGTCTAACGTTTTCAAAAGGGGGTTTTGTTTTTAACCTTTCGGTCTGGGATAGATGTACGGGCGACTACCACTACCTCCGCGGATCTCAGCAGTGTAGTTTCTTTCGTGTTGGCCTTTATATGTGCTTTTTATGGACTTTTGCTTTAGCTATAGCATGACCTTATACCTATATATGTAGTCTTATATATCTATCCTTATAGCAGATGGCGCGTACTAGAGCTACATCTGCTATGGGACGAGGAAGGGGTCGACCACCACTTCCACCTGCCGTTTGTGGACGAGGGCGTGCAGGAAGACCTCCACTAGCAAGAGGTCGGGCGGTGACCACTTGTCTAGTTCTACAGGAAACTAGAATGTGTTCTTGCAACCCAAACCCGTAGGTAACGGATAGTACTGATATATTCCTATTGGTAGACGGAAGCGGAGGCGAGTTTCGGGAGATTCTCGTGTGACAAAAGAAGTTGAAGTAGTAATGGATAACCTTAATGAAAGATAATGACCGGTTGATGTGTGAACATGCTATGTGTTTTCTGTACCTTATGTGTGTTTGTGCCTTTACAATCTTGCTTATACCTAGAATGTTAGCTAACGGTTTATACCGTCGTTGTAGATGTTCCGCAGGTTCAGGATGCTGTTGAGTGATCCGGATGGTGTGGTCAGCCGGGGTTCCCGTACATTATAGGACGGGATTGAATTTTTATTTCGTTTGTTGTTTCCCTTTTGTTTTGACCCGACTGTGGAGCTTTTGTGTTTTCTTCTGTTTGAACCTTTGGTTTTATATTAAGTTTTGGTTTTCATTCGTCTGTGCCTTGTTGTAAGATCCGTTTGTTGTTGCTACTCTGAGGGTCGAGACCCATTGTGCGGTTCTAGCCCGTAGCGCTTCAAGTTCCCAGAATTTGGGGTGTTACAAATTTCAAGCTTATGTCTACTGTAAACCCTAACTTTTTTTTTATTTTCACTTGCGCCTCTCATGGATATTATCATAACCCACCATCATCACTTCTTAAATCAAAAAATCCTCAACCCCTTCCAAATTCAATTCTCCGATGAGGTAAGCTTGAACTTGTATCTTTAAAAGATTTCATTTTTTTTTCAATATTTTTTCATAAGATTTTGTTTTAACAATTAAATCAACTACAAATTCGGTTTTGCATGATACTAGAATGGAATCAAGTTTTACATTGGAAGATCACGCCCGTGGATGAACTTAAAATGAAAAAGAATGTAATTTTATAGATCCGGTTAAATTGCTCATCGTTAATTGAATGCCATGAACTATATTCCAAATCTTCTTTCTTTTGATTTGTAGTTGGACATGTTCGTTCCATCCAAACGGATTCACGATGAATTTCGATGATACTACCTACATGTTAACCGAATGTTGAAAGTCGGTGAAGGAGGACCCAATGATGAGATTGTTGCTGATTTGAAGGAGCGTGGGATCAAGCATGTCCTCCCTGAACAAATCCTCTCCTCTTCGCCCCTTCGCGCCTTTGTCGCCGCCCAGTTCACCTCCCTCTCCCATCAAGCCGCCAACAACTCCCTCTCCGTGACGTTGTCAAGTGAGCCTCCCTTTGCAACATGATGGTGTCGGTCTTTGGAATACAATACAACATCGACGAAGAAAACGACGACATTGTGGAGCTTCAGGAGATGGTGAACAAAGGTTATGACCTTCTTGGCTGCCTGAACAAAGGTTGTTGTTTTATAAGGTAGCGAGTATCGTGACAAGAGCATGAGAAATTTTATATTAACTTATATTCATAGAATAAAATTGCTAATCACAATATGTGATGAAACCGTGATTACTCTAAAATGCAAAACAACAACCAAGTTAATAGAAAGCCTGAATTTTCTAATCTTCCTTCTAATAAATATTCTTTTTATTTTTTACTTGAATACTTAATGCTTATCTGCAGGTAAAAAATTCAATAAATTTTTTAGAGATATTTCTTTTATTTTATTTTATTTTATTTTTTTAGGGGAAGCCAATATATTAACTTACGAAATATCATCCATAACAACATCAGCTAAACCAAAAGGAACAGAACTTAAACACAAATAAAAAACAACAGAAACCGGTCTTAACTGAGCAAGGTAATGCGCAGCCCTATTGCCGGACCGACGGGTGAACCTCCAATGAAGGGAAGCTAGAGATCGTGACAGATGGAGGATCTTTCGAATGAGAGCACCTATGACTCCTCTGTCAACCAGTTTGTTCTGCAGCGCATGAATAAGAACAAAACAATCAGACTCGATCACAACATGAGGGAGATTCATGTCAATAACACTCTGGAGGGCCCAACAAATAGCCTCCGCTTCTGTCAACCAGTTTCTTTTATTATTCTTTGAAAATGAATAAATATGCATTTCAAAAACTTAATCGTGCTCTATTTAATAAACACTAGGAAATTTAAGAAAATACTAACGAAAATTCAAAATTTTCATTCCAGTTATCAATTTAAAAAAATTACTTAAAATGTGCTTTTAATCCCCCAACTCATGACATATTACTCGAAAAAATTCAATATATAAATATGACCAAACAAGGTGTGGGATATGCACGAGTTACACTATAAATTTGTCTGTAATGTTGATCATGAAAACCTGTGGAGGCAACTGATAAGTCACTTAACCTATTCAACTATTATCTTTGTACTTTGACCGAGGATCTAAAGGAAAGCGATGGGCCAAATCGAGTATGGATGGGGACCGGCTTCAGTGACGGTCTTCCTGCTGGTGTTTGTCGTGATAGCTTTCGTTCGTCCATTTATGGATCCTTCCGGGCCTCCCGGAATGCCGCTACTTGTAGCACTCACTGTCATTTTGATTGTGGTGTTATTTTGCCTTCATCACATTTCGTCGAACGAAATTATGTTCGTTGCCTTGTACAACAAAAGCAACAAAACAACGATCCATTAGGCAATAACAATGAAAATAACAATGAAGTTGGGATCAACATAGCAAAATTATGTAAATAAGGGAGTTACCGGGGAAAATCCGGGACCAAGAGATAAGAGTTATCTTCATGTTGATGATTTTTCAAACAAACATTATGATCAATTTGTTAATCAATCAAGCACAAAAAAATATTTGAAATCGACTCAACCATACTCAAATTCAAATCAACACAAGTTTAGTATGTTAATCAATTAAGCAGAAGAAAACACGCGTCTATAATTCTCTATTGTTTCGATACAAATACACAAGTTTAGTATGAAAATCATGTGTGAAAGATAACACTAACTTGTAATCTTGATAACTTTCTCACTAATATAAGGTATGATACACTTATATAAATATGAAGTTCTAAAAAGTAAGAGTATCAAGGCATAACAATATCAAGATATCAAGCATATAATTTTTATATAGAACATCATGTTAATAACACGGTTACCAAAATAAACAAATGTCCATGCTAGGTATAAGTCTGAGATTGAACCAATGTTGTAGTAGACCATAGCATAGTAATAATCGCCAATGTGAAGTAATCAGGCACCCACCCATCTTGCTTCCAAGCACAATAATACTCCCCACTCTGTTCTCGAGCAAGCAGAACAGAAAGCTGAAAGAGAACACACCTCGTAGAAGGGAAAAATACGATACCTTTGTTATGAAGGCCACAAACTCTCCACACAAGACGAACATATCATCCAGTGTGTCATTTGACTTTTGATAAGCACATGCTTGCTCTCCAATTTTTTTTAAAAGCCTCTAATTTATTCAAAAACAAATGACAAATATCAATCAATTCAGTCCAAAATAACAGTTAAATAAAAGTGTGATGATAAACCATACATACTAGAAGAGTGTCATGTGTAAACCATTTTCGAAAGAAGAATAAAAGACTAAAATAAAATTTGAAGACTGACAAACATTTGACTGATAAAATACAGAAGAAGAGTGATGTAAAGACCATATTCGAAAGAAAAATAGAACATCGAGAAAGATCATACGAACCGAAGGGGGAAAAGTGTCGAAAATTGCAAACGTGTAGACAAAACCGGAATTTCATTAGAAACGAAAACCAATAGACATTTGAGGTGGGGAGGTAGGCGACCAAGTTAAAAACAATGACATCGGCGTTAAAAGAAGAGGAGAAGTAAGTAACACCATAGCGAGATCACCATCATTGATTGTGCCGGTGACATTTGAACAAATTACCACTGTGAAAAGAGTGATGTTAATTGAAGCCGGCAAAGACGCCGGAGGAGGCGCACGCACTCGGAGTCCGCCTGCGCGCCATCCCTCGCGCAGGCGGACTCCACCTCCTCCGGCATTTTTTTGTTTTTTTTTTTGTTTTTTTTTTGTTTTTATGTTTTATTTTGTTTTTTTTTCAAACTAGAGTTTTATTTTGTGAATTCTCCACTTGCTTTTATTTTATGAATTATCCATTTGAGTTTTATTTTTTTGTTTGTATTATTATTTCAAAACGGCTAAAACATGATGACAACCAATATATCAAAACGGCTAAAACATGATGTCAACAACATATGATAACGTCTAAAACATGATTACAAGCCAATTTCTGAAAACGGATAAAGTTATCCTGCAGTAGTGTTTTCAACTCCCGATGTCCGAAGAAGCTCCTCATAATGTGCTATCCTTGCAATGAACGGCGCATCCCATCCATCAACACATGGGTCGTGGTATTGTTTCCAATAATCACTCAACAACAGTAACGGGGCATCATCTTTTAACCATACCTACAAATATGAAATTACAGAAAATGGTTAGTGAATATTGAGTTTAAATACAATAAATTAAATGAAAGTAAAGTGTCGACCTACCGGCACAAAGTGTGTGTTGTTATATATATACGCTAATGAACAAATGACTGTAGGGGCCTCTTGGTTGGGAGTGGTGGTAGTCATAGGTAGGAATGTCGCTGGAATGTTCCCTAGGACAATCAATGCAATCTTATAGTAGGTGGTTGCTGCACATGCAAAAATCGGTATTTCCATCCAATTTTGTTGTGGACATGGAGACTTACTCGTCCAATAAACGTTTTGAATGACTTGGTCAACTTGATTGAGGATGATACACTGCAAAGATTAACAAGTAAGATTACGTTAAAGTATGAATTATAATTAAAACTTAAATATAACCGGAAGATTGAGTTACCTTCGAATACAATGCTCTTTTCGCATTTAACTCCATAATCATATCCCGCCGTATTATCAAGTAATCGTCATCCGAGAATCCCAATACAACGGAAATTCCTCTATATCCACAATGCCCGTCTCCTAGTACATCCCTTACTCTCGATACATAAGGCTCCATGAACTTTGGGAAATCTTCTTGCCTCAAACAAAATCCGGCTTGCGCGGGTTTTTTTCCTTTACGAGCGCTCTACTCGTAGGAGTCAACTCCGGTGTAGAATCTACATCTTTAGTTTTCTTCCCTTTCTGCCGCCCAGGACCACGTGTAGTAGAACGCTCAAAAGAACTAGGCTCTCTTCTTGTTGATCTCACGGTTGGAGGTTTTCCCTTTGCCTTGACCTTTTGTGTCGGCTCCTTCATTGTCGTACCCCCGGGATTTTCCATTTCCTCCAGAAAAGATGCAATCTTATCTTGCTCATCCGGACTTAACATATTTGAGTCCATTCTTTCTCTAAACTTGTTCAGCGTCGCTTGACTCGGGTTCGAACGATCATCATCATCACCACCAATATCACCATCGAAAAAAACAACCGGAATCCAGTGAACTTGCTTCCAAAATGGGTGTATTTGAGACAAATAGATAGGTCTACGAGCCCGGATTGCTAGTCTAAAGTTATGCACACATGACACTCCATGAACCTCTCTCCAATAACTATCCCGACACCCTTCATCATCTCTTGTATGTCGAGCCTTGGTGTAATTATTCCACAAGAGCGTGAAACACTCATTTGTTACGTAGTCGCGAAGCAAGTCATATATCGGTATACACACCTACAAAAAAAGGTTTATTACATACCGAATAAATATAACAATGTTTACATCAAGTTTAATTTTGGTATACCAAGTCGTCTCGAGATAGGTCATTCGTGTGCCGAAATATCGGTAGTCGCAGAGCAAGTCAAATATCGGTAGTCGCACCATCAATTTAAATTTTGGTGTAATTATTCCACAGTGTAGTGAATGTTTAAATAACTTACGCATTTGTCGTTCGTGTGCCGAAATGATGATGTAGGTCAGTCCATGCTCGAACGATTGCCTCCTTGTATGGGTTAAGCCAAGTCATCTCGAGATAGGTCATTAACCTCAGAGATGATTGCCAATAGTCTCTCATTTCCAGCAAACGGCGTTGGTAGCTTCCATTGGATCTCGACTCGAACAAGGCATGACAATGGGATATGAAGAGGGTTTCCCTTCCTTATTGCGCAAAACAAGGGCCGCTCTGTTAACTATATTGCACTTTATGTGAAATGTGCACAATATATGCTTCACATCGGGAAATACTACACCCAAGGCGCTTATAAGACCAAGCTCACGATCAGTGACAATCACCTCCGGCGTCTTTCCATACAATAACGGCATATTGTACCTAAAAGTAATACAAAACAACGATTGAGTTACAATTTCTAAGGAAAGGATGATTGAGTGTAGGAAATAAAGTAAAAATGTGCCTTGAATTGAAACTTACTTGTTGGTCTTATATGTCGAGTCCATCACAATAACATAGGGAAACATGCTGAGAAAATGCCTCGAGTCGGGATGTGAGATAAAGAAATCAATCACCTCATCTGAATCTTGACTTCTCCGAGTGTTTACATAGTATCCACGTTCCCTCAACGTGTGAAGTGCTTGTTGTAATGAACCTCTTCCTTCGGCTTGTTCCATTCTAATCTTCAAACCGGTGTTGTAAACTTGACGGATGGAGGTTACATTGTCGGGATTCTCTAATTGCACGGATTTTAATATATGTCTCGGTTTTAAGCTAGAATTCAATTCACGCCCCACCTTTTGGCTCTACTTCGGAGTCATACGTCCAACCTATGCATGACCTCTTAACACCGAAGGAATTATATGGTTGTGGATTCCACATACAACCCTCACCATCCACTTTTCTTCTTCAATATGGGTTCCTACAAGCTCAAACAAACGCATACACTTCTTCGAGTTTTTTTTCCGGCTAGAATTGGAACATGATCGGGATCTACGTCTTTTTCTTTTCTAGGTCCTCCGTGTCTATCACAACCCAATTGTAGAATACAAAAACCCCTTCTATCCAACCATGATTTTTAATGACCAACAAAATATTCATAGCGTTTGCCACATACCGAGCCCACCCCAATAAGTTCTCTCTATCCGCAAAATATCCATGAAGCTCAAATTTTGACGAATAATTGGTACCGAGAGCACGAGAATAATTCATAAGATTCTAAATAAAAATAACATAGAGTTTTATTTTAAAAATACACATCATTTTATTCTTAAATGTCTAAACTACAATTCCGATTCTCTATTCTAAAATGTCTAAATTACAATTTCGATTCTCTATTCTAACATTGCTATTTCTATAATTTCGATTTTTTTTTATTCTAAATTGTTAATTCTATAATTTCGATTCTCTATTCTAACATTGCTAATTCTATAATTTCGATTCTCTATTGTAACATTGTTAATTCTACAATTCCGATTCTTTATTCTAACCTTGATAATTCTATAATTCCGACTAAATAAAACGAAATAAAAGTAAAGTATAAATGAGTTTGTACACTTACTTCAAGTTGTGCGAGAATTTCTTCCGGATCACTATATTTTTCAATATCGATCGGCATAATAGAGCTTTCACCATCGGATTCTACATCTACTTCTTCGGAATACGACGACATTTTAACGACTTTTTTTGTTTACGTTGTTGAGGTTTGGATGAAAGTGAATGATACAATGACTTCACATGTTATTATATAGGCTCGAAAAATATACAACGGCTATATTCCCCAACGACTATAATCCAACGGTCGCTTTTTTAAAATATATAACGAGCAGAAGGACGCGGAGGCGGACTCCGCCTCCGTGTCCTTCTTGGCGCGGGCGGACTCCGCCTCTATGAAGGCGCGAGTCCGCCCGAATAGTAAGCCTGCTGTGAAAATTATGTGTCCACGCTACAAGAAAAGTAAAGGTTAGAATGACAACGATGATTTTTGGAAGTTTAAGTCATCGATAATAGATTAACCCAAAGCGGCACAGAGGAAAAACAAAAAAAAAAAAAAGGAGAGAAACAACTACGGGCAATCAGATAAGACAAAAACAAGAGAGCCCTCGTAGACCAAATGAAAACGGGCAATAGTATTCATTCAAGAAACTCCAACTTATATTATATAAATAATATAATTTTTATTTTGAAAACCATACGCAAATAATGTAACTTGTCCAACACCATCTCCAATAAGTCAATAACATTATATTTATATGTGCGCGTTTTTTATGTGTCAAGAAAACAACATATGCTAAGGCAATGAGTGAAGTTAGATCATGTCCAAAAATTATATTAAACAATAAAATATTATTATTATTATTATTATTATTATTATTATTATTATTATTATTATTATTATTATTATTATTATTTTATTAACCTTCACAGTACCCAAAAAACATCATAAATTCTATGTTTATCGCTAATTTTGTACATCACCAAGAATAACTTACTTCACGACCAATTTTCTTCGTATTATCCCATGAAACTCCACGACTTGGCAATATTTAATCGCCCGTCAAACATCAAATTACCAAGAAACAATGACGTGCCTAGATGTAGATAATTTAGTAATCGGGAGAGAGATATTTTGTGTTTAGTCAACTGTTGAATATTGATTATTATTATTAATAATCATATTATATTACCTTTAAAATATTATTTTCACTAAGTTGATCGTTATATTGTAATATTACATAAGATGACCTTATAAATATTTAGTAGCAAAGTTATGTATCAATATTAAACAACCCTTATAAATCATTTACTTATCGAGGTAACGGAATTCATTTCACTAGTGTATTAACAACATTTACCATGTATTTTTTTGGATGTCACTTGTCGACCTTATAAGATAAATTTGTGGGTCATTTTCTGAAAAACGTAAATTTCAGGGTGGTTTGGTGCAATTTCCCCTAAATAAAACTTCAATCAGTTGATTTATTCATCTTCTTCATTTTTGAATAGTTGCGAGATAGCTCAAGAGAGATCATCGCTTTTACGGCTAAATATATAGAAGTTTTCTTCAATCAGTTGATTTGTTCATTTTTTTATCTTTTAGAGATTGAGATTTGATTAGTATCATCTTACCCACTTTGCAATATCCCGAATTCGACAAAAATCGATGTCTGTAGCTGAATTCCCACTCGAATTTAAAAGAATAAGGTATCCTGAGATTGATTTATCATCAGAAATTGGATCAATCAAAGGTGAAGAAGATCAACAACATCCAATTGCTTCCATTAATGATGATTATCTGTATGTAGCAGTAGGTAAAATTGTGAAAGAGAATAAGTCAACTGTAATCTGGGCTTTGCAAAACTCAGGAGGCAAGAAGATATGTATACTTCATATACATACCCCAGCACAAGTGATTCCATTTAGTAAGTTTTCTTCGATCCTTTCTTATCCGAGCTTGAAGAAATATTGTAATACTATTGTTATTGCTGTGAATATCAATGATATATTCAATGTTACATGAAAATGAATGAATGTCTTTGTTTTACATGAAGATGATTAGTGCAATGGTATTGCGGGTATGATGAAAATGCTAATTCTTGCCTCAAATTTCTCGGTATTCGTATTTTCTATCTTGATTGCATTCTAATCCTAACGTCTTTATGACTTTAGTGGGCGGGAAATTCCCGGTAAGTCAAGTGGAATCACAGGTAGTAACTGCATACCAT
Source organism: Fagopyrum esculentum (assembly GCA_033239045.1). Taxonomy (NCBI): domain Eukaryota; kingdom Viridiplantae; phylum Streptophyta; class Magnoliopsida; order Caryophyllales; family Polygonaceae; genus Fagopyrum; species Fagopyrum esculentum. The sequence continues at coordinate 12,462,153 of BSUD01000003.1, forward strand.
GAGAAGGAGAGGAACGAAATGCGTAAATCTCTTGACGAGTACATTCATCTTTGTGCCAAAGCTGGGGTAAGACGGTAGCTAGACGAATACATTCAACTTTTTCTTATCCTAAAACTAATTCGCAATATAACTTTTTCTTATCCTAAAAGCAATTGGCAATAGGAATAATAGACTAGAACTTATATATTAGGTTCATGTACTATCGTATTGTGAATGTGTGACTTTCCACACATGTCAACAGTTTCCTTATTTTCGTTCTTGTAGGTGAACGCGGAAACGATGTGCACTGAAGCGGATTCTATAGAGAACGGGATAATTACGCTTATTGCTACTCATATGATCAGCAGACTTGTAATGGGAGCAGCTGCAGACAGCAGATATAAGAAGTACGAATTCTGATGATCAGTTTTGCTCTTGTGTTTGCTAAAACTACAATATCTAATATGTGCTTACTCTACTGTCATGGATCATTACATTGTAGGAGTATGACGCTACTGAAGTCGAAAAAGGCGATTTATGTTCAAACACAAGCCCCTTCTTTTTGTAAAGTTTGGTTTGTTTGCAAAGGATATCTTATCTATACAAGGTATGAATGTATGATCACTTCAACACTACATTGACAAAAACTGTCATTTATGTTACTCTACGTTTCTTGTTATAGAGAAGGAGTTCAGCCATATCCAAGACATGGAAGCGGAGAAACGAGTGCGTTGGGATCTCCGCTTAGGAATGAAGCTGAAGTGTTCCATGATACTGATGAAGGCTTATCATCAAGAATGAGCAATGAAAGCTCTTCTGAATCTGAACTTTTTTCAAAGTTAAGTTTTTCCGACTCGGCTCGACCTTCTATATCCTCTGAGTTTGTCATGGGCTCACCTCGCCAAGCCTCGTTTGTTGTTGAAGTTTATGCCGGTCCCTCCGCTCCCCGTATGCCGGTAGGAACATGATTTATCTTGTTAGATGAACTCCTTGTAGAAGATGTTAGAGTATGAGCCTAATATATTGAACGTGTTAATAAATATTGTTTACATGCAAATATAAAAGGATAAAAAATAAACTAACAAAGATAAAAAAGATAAACTTGATAAGTTAATAAAATTGCTTCTTAAGTTGTGGAGTGTTTTATTGTATGTTTTAGCAGGAAACAAGTGTTGGTGAAGGTGATGATGTGTACGATCAACTTGATAAGTTAATGGTGGAAGTTGATAGTTTTAGGAAAGAAGCTTATATAGAGTCAACGAAGCGTCGGAAAGCGGAAAAGGAGACTATCGAGGCAACTCGAAAGGTAAATGTTAATATGGCTTTGCAGTCAATATTAGATGAACCACTATGTATATTTACGTGACTTTTTATTATCATAAAAGGCAAAAACAACGGAGATTTTGTACTATGAGGAGCAAAAGAGAAGGAGAGAACTCGAGGAAAAGCTCGTCACGGAGAAGAAGGAACTCGAAACAAGGAAGAATCTTCATGCTAAGATTTTAGAAGAATTTGGTGTCGTATTACAACAAAAATCTTCTCTTGAGAGGGAGATTGAGACTTCAATTCTCATGATAGAGGAACTAGATGAAAAAATATACTCCGCCGTTGGATTGCTAGAGAAGTATAAGCAAGAACGAGATGATTACAAAACGGAGTTGGAGAATGCATTGCTCGAAAATGAACACCTCATAAGGCAAATCGCTCGAATTGAGCCTTTAACCACACAAATGTCAAGATTCTTTACGGATTTCGGTTACACGGAGATTCAAGAAGCTACCGATAACTTCAATCCATCATGGATAATAGGAGAAGGCAGTTTTGGGGAGACGTATAAAGGCTATCTCCGGCATGCGGAAGTGGCGATAAAGGTTCTTAGTTCAAGTAGTTTACAAGGTACACAAGAATTTCAACGTGAGGTATGAATTAGTATCGTTAAAAAGTCTATTATATAAGTTTGGTGAACTGTTCCTCTTATTTATATATTTTTTTTAAGGTTGACGCATTGAGCATGTTGCGGCATCCAAATATCGTGACACTAATCGGAGTTTGTAGTGAAGCATCGGCATTGATTTACGAGTATCTTCCGAACGGAAACCTCGAAGATCGGCTTATTTGCAAGAACAATACACCACCGTTATCATGGCAAACGCGAATACATATAGCCGCGGAGCTTTGTTCGGTTCTTATGTTCCTACATTCATGTCAACCCGAAAGTATTATTCACGGCGACTTAAAACCAGCGAATATTCTCCTTGATTCTTACTTATCTTGCAAGCTCAGCGACTTCGGTATATGTCGGAAAATCAACAATGGTGAAAGGACAATGAACAGCATGACAAAGTTCTACAAAACTGACCCGAAAGGCACGTTCGCTTTCATGGATCCCGAGTTCCTGACCACCGGGGAGCTCACGACGAAATCCGATGTCTATTCATTTGGTGTTATACTATTATGTCTTGTAACCGGAAAGCCCGCATTGGGGATAGTAAAGGAAGTGCAAAATGCTTTGGATAAGGATACTCTCAATACAATATTGGACAGTTCAGCTGGAGACTGGCCATTTGTACAGGCTAACCAGTTAGCATTCTTGGGTTTGAGGTGCTGTGAGATGCAAAGGAAGAATCGGCCGAATCTCGAAGAAGATGTATGGAGAGCTCTTGAACCCATGCGGGTTTCGTCTACATCAGCTAATTTGGGTCGAGATGATAATGATTATGTGCCATCTTTCTTCATGTGTCCGATATTTCAGGTAAATTTTTTCTTAGATATATTGTTGAATTTGAACATTGTTGCAGTTGAGTTTGAACAGTCAGTAAGACAGTGTAATATGAAAACTTGTGAAGGAAGTAATGGAGGATCCACATATAGCTGCTGATGGGTTTACTTATGAAGCTGAAGCTCTTAAAGGTTGGCTAGACAGCGGACATGATACCTCACCGATGACGAACCTTAAGCTTCAAAATCATACCCTTATACCCAACCGTGGTCTTCGTTCCGCGATTCAAGAGTGGCTTCAACGACGTCGTTTGTCATGATAGTGATCTTCCCCTTTAGTTTATTTTTTTGTGCATTAAAAAAATTATAATTTGTACATATGTGCTAGTCTTTTCTTCCTGTAAATGTTGTAAATGTGTTCATTTTCAGTAAAATTTGGATAGACAATCCGAAGCAATTGTACTATTCTTGAAATACCGTGTTTTTTATTGCAATTTTTTAATTTCGGTTGGTACCATTGTGGCATGGGTTATTCCGAAAATTGACTTCCGGATGTCCTCTCTCTATTCAATTCCCTTCCTCATCTTCCTCCCCAGCGTACGATGAACTGAAGTGAAAGCCATGGCCACTTGCTCTTTGCCGAGGAGCGAAGCATTCAGTTCGGAAGTGCAAGTCCAACATGCCTATTGATTCTTCAAAATCATAGAAAAATTGCTAATTTGAGGGATGTGCTTCTCTAATGTAAAATCTATACTCGAAGAGAGGCTTAAGAAAGGAGAAGATGATTAATATACAATGTCACATATGTTTTATCAAATAAGCGACACCCTCTACGTGAGGTGAGGAGTAAGATTTTAAGAAGAACAGCAAAAAGATGTTTGCACCTGGGCAATTGTAGGTTACTATGGCCAAACTGTCAATTTTAACAGTAAACTAACTGTACCATCTAAGGGGTAAAATTTGAACTTTGAAAAACTTGTGGGAAAATTCAGAATTTCCCATAGCACAGGGGTAGCACAGGCTTAGATAATGTATTGCAGAAAATTTCATTTTTTTAATTATTTGCTCATCAACAAGCTTAGATAATGAATACATGGTCAGAGAAGAACCGGCACTTGTTGCACATAAGGAAAACAACACAGGACGAATATCATAGTGATAAATGGTTTCTTTCACTTTATTGTAACATAATGGGGAAATAGAGCTTGCTCTTCAGATTCAATTTTGCACCATAATGGAGAAGAAAGAAGGGAAGAGCAAATCACAGCAACGAACTTAAATTAGTTCGACGAAATGCGATGAAGGCAAAATAACACCACAATCAAAATAACTGTGAGTGCTACAATCAGCGGCATTCCGGGGGAGGCCCGACAGGACCCATCAATGGAGGAACAAAAACCATCACGACAAACACAAGTAGGAACGCCGCAACTGAAGCCGGTCCCCAACCATACTCAATCTTGTCCATCGCCTGCCGATTGATCCTCAGTCACAGTGTAGAGAAATTATTGTAAAGGTTACGTGACTTACGATTGCCTTCACCGAATTATGAGACCATGGTAAACAGATTTATAGTGTTCCTTGGAATGCAACAGTTGGGCAGTTAGGATTTTGGTTTTTTTTAAAACGGTTATTTTTTCCGCACTCTTAGGAAAACGGTTAATTATTGTTTGGGTTGGAACTTTAGGCCTTTTGAAGCTCAATAGACAATGTAAGCCCAAATTTACCGGTCCAATCATGGAAAACGAAATGATTTACCTTTTAACTTTTCGTCAGGAAATCAATTGAAATGAACGGCCCTTCATCTTCTTCTAATTTTCACCCTTCCCAATTGAACTTAATTTTTGAAGTAAAGAGTTGGAAGTAAATGGGTTGCTACTTCATTAGAATAAGTTTATACATGCATTTGCTTTAAAGATACCATCGATCAATTTCTCATCCCTCTTTTTATATATGTAAGATTTTATTTCTTTTAGATTTTGCAGTAGTTCCCATGGAGAGCCACCAAATTATTAGCACTTTGGAAAGGTTTCATTCCAACCTGTTCAACCAATCTTCTCTGAAAAGGGAGATTGAGATTCTCGGGTTGAGTTGATCAACAAGAAAATCTTCTCTGGTGTTGGTTTGCCGAACACGGAAGAACGAGAAAAGTTTGAAATTGAGAGGAATGATGCATTGCTTGAAACTCAAAATCTAAAACAAAATCTTCTCTGATGTTGTTGGTCTAGTTGGATCGATTCGCAATTTTCTTTGAAGATTTCACTCTCGATGAGATTTTGGAAGCTACCGATTCCTTCAACCCGTCAAGAAAACTCGGAGAAGGCGGTTTCGCAGACACATACAGAGGTCTTCTTCATCGAACTCAAATCGCAGTAAAGGTTCAAGTTTGTATAATTTGAATGGTCCACTAGAATTTCAACATACTTATAAGGTACATAAAATTTCTTATAATACATTTGAATTGTATTTTATGTTTACTTACCATTGTTCTTGATATGTAAGCTTGAGATGTTGAGCAAGATGCGGCATCCTAAAATTGTACCATTGTTAGGAGTTTGTCGTGAAGCTTCAGCTTTGATTTACGAGTATATCCCCAACGGAAACCTTAACGACCGGCTCGTTTGCAAGGACAACACGCCGCCGTTATCATGGCAAACGCGGATACGCATTACTTCGGACATATGTTCAGCTCTTATGTACTAGATGCTTCAGCTGAATATTGACCTCTTTAGTGCAAGCAAAGGAATTGACACTCTTGGGATTGAAGTGCTGCAGAGAAAATTGGATGCGGAGGCCAAACCTTAACGTTGATGTTTGGAAAGTTGTTGAACGGATTAGGGGTTTTTCTGAAAGTTCTTCTTCGTTGAGTCCAGATCCTGGATCGGACGAGGATGATTCTGTCCCGTCCCATTTTATATGTCCAATAAAACAGGTAAAACTTAAGGTCGATTTGAATGGGTTAGGGTTTTAACATGCTTGTTTGTGTTTTAATCTTGTTATGATATGCTAATTGTGCAGGATGTAATGGAGGATCCGCATATTGCTGTTGATGGCTTCACTTATGAAGCTGAAGATCTTAAAAGTTGGCTTGATAGAGGACATGACACCTCGCCAATGACAAATTTCAAAGTAGAAAATCTTCGTCTCATTCCCAATCTCAGTCTTCGTTATGCTATTCGAGAATGGCAAGAACGACAACCTTCGACTTCGACAACTTAATATACGAAGATGTTCATGAGAAACTCCGTTATTTTCTGTCTAATAGGGTTTAGTTAAATATGTTCCTTCTATTTTTCCTCGGTGATTTGACGGCTTCTAATTTTGGCTCCACAGCTCCAACTTATATATAAATTTTATGATAAATCTCGCACATTTATATTACTAGTTGGTTGCCGTGGACACGTACACGATTAAACAATAGGCTTACTACTATTACTATTGTTCGGATTTTCATTTATAGTGATCAAACTCGTACAAAGGCCTACTACTGTAATCGGCTCTAATGTCACGTATATAATATGAAGGAAAGAGAGAATAAGCTAAACTAAAGTAATAAATAAATTACAAACTAAGATAAAAGATCAAATTTAATAAGATAAAATCAACTCTATCTCTTAGAGAGTATGTTGTCTACTTCAATCTAAAACAAGGTCAATAACTATAATTTATGAGAATCGGCTACTAATCAAAGAGAATATTTATAGAAAAGGTTTGTTACTACTGTAGTCCGGATTTTCACTCAGACGTAGTGACCGAACTCGTAGAAGAAGCCTTACAATCAACAAAATTACTGCCTCAATTATTTCAACCATATTCAACTAACTTGTTAAGTGGCGGATTATACGGATATTTGTGGATATTATACAATCTAATCCGAATCAACTTAATGTATATACGGCCAGATATAAACTAATCAGTATTTTACTGAAAAAAATACATGTTTAATCATCCGGAGCAGACCCTAGTTGTGGTTATTTGAAGAACATAAATCTAGTAAAATTTTGAGGATGATTTTGAAATTAATCACTTTTTAAAAAAAATTTTAATCACCTGCAACTGTTTCCATTGATTACAGAGAAGAAGACCACCACTTCATCTTCTTCCTCTGACTTTCATCCTTCCCAATTGAATTTAATTTTCAGAGTAAAGAGAGTCCATGCGTTGCTGTTTCCAATTATGCCTCTCGTTCCTTCATATTCACCTATTTGTTCTCCTTCTGCCTCTTCGATTTTTTCCGAAGTTCTTTCTGTGAGAATGTGAATAATATTCCCCTTAGGGTTTCCGTCATCAGACGGTTTATATTTATAATAAACTGACTTTACATAATTACAGTAGGCATCCCTCTATTTACAATATTTACATATTCTATCATACCCCCGCAGTCGAAACTGGAGGAGGCATTACAGTAAGACTGGATCTAAAGTCTAGAAACAACTGTCGAGGTAGTCCTTTTGTAAAAATGTCTGCATATTGAAAAGCCGAAGGTACGTGAAGAACTCTAATGTGACCGCGGGCAACCTTGTCTCGGACGAAATGAATGTCTATCTCAATGTGCTTAGTCCGTTGGTGTTGAACTGGGTTGCTGGCTAGATAAGTAGCAGAAATGTTGTCTGTGTAGACAATGGAGGCCTTGGCAAGTGGACACTGTAGCTCGAGCAGAAGGTTACGTAACCAAGAACATTCAGAGACAACATTGGCGACTCCTCGATATTCAGCCTCTGCACTGGATCTAGAGACAACTGATTGCCGTTTGGCAGACCATGAGATTAAAGTGTCATTGAAGAAGACACAGTAACCTGACGTCGAGCGGCGTGTGTCAGGACAACCTGCCCAATCAGCATCTGTGTAGGCAATAAGATCAGATTTCGGAGAAGAAGAGATTGTGATACCTAACGAAGATGTCCCAGAAATGTAGCGAATAATGCGCTTGAGAGCTGCAAAATGGGCTTCCCTGGGGTCGTGCATAAATAGGCACACCTGCTGTACTGCAAAGCTAATGTCAGGCCGAGTGAAGGTGAGGTACTGTAGTGCCCCAGCAAGACTGCGATAAAGAGTCGGATCACTCATAGCAGGGCTGGAGGATGCACTTAACTTGACTGACGTCTCAGCTGGGGTGGCAGCTGGTTTACAGTTAGACATTTTTGCTCTGTCAACAATTTCGCGAGCATATTTATCCTGGGAGAGGAATAAGCCAGTGGATGTCCGACGAACAGAAATTCCCAAGAAATAGGACAAGGGGCCTAAATCTTTCAGAGCAAATTCCTTACTTAACAGCTTGATCAGGTGTTGGCGCAGGGCGTCAGAAGATGCCGTAAGGACAATGTCATCGACATACAGAAGCAGATAAGCAATGTCAGGTCCTTGATTATAAATAAAAAGGGAGGAGTCACTCTTACTGCTAATGAATCCAATGCGATGTAGAAAGCCTGCAAAGCGTTGAAACCATGCCCGGGGAGCTTGTTTCAGACCATAGAGAGACTTCTGTAATAGGCATACGTGATTGGGTTTGGAGTTGTCGCGGAAGCCTGGTGGTTGAAACATATGCACTGTTTCGTTCAAATGACCGTGAAGGAAAGCATTATGCACATCCAACTGATGAATGGACCAAGAGCGGGATACTGCAATGCTGAGAACCATACGGATGGTTGCTGGCTTAACAACAGGACTGAAAGTCTCATCACAGTCAACTCCAACCTGCTGAGAACACCCGTTAGCCACTAACCGAGCTTTGTATCGCTCCAGGGAACCATCAGACCTGTATTTATGCTTAAAAATCCACATACATCTCACAATATTAGCACCATTAGGACGAGGAACCAGAATCCATGTCTTATTTCGCATAAGGGCTCGATATTCGTCAAGCATGGCATGGTTCCAACACGGGTCCTGGAGAGCGAGGTTGTGAGATTTGGGTATGGGCGAGATAAGACGGGAAGAGGGGGCGGTGGATACGGTGAGATCGAATATAGGTTTCGGTTTCACAATACCGGATCGACTCCGGGTCTGGGGCCGGGTGGGCACGGTAGCTGGTTGAGCAGTAGTCGAATGTATAGGTTGAGTTTGGGAGATGGGTAGTGTATTTAATTGGTGTGGGATAGGATGTGGGCTGGTAGCAGGCCTAGGTACTACGCCAGATGGGCCGGAAGTGGAGAGTGGGCCGAGGTCTTCACTTGGGCCGGCTGTAGGTTGAGCTGGGCTGGGGGGACCATTATCATCGGGAGGGAGTACGCCAGATGGGCCAGGCGGGCCAGGGACAGCGACAGGAATAGGCGCAGAAGGGGATGAGCTGGACGAGGGTGTATGCTGAGTTGGCTCCTGAAGGTTCCGAAGCAAAACAGTGTGATACGGGGAGGGTCCGTCATCGGTTAAAAAATCATAGGATTCCGGGGAGGGATTGTTCCGGGTGGAAAACGGAAAAGAAAATTCATCAAAAGTGACATGACGAGAAAGGATGATTTTATTGGAACCTAACTCTAAGCAAATGTAACCTCGATGATGAGACGGGTATCCTAGGAAGACGCATTTTGAAGTGCGAGGTTGAAGTTTGTGGGAAATGGTTGCACTTTGGTTGGGATAGCAAAGGCAACCGAAAACCCGGAGATGACCTAAGGTGGGTGTAGTGTGGTATAACACTTGTGTAGGGGATCGATTTTGAATTGTGGTGGATGGAAGAATGTTAAAAAGATAGCAAGATGTCTCTAAGGCGTGAGGCCAATAGGAGACGGGAATAGATGCATGAAAAAGAAGAGATCGCATCATGTTATTTATTGTACGAATGGTACGTTCGGCTTTGCCATTTTGAGGAGAAGTATGAGGACACGAAAATCGAAAAGAAATGCCATGAGTAGCAAAAAATTTGTGAAAATTCGTGTTGTTAAACTCGCCCCCCATGTCGCATTGAAAATTTTTAATGTTTGTGCGGAATTGTGTTTGAACGAATTTGTGAAAATGCCCAAAAATATCAAAGACTTGTGACTTAAACTTAATCGGATAAACCCATAAAAAGTGAGAAAAGTCATCAAGAAATAATAAGTAGTATTTGAAACCTTCCCGGCTAGGGATAGGAGAGGTCCAAATATCACTATGAATAATATCAAAGGGAGCAAAAGTACTAGTAGATGAGCGATCAAACGCAAGTCTATGATGTTTTCCAAGTTGACATGCATGACAAAGAGAAGTAGAAGTCTCTTTAACACATTTAAAAAAAGATGAATTGCGAAGAACATTAAAGACCGGCATGCCGGGATGACCTAAACGAGCATGCCAAGTGGAGGAAGACTCTGCCGAGAGGGCATGTGGTGAACTAACGGGTGAATTTGTGACCGGATAAAGCTCCCCGGAGCTATTACACCTCAGACGAACGGTCCCCGTGCGTAGATCCTTCACAGAGAAACCAAAAGGGTCAAATTCAACGGAAGCAATGTTATCAGTTGTAAAACGTCTAACGGATACTAGGTTTTTGACAATTTTTGGTGCAACAAGGATATTGGATAAACGGAGAGGTTTATTTGTGGTGGGTAGGATAGCATCACCAAGACCTGTAGAAGGAATACACATACCGTTGCCAACAATTATCGAATTTAATGGACCATTATGTGAAAAAGACAAGAGATTACCGGAATCGTTCGTCATGTGTGAGGTGGCGCCCGTGTCCATGTACCATAAATTGTCAGTCGGATTTAAACTCATTGTAGCAAACGATTGGTCCAAAGATGTGGGCTGCGGAGTGTACTGAACGGACTGCTGCTGCTGATGCATCAGATGGGCCTGCGATTGGCTAAAACTTGGGCCTGATCCAAGAAGCCCTTGTTGATTGTTGGGATATGGGCAAGGTGGGTAAGAGATTGGGCCAGAGGGAGCATGGGCCGGCATCCAGGCTGGTGGAGCAGGCGGCCCGCCAGTGAAGGAGGACAGCGGGACCCAGCCAACGTTGGGCCGGAAAACAAAGCGTTGGGCCTGGGCAGAGGTATTGGGCCTGTTTTTATTCTTCTTCCCTTTGCTGCGGTTTCCAGCGGGTTTCTCAGTGGATTGGGCCGGTGAATGGGCTGCAGAACCGGAGGATGCAGAGGCTGCTGCAGTCAACGCCGACGAGGGTTTGTCGGTACCCGTTTGTGCCGCCAGTCGAGTTTCTTCGAGAAGAAGTTGAGAACGTGCTTTGATAAAGCTCGGAAGAGGATCCGTTTGCTGAATAAAACTTGCCACAGCATTGTATTCAGACGGGAGCCCCGAGATAAGTTGAAGGACCAATCGAGTTGCAGGAACCGGTGATCCGACACCCTTTAATTGGTCTGCCAAAGACTTGAGATGTTGACAAAAAGAATTGACTGAGGAGAAACCGGATAACTTACAGTTTGAGAATTCGTGTTCAAGATACACTGCCCGGGTGTTCTTGTTATCTTGAAAGATATCCTTGACACGAGTCCAGGCCTGAAGTGCGGTGTCGTCGGAGTCAAGAATCTGAAGAAGAATGTCACGGGAGACCGTGCTATATATCCACTGAAGAACAGTGGCATCAACTTGAAGCCATAATGAGTCGTCGATGTCAGCAGGTCGCGGAACAGAAGCATCAATATGATCAAGAACATTATGGGCTTTCGCAGTAACGCGAAATAGAGTTACCCATGATGTATACGGAGTATCATGATCGAGAACAAGAGCAATGTTGTTCTTGATGTTGGAGATGCCGAGAGCAGAGTGGAAGGAAGGCTTTTTGTCCGTCATTGGAGCGAGATGGACGAAAAACTCAGAGTTGAAGGGGAAGAGGCAGCGGAATAGGGTTAGAGGAGAGAAACCTCTGATACCATGTGAGAATGTGAATAATATTCCCCTTAGGGTTTCCGTCATCAGACGGTTTATATTTATAATAAACTGACTTTACATAATTACAGTAGGCATCCCTCTATTTACAATATTTACATATTCTATCACTTTCTTGATTTTAGCACTCGCTTGTTTTAAAGATTTTCTTTTCATTGAATTTTAATCATTTTTGTTCTTATGATGTACGTTTTGCTTCAGAATCTAGGAATCAACTCGAAGCTATGAAGAATCAACATATTGTTAAGGTTTTGGAAGGGTTTCATGCCACCTTCTTAAACAATCTTCATTTGAAACTGAATCTAATAATTCCAATCTCAAGCTCGACGAACTGAACAAGAAACTAATCGACAACGTTGCTGGTTTGCTGGACGATTACAAGAAAAAACGAGACGAGTTTCAAAAACAGCAGAACAATCCATTGCTCGAAAATCGCCATTGTTGTTGTTGGTTTGCTTGGTTTGATTCACTATTCTTCAATTTCTTTGAAGATTTCAGTTTTGCTGAGATATTGGAAGCCACCGATTCCTATAACACGTCAAAAATGATCGGAGAAGGACAAAAGGTATTCTTAGTGGTACTGAAATCGTCGTAAAAATTTCTAGTATGCTAACTCGAGAATTTCAACACACTTAAAAGGTGACTATTTGTTTATTGCATATATAAGTATATATATTATATAGTACGGTTGCTTACTCTTGTTCTTGATTTGTAAGCTTGAGACGTTGAACAAGATGCGGCATCCAAACATTATGCCGTTGATTGGAATCTGTCGTGAAGCTTTAGCTTTGATTTATGAGTATGCTTCTAATGAAAACCTTAGTGATCGGCTTGCTTGTAAGGACAACACGCCGCCATTATCATGACAAGCGCGGATACGTATAGCTTACGAGTTATGTTCCGCTCTTGCTTACATGCATTCTTGTCAATCCGAAAGCGTTATTCACGGTGATCTCAAACCCGCTAATGTTCTCCTTGACGACAACTTATCTTTTAAACTTGTCGACTTTGGGATGTGCTAACGACGAGCATGTTCTATAGGACAACCCCAAAAGGCACTCTTGTTTACATGAGCCCTAAGCTTATATCGACTGGAGAGGCTACCTTGAAGTCTGATGTATATTCGTTTGGAGTTATTTTACTCTATCTTCTTACCGGGAAATCGACATTAGAGATGAAGAAAGAAGTACGAAATGCACTCGATAATGATAATATTCTAGTTGCGATATTGGATGATTCAGCCAGAGACTAGCCTTATGCCCATGCGAAGCAGTTGGCATTGCTGGCATTGAGGTGCTCTGCGGCATACTCGATGATGAGGCCGGAACTTAACCTTGATGTACGGTCCGTACTCGAGAAGTTGAGGGGCGAATCCTCGGCTAATCTTGGACGTAGCGAGAATGACCGTGTTCCGTCCTATTTCATGTGTCCAATACTTAGGTAAGCAAGTAAGTTGAGTGGGTTTCATTGCGATATGACATTTGAATCATGTTTGTGTATTATGTATGCATAAAGTAATGGAGGATCTACATATTGCGGCTTATGGGTTTACTTATGAAGCGGAAGCTATCAAAAGTTGGTTGAATAGCGGACGCAAGACATCGTCGATGACAAATCTCAAACTAGAAAATCGCAATGTCATCCCCAATCACGCACTTCGTTCTGCGATTCGAGACTGGAAGCAACGACAACATTCCACAACTTGAGATCGTTGAGCTTCCTCTTTTATGTTAAATGAATGATCGTGAGTTCATTTGATTTTAAAGTTTAAGTTAGAAAATATTGAAATGGAGGCCTTGTGTTTTCCGGCCGGTGACTGCAACTCATCAATCAAGTCTGGTTAGTTATTTTCCAATTGTCGGTTTTCTGCTTTAGAGCCAAGCAAAACAGCCAAAATAAGGATATACTTATTGTGTCGGAATATAACGGATTAAAGACATTTTTTGAAAGGATTAAATTACGTATACGTTCCGTCTATACATATATTTTTCTTACGCATCAGGTTCCATTTATAATATAACTAGTTGAATGCCGCGCGCCGTTGCAACAATCATATTGTGACCGGTCAAGTTTATATGAGAGTGATATATAAATAGTAATTATAATTTGTTCTACCGAAAAAAAACTATTTATATCCAATGGTTTCCCTTACAAAGTGTATCCAACCAAATTTAAGTATTGCCCATCATATATCATGTATATTTGGTACTATTTGGTCATGCATTCAACTTGCTTAAAGTTTAATCCTGTTTTCAAACTGAAACAATGTTGTTAGACGAATAAGCAAATCGTTCAAAAACAAAAGGAGTAAGCAAGATATTTTTCGCAATCATAATCAGTGGATTGTAAACCCGATAGTTGTGTTATGTGAATAAAAGAAGTAAACATCATTCTCAATCACACGAAAAGAATAAAACCAAATCGCTAAAAACTTAACCAAATTTTAAGATTTAAGACGCAATGGAATCTACTACTAAGAACAAGACTAATTTCCTAATAAATTTTCATGAGAGTAAATTATAAAGTGCTTGAATACTCATAATTCTTCCAAGTGTTTAGGACCTTTTTTGCCTATATTTTTGTCAATTTATATCAACACCAATATTCAAATCAACATGGCAGTAGAACACATATTAACACTATTGCACTTGATTGTTTGTCAAAAATATATTTATTAATATAAAGAGTAAAGGTTGATTTTCTAATAACTTTCCATCATGAAGGTATATTATAAAAAAACAAAATTCAAAGCAAAATACTCTACAAAACACATATGACCACAAACCTATTTAGGGAAACAACAAAACACCAAATACGAAGGCATTGAAAATAAGAGTTTTTAAAAACAAAAATGGTTAGAGTATTGAGCTTATCTCTTAGAGCAATGGATTTATCTCTTATTATTGGGCTTATCTTTTGTTATTAGTTTATTAATTTATTACTTTGTATTTGACTCTATAAACATTGTTTGACCAATGAAATAAGACAAGCTTTCAGTTCACAAATCTCTTCATGGTATCAGAGAATACTTTGTCCGTTGTTATAGTGAATACTTCGACTGTCGGTATCAGACTCTGGCAGCCGTTATCAAAAAATACTTTGGTCGTCAGTATCAGAAACGACTTTGTTTGATCGTCGCTATTAGAAACGACTTTGGCTGATATCATGACCGCCACAATTATTGAGGCGGCGGGACAAGCTAACTCCGCATACCCCTTCTCTGGTCTCTTAACCTTTGAGGACCGTCAGCAAATTATTGGGACGTCAGGACAAGCTTTCAGTTCACAAATCTCTTTATGCTATCAGGGAATACAATCAATTTCTCATTCCTCTCTTCCTATTCAATTCATTTTATTTCTTATTTTGCAGAAGTTTCTTATGGAGAGCCAACAAATTAGCGCTTTGGAAGGGTTTATTCCAACTTGTTTAACCAATCAAGAAAATTGAGAGGTATGATGCATTGCTTGAAGCTCTAGATCTAAAACAAAATCTTCTCTATTGTTGTTGGTCTAGTTGCATCGATACGCAAGTCTTCAAATTCTTTAAAGATTTCTCATTCCCCTATTCCTATTGTTGTTGGTCTAATTGGTCCACTATATTTTCAACATACTTATAAGATACATAAGTTGAAACTTATAATACATTTGAATCGTATTTTATTCAACATACTTATAAGGTACATAAGTTGAAACTTATAATACATTTGAATCGTATTTTATGTTTACTTACCAATGTGTTTGATCTGTAAGCTTGAAATGGTGAGCAAGATGTGGCATCCGAAAATAGTTCCGTTGTTAGGTGTTTATCGTGAAGCTTCAACTTTGATTTACGAGTATGTTCCCAACAGAAACCTTGGTGACCGGCTTGCATGCAAGGACAACACGTCGCCGTTATCATGGCAAACGCGGATATGCATTGCTTTTGAGATGTGTTGAACTCTTATTATATGCATTCTAGTCAACCTGAAAGCATTATTCACGGTAACCTGAAACTCATTAATGTATTGCTTGATGACAACTTATCTTTTAAGCTCGGCGACTTTGGCATCTGCTCAACGGTGTATACTTCTAAAATATCGAAAATGTTGTATAGAATTGACTCTAATGGCACTTCTGCTTACATGGTCCCTGAGATTATATCGAGTTAAGACCTTACCACAAAATCCGATGTTTATTGCTTTGTAATTATGTTACTGCATCTTTTGACTAGAAAATCGATATTGTTGTTGAAAGATGAATCATGGAGCGAAATGGCATATTTAAGGATCAAGGCGGGACAAAAGGAGCATAAAAGGAAGCTAGGATGCGCCAAATTATCTTCTGATACCATCTGACGCGCCAAAGTATCTTCTGATACCGTCTGACGCTCTTAAGTATCTTTTGATACTGTTTGATGCGCCAGAGTATTTTCTGATACCAGTGGGCTCGACTTTTTTCCAGCCCAAATATTTAGGATTTTATCTTTAAACCATATCCCTATAAATGTTTTATAGCCTTCAACGTTGAGAAGGAGCCAAAATCTCTAAAAGGGGAGACTTGGAGACTTGAAAACTTGAACCGCTGCGACGGCTGGACGCCTGATGGAAGTTGGATTTCAATCCCAACAACGTGGATCTTTGGATCATAGGATTTTTGGAAGAAAGGATTACTTGGAGTTCAAGGAAGAAGAAAGAACACACTTTCCAAAGACGGATTGATAACCCGTTCTTTGTTTTAGTTTCAAGGTTCTATCTTTTCTTTCTTTTAATCTTGATTATTGATTTGATGACAATGATTGTTGGCTAAAACCCTTGAGCAATTCTAAGGTGAAGGGTTGATAGTTGTGACATAGATGATGATAGATTGAACCAAAACAGATTGGACTCTGAGAGTTGCGAGAAACATCGCCGTAGTACCATTTCACGGGCTAATCTTGAGTTCCACGACCGTGGTTCCTCAAGAACTAGAGGTAGTCCGGTTCAAATCAAACCGCCGAACCGGCGGTTTGTGAAGCGGCGTAGACCGCCGGTTTGACCAAACCGGCGGTTTAGGTTCGCCGGTTTGGTTGAACCGGGGGTTTACGGTTTAGGTTTAGGTTTGGCTCTCGGCCAAACCTAAACCGCCGGTTTGGACCTTTTTTAATTTTTTATGTCTAAATTGACGGTTTGGCAAAAAAAGAGCCGTTGGCATTGCCAACGGCTCTTTGGCCCACAACGGCTATAAGCCGGTGGGCCCCACATCTCAACGGCTCTAAGAGCCGTTGGGTTGTTTATTTTATTTTTATTTTTTTTGTAGTTTTTTAATATTTGTTTAATTAAAAAAACCTGGATCACCAACATTCTCATCTATCTACTACTACTCTCAATCTCCATTCGTATTCTCTTTCTCGTATTCTCGATCTTTCGAAATGGAAAACCCGGATCACCAAAGCGACTTTGACTTCACTCCGAGTCCCGCTTTCTTTCCTAGCACACAAGAAAGCGAGACTCAAATGCCGGATTCGGAAATGCCACAAGTTCCACAAGGTGAAGGGCCATTCCGACAAGCCCCTCCACCGAAAATGCTCACCTTCGACATATTCACGAAGCATTACAAGAAGGGTCCGGTGGTGGACGAGTATTGCCAAGTTTCGTGCAATTATTGTACGAAGGTGTACAAGTGGAAGGCGAAGGGCGGATACGGGACTTTGCAAACCCACATGCAAAAGTATCATCCGGAGAAGCTCGGAATATCACGGGGACAAACACAACTGTCCCACGGGTTTGCATCCTCTTCCTCTCAATCTTCTTTATTTACTTATAATCATGTTGATGAATCTTTAGGATTAGCCAACTTAATTGCATCCGAAGCTTTTCCATTTTCTTATGCGGAATCTATTAATGCAAGAGAATATAACACTACTTTTCTTCAACCGGCTTTTAAGTCAATTTCTCGTAAACAAGTTTCGAAATTAATTTCTCAATCTTATGAACAAAAGAAACAAAAAATTCTTACGATTTTACAATTTTTTTCGCATCAAGTTTCAATTTGTAGTGATATTTGGAGTACTTTATCACAAAAACATTTTTACATGGACATCACTTCACATTTTATCGATAATGATTTGTACTTGCATAAATTTGTTATTCCATTTCGCCATTTTAATGAAAGACATACTTCCCCCAATATTGTTAATTTAATAAGAATGGTTTTACAGGAATTTAATTTACAAAATCGAATTTTTTCATACTCATTTGATGATGCTTCATCTAACACCCGCGCCGTAAACAATTTGGTGGGGAATGCGGGTCAACTTATAAAAACACCTTTTACTCACCAAAGATGTTCATGCCATATATTAAATTTATGTGTCCAAGATGGCCTAAAAGTTTTACATGAAATTTTAGAACCTATAACCGACGTAATTGAACATATTTGACATTCAACCGACTTAAGAAGAAAATGGAGATCAATTTATATAGAAAAAAAAAGTTCCTCCGATTGCTTTTTCAAAAGATATTGGAACTCGTTGGAACTCAACCTATAAACTACTTAGTCAAGCTCTTCGTTATAAAGATGTTTTACAAGAATTTTCCTCACAATTTATTTCTTGGTCTATTTTAGAGGATGAAAGTATTTGGCAAACTTGTTTTGATATTTGTAGTGTTTTAAAAGTTTTTAGTGATTCCACTAATATGTTGAGTTATGTTTACATTCCAACCTCTTGTAGTTTTTTAGAAATAGCTGTAAATGTTGCCGAAGCTTTACAAACCAGTTTAGGTTTATAATCACTTAAATATGCGGCAACCGAAATGAAAACAAAATGGCTAAAATATTATGATGACATTCCCCTAGTTTATCTTATTGCCTCCGTTTTTGATCCTAGACTAAAAATTGATGGTGTTACGGAATTTTTAAATGCTTATTATGAATGTTTAGGTTTATCTTCTGTTAAGAACGTTAATTCTATTACTAGTAATATTCGTGTTGAAATTGGTAAATTACTTCCTTTATTTAAAACAAGTGCTAATGCTTCTTCCCAATCAACTCCCCCACCCTCTTCTTCTTCTTCTTCTTCTATTCTTTCTAAAGCTAAACAAATTTTAGCTAAAAGAACAAAAACACCTAGACATTCATCCGCAAGTGCGGAATTTGAAGATTATCTAACAACTCCTTTTACTTTTGATGGTGAAATTGATAGTTTTCAAGTTTTAGAATATTGGAAGATGTCCCCAAAGTATCCAACATTGGCCAAGATTGTACAACAAATTATGGACGTCCCCGCATCAACGGTGGTCGTGGAGCAAGCTTTTAGTTAAGGAGGAAACATGCTAAGCTACAAGAGGAGTCAATTGAAGCCCGATAAATTGGAGGCTCAAGTATGTGTTCAAGATTGGATAAGGGCGGAGAAGAGGCAACAACGGAATGCACCCGTTTATGACTCAAAATCGGATTCCAACTCCGATGATCCGGCCACTACTTCCGAGTCCGAGGCGCAAAGGTAAGGGGTAACGAAAACAACTCGGAAGTCCGAAAAAAGGTAAGCAAAGGTAAGAGAACTACGTAGGCTTTGATTCCTCTTATACCCCAAGAGGATACGTAGGCAACCGGGAAACCGGTTCAAGCCCTCTCCTTTTTTTAATAAAAAATATTGAATGTATAAAAAAAATGAGTATTCTCTTTCTTGTATTTTAGTTAGTAATTTTATTTTAGTTGCTTTCTTTTATTGTAGTTAGTAATTTTATTTACTTAGTAATTATTTTATTCAAAAGCTAATGTAATAAAAAAAAATTAGATGTATAAAAAAATGAGTTTGCTTTGTTGTAATTATTTTACTTTGTCGTTTTTATTTGAAATAATGAGAGAAAGAGGACCCAAAATTTTTCATTTTGTGAAATGGGCCTCTAATAAATTTACTACATAAAATAGGTCTGAAAAGTATAAACTAGGCTACTGTAGACATTGAATTGAAAAGAGAGGGGTGCAGGCTTTTTTCTGAAATGATTTGATGTTAATTTTTTGGGGAAAAAAACAATGCTTACCCACAAATAGATTACCCAGGAATACATTACCCAAGAATTTTGAGACTACCCAGAAATAGATTACCCAAGAAGTTTGACATTACCCAGAAAGTTTGACTGTTTTAGATTACCCCGAAATACATTACCCAGGAAGATGAGAAGTTTCAGCTTACTCCGAAATACATTACCCAGGAAGATGAGAAGTTGGAGATTATCCATGGATACAAACAAACACTGCTTACCCACAAATAGAAAATGTAAACAAACATTGCTTACCCACAAATAGAACAGGAAGTTTCAGTGTTTTAGATTCACAAAAAGAAGAGATGAGAAGTTTCAGATAACCCACAAATACATTACCCAAGAAGTTTGAGATTACCCAAAAATAGGAACAAACACTACTTACCCACAAATACATTCCGGTGAAGAAGAAGCTCAACAAGCAGTCCAGATTTCTGCGTTTCAATGGAAAGAAGAAATGAGTTGCATATGGATACCCAGAAATAAATTTAGGTTTGAAAGGAGGGAAGAAGAAGGGACAAAGGAGGGAAAAAGATGGGTTGACTGAATTGATTGGACTATTTTCTGATTTTTTCTACATGTCACCCATCAAATCAAATGAAACCTATGTCCCTTACTTTTCTGATTTTTTCTACAATAGGAGCCCATTTTCTAAATGAAATGATGAGAGACCCTAAATCTAAACTCTACATTGTAAAAGGCTCACATTGCAAATTCAGCCTTTTTATTTTACTTGCTCTCTTTTATTGACTTAGTAATTCTATTAAAATGCTATTGTAATAAAAAAAATTCAATGTATAAATTATATAAAGATAGTTATGTAAAATTCCAATCTACAAAAGTTTACTAAAATTAAAAATGTACAAAAATTAATAAATGCATAATTTTGTTATTAATTTAATAATGTAAAGTTCCAAATTCCAATCTACAAAACTTTACTAATGTAATATAAATTTTAAATGTACAAATTTTTAATTAATTTACTTATTTAGTAATTTTATTTATTTACAAAGAATTACTAATGTATATTTTATTTTTTTAATAACTAAAATAACTATTAACTTATATATTACAATTTCATGTACCAAACCGCCAAACCGGCGGTTTGGCGGTTTGGTATTAGCCGGTTTAGGTTTGCGGCCCACCACTATCAAGAACTGATTGTGGTTTTCCCTTGTTTGACGTGTTTTGCTTTTGCTTTGATTCGAAGTTAAAGATTGGCCTTAACCTAGCATTGGCTTACCCTTTCTAAGTAGTAGTGAGACTCAACATCCTCTACTTTGGTTTCGAGTGTCACAACCTTAACTTTTTGGCTTATCTTTGATTCCCTTGGATTTGGGCATGAGTATTAGAGAGTTCAATCTTGTCCTCATTTCTTCTTTATTACGAGACTCAACCTCCTTTATTGAGAGAGTATTTGGGGAAGACTTATGGGTTTTGGAACTTTACCGTACAACACCCTACCTTAGATCTATACCTTTGCAATCCTAACGATGTCCTTATATCTTTAGAACATCTTGAATCGATCGCTACAATTGGATACCTGAATCTTTAGAATCGTTGTTTTCCCAATTATCTTTGCAAAAGCTTTTTATCTTGCCGGACAATTTTATAAACTGAATTTGATCCCCCAAATCCCTGAGTTAGATACTCTGGAATTGTTTCTTTACTATACCGATTCGTACATTGTTCGCTCCAAACGGTGTGTGCAAGCTTTAAATTTATAACCCTAGACTTAAACTTAAAACAAGGATGCGAACCCGCAGTGTACGGGTCAATCGTAGTAAAAAGCAAGGAATTCCAGGGGTCGATCACAGGGACTTGGTGAAACAAAGTCAATAACGGTATGCTTAAGTGAATACTAACCACAAGAGCAATTAACACAATCAAAGATGAATAAGAAGTCAATAAAACAAACATGCAATTCTAGGGATTAAAGCATCTAGTTGTGGTTCCAACTCAAGATCTATAGATAAGCGGACAAAGCTGAGATTTTTGCATAGGGAAGGTGTTACTAAAGTGGAATAGATCACCGGGTAAGTCTCACTACTCACTAATCCTAAACCGTAACTCCTATTACCGGGTAAGACTCAAGGAATTAAGATAAAGAACTATAATCTCAAACTAACATACCATCTAAGGGAATAGTTACAACCTTTACCAAGTAAGTCTCAGGCTAACTCACAAAGATGGGATAGAAGCACACTCAAACCCCAATAAAGGACGAACCTTTATTACCTACACTTATGATTGTTGGTAAACAAACTAAGGAATTACCGGGTAAGTCTCATCCTAAGCTTGCATTGAACCAGAGAGGTGTAATAAGAATAGGATTTGGCAAACTCTAACGCTTAACTTTCTGTTTAGAATCGGATAAGTCACCTCGGTCAGAAGAATTCCACCCCGGCCGAGATGTTCATCGACTGAACGAGATGCTTAGGGTTAAGGTTAAAAACTCGAACTTTCAAGATCCTACTGGAATCTAAGATTATTCTATCATTGTTTTTCCCACAACCTTCAGCCAATCACCCTAGAATCACACAAGGAAATTAGTCACTCATCATCATTATGAAAGTATTAAATATATGGGAAGAAGGTGAATATTTGAACCAAGAAGAATTTAATGAAAAGACTTCAATAACTGAATCAAATATCACAACAAAAGCGTTCCTTGGATAGCAATCCAACAAGAGAAGACAACAAGGAAGGGAATCAAAGACAATCTTACAAAACCCTCCAAAAAGCTATAAAAGCTATGATCTTCAATCTTCCTTCAACCTTTAAAAAGGTTCTTCAAATCTCCCAAATTTGGAGTATGCCGCTGTTGGTGCGTTGTGTGCGAGATTCTTGCGCTGATAGCGGATCCCCGGAATTGTGGAAATCCAACTCCTTTTATAAGAAAATAACCCTCCAAAGATAATAAATCTTAGAAAGATATTTTCCCATAAATATAGGTATATATGATTCTGCATATCTTCTTCCTTCCAGGAGCCAAGCCCAAAAATATAAGATCACTTTCCAATTTTAAAAGATCTCATCCAAAAATAAAATATTCTCGCCGCGTCCTAGGTGTTCGCCTCGGTCGAGTCGGTGTCTCTGGATCACCTCGGTCGAGGTGAATCAATGGTCAACCGAGGTGAGTCGCAACAGAACGTGAAATCTCTCGAATCTGCTCCAAAGTAAATCTTTAATCCATGGCTATGCTCCCTGGATGTAGCTCCAAAATGACTCATGACTCCTTTTGCTCCTTTTTGATGCAAAACGTGCCATTTTACCTACGATTACAACAAAACTAGGTGTAGACCTTGATTCTCGCAAAGGTAGATAAAATGGTAGTAAAATCACATAATATACATACAAACATGCAGATTATGAAAGATAAAACGTCCAAACAAACCCTAAAATATAGACTATAATTCAAGCTATCATACACTGCAGGTTCGTTTTTGCTTGATTTCAGTTTTTATAAATTTAAGACTTAGTGACACACACTTTCGAGCGAATAAGTTTTTGGCGCCGTTGCCGGGGATTTGGTATAGACCAATTTCGGTTTTCGGTTGTCTAACTTGGAAGCTTTTGCTTTTTCTTTTAATCTTTTGGTATGAGTTTGAGTTTTCGGATTTTTCAATGGATGGAAGGAGCTTTGTAACGGCAAGGAACGAAATATGAAGCCTTAGAGCTGAACTTAACGAATCTTTGGAGCAACATATACTTAGGAACAAATGCTTGGAAAGAGAGAGATGGGAAAAGAAAGAGGTAGCTAAATGGAAGGAGTAAAGATATTTGCTGGATTATTTTCCTTTTTTTTTCGTGAACAAAATGAAATAGAGGAAGCTATTAAGAAGGAACTTGTAATTTGGGCGGAGCTATATACCACTCGCGAGGTGTATGAATAACCTCCTGGAGATCAACTTGAATCAAAGATCAGGAAATCAATAAAGGACCTCGATGACCTTGAAAGAAAATTGATCCTTGCTGAATTTACTCGACTCGAGGAGAAGTGCGACGAAGAACTCCAAGTTTTGAGCATTCCTCCTATCGAACCCGATGCTCCTCTCGAATTTCTTGAAAAAGAAGAGGAGGACGTAAACACCTTGGCCAAATTGTTGAACCATTGGCCAAGATTGAGGCACAACCGGAGAAGATGGAAGATATTTCATGCGCACACTCTCCTCTAGACATGATTCTCATCCTAAGGCTTGAAACGCTTCACCCGGTATGTTCTCTCATTCACTTTGAAATTCCTATTAAAATTCCTAATTTTTTCAGGAATGCACCGGAGAGTTGGAGGTCTCTTCCGAAGGAACCTCCTTAGGTCAAGATGAAACCTCCATTAAAACTGTTGGAAGTAGATGCTCCTTGGACTACAAGGAGTGGAGTTAGCAAACACTTCATCGTTAAGGTGATGAATTGTCTTTTGTTCAAGTATGGGGTCACTCACGTGACAAAAACCATACGTCATCTCCAAGCTAGAGATGGGGAAGCTAGGACGATTCCGGTGAGAATCAAACCGTACAAGCTTGCACGTGGGAGATCTTACCATTTGCCGGTGAAATTAGGAACCGAAATTTTTTTGGAAGAGTTTAATGATGGATTTGAAGAGCAATCCAAGATGTTCAAGGTGCATTGAGTCATCTATGGAGATAGGTCCAGTTAGCGACGTTAAACCAAGCGCTTCTTGGGAGGCAACCCAAGGTAATGTGTTTCTTTCGTTTTCTTTTTCTTAGAATAGATTAGCGTAGTTTTTTTTTTCGTCGATGTTTTTCCGGTATGTCTTGTGTCTTTGGATGTCAGGCTTGAAGAACAACCAAAATAAGTGAAGAAAGTCAAAGGATCGACAAATTTGAATTTTCAGCATAAATTAAGATTTCCACGCCTTTAAATAGGAAACTACGGCTGTGGTTTTTCTATTTTTCGCCGTGGAAAAGTATGTCGAGAGCAACCAAAGAAAAGGACGCAAAACCACGGCCAAGGACACAATTCCACGTCGTGGAAGTAACAGAGGGCCCGTGGAAAAGCATGTCGAGTGCCACCACAGCCTAAACCACGGGCGTGGTTTTGTAAGGGGTGATTTCCATGGCCTAAACCACAAGTTGAAGATTTCCATGGGTGATTTCCACGGCCGCGGTTTTTTTTTCGGAAAAAAATAATAAATTAAATAAATTAAATTAAATTTTTTCGGCCGAAAGGCGTTCCCCTTCTTCATTCAACAACATTCCTCGACACCGATTGGAGTATTTAGAGTTCTCTATTGAGCTTATATAGATTCCCATCACCACCGTCCGATTGATGATTCGCCTTGCCTGATTCGCCATCTTACATTATGAGTATCCTTTTCCATCTTTTCTTTTCTTCACATTGGGGACAATGTGAGTTTTAAATATGGGGTGGAAGTATTTGCAATACCATTTGCATGTTTTATGTCTTGCATCATATGATTTTGAAATTTTTAAAAAAAATTTATAAAAAAAATTGTACTTCTAGGATGGATATGATCTCTATAATGAATTTTGTTTTGTGAAATATATATGATGATTTTGATATGATTGAATTGATTAATGACATATGTGGGATTTGAATACTTTGTTAGAATTTTATGCATGAATGATAATTTTCTTTCATTCTAAATCATGTTAAGTATTGAAGGTTGAAACCGCATGATAAGTTCTTACACTTCTTATTGATATGATTAAGGCGATTCGATTTTCATTCCTTTCTTCTTCTTGATCACCTTTTAGCTCCTCATGTATATCTATATATATTGCCCTTTTCTTACCTATCCGGGAATTAGGATGTGATTTGTGCGAAAGTGTGAAGTTGAAAGTGATGAAGTGTGTTAGAAAAATAGGTTTGGGGAAGTCAATCATGATGAGTAACTCGACACCATTCACATAGCCGGGTGTTTGTGTCTTGTCAAAGTCGGATTGAGCGATATTCCTAACGAGTCATTGTATGTACATTACGGTTTGAGGCAACTCGAAAAATTGAGTTAATGCTGATTTCCTAGGCTTCGGTTATTGTGCACCTCTGTCTTTGATCTCAAAAATTAAAGTAAAAAAAAATATTATGCTGAAAAAGAAGAGTAAAGCTCCTGTTGGTGGAAGTTGAAGTGTGCTTAAAAAGTTTGTGGTGTTATTGTCCTCTTTCCCGGATTTTGCACCACATATCCTATACATATCTCACCCTAACACGTTTCTTGACCTTTATTTGAAAGACCTTAATACGTGCTTTTAATACGATCGTGTTGAATTCTTTTTGAATCGAGTCCGAGCCAAGATCGAGTAGCTCTAAGAGATTTAACAACTCCATTGAAAGTTGAGCCATTAGGATGTTATTTGAACCGAGCTTTGACATGATCATGTTAATTAAACTCATTGATAATCGACTCGAGTTCTAAGTAGATCGAGCGATATGATAACCGTAACGAAAATTGACTTATTTGGATTGTTATTTGTATGGTTATTGTATGGCTTGAGCTGCTCGGACTTAACTAGCATAAAACTCAGCTCAAACACTCGTTACTTTCTAAACGCCGAATATAAATACGTTTTAAAGTTCGGTTAACACTTAGGCTCGGCTCATGCTCATTTATGAACGAGTTGATAACAAGCATGTCAAAGTTCGGTTAGAAAAACATTGCAGAGTTGGAGTTGTTACATCAGCCGAGCTACTCTAGCTCGCTTTTTAAACGAGTAAAAAAGAACCAACTTCAAAACTATATGTTCAAAGTTAAAGTTTAGCCCCCGTTTAGTTGTAATTTTGAAAACGGAACAGAATGTAAATGAATTTAGTTCATATGTATACCTTGTTCATAAAAACTTTCTTAATCGTTCATTGTGGTTTCATGCAAAATGCATTAGCTTTCCCTATTTTGTTTCCTTTTAGGGGATCAAAACTAATCAAATACTACTCCAATCAGTTCAAACCACAAGAAATGATTTTAAAAAGTTTCATGAACAAGGGTACACGTATGTACTAGATTCGTTTCTATTCGTTTTCGATTCCGGAGTTAAAACCAAACGGACACTGAGATTATCTAGTTTGTTAATTAAATGCGAATGGACACAAAACTAACTCTTTTGTTCATTTAAGGTTCACTTTATGAGCAAGCTGTGTCATACAAACATCGTGACACTAATAGGAGTAAGCAATGAAGAATCAGCCTTAATTTACGAGTATCTTCCCAACGGTAACCTCGACGATCGTCTTGTATGCAAAGACAATACTCCACCGTTATCATGGCAAACACGAATACGCATAGCTTCTGAGTTTTGCTATGTTCTCATTGTGAACAATATAGGAATAGATTTGAGCGGAAGAAATGTGTTTTTATTGAAATGTGTTTTATTGAATGTAATCTCATACCCATATAAGCAGTTGTACATGGCTATATATAGCCTCAAAGGAACCAAACCGTATTATGTTACAACTTCTCATTATTTACAAAAGGTCCCCTCTTATTCTCTCTATTTACATTTATATGTATATATTCTATATACCCCCCTCAAGCTGGAGTGGGTGAAACCAAGCCAAGCTTGCGAGATAAGAACAAAAACAGTGGTGAAGAGAGTGCTTTGGTGAATAGATCAGCTAATTGTAGAGAGGATTTGACATGAATGGTGGAGATGAATCCTATGAGAACTTCATCTCGTACAAAATGACAGTCTATTCTGAGATGTTTCGTTCGTTCGTGGAACACAGGATTAGCAGCTAAATGTTGAGCTGCCTTGTTATCACACATCATAGGAATAGGTAGTGTGACTGGTATGTGCAAGTCTCGAAGGAGGCCTTCCAACCATATGATCTCAGAAGTGGTAGCCAACATGGCTTCATATTCACTTTCAGCTGAAGATTTGGAGACAGTTTTTTGTTTCTTTGTCTTCCAAGATACCAATGCTTTGCCTAAAAACAAGAAATAATCAAATGTAGACTCGCATGTGAAAGCACACGAACTCCAATCAGCATCACTGTAAGCTGAAAGATGTAGATCATTGTCTGAGGGGTAATGCAGGGCTAGGTCCATGGTGCCTCGAAGATACTTGAGAAGATGAGTGGAAGCTAACCAATAATGAGGAACTCGAGGGCAAGCCAGAAATTGACTAAGTTGTTGAACAGAAAAGGCAATATCAGGCCTTGTCAAGGTGAGATACAACAATCTGTCAATCAACCTTCTGTAAGCTTCTGGTTGATCAAAGACTTCACCAGAATCAGGAGTTGATCTAAGATGAGGTTGCATAGGAGGATAAAGGCTTGCAATCAAGTAAATGAGAATCCTTGAGAATATCAAAGATATACTTCCTTTGATTTAGAAGAATACCAGAATGAGATCTTGAGATTTCCATGCCAAGAAAAAAACGTGTTAATCCAAGATCCTTGATAGTGAAATTTGTGTCAAGAAAAGCCTTGAGAGATGCAATTTCAAAAGGAGAATTGCCAGTCAAAAGCATGTCATCAACATAGACTAATGCAATAGTAATAATGGTAGAAGATTTCTTGACAAATAAGGAATAGTCATGTTTAGACTGAAGAAAACCAAGAGAAGTCAGAGCATTAGTTAACTTAACATTCCATTGCCTGATAGCTTTTTTCAATCCATATAAGGATCTTTTTAAACGACAAACCTGACCTTTAGAAGCAAATGGATAACCAGGAGGAGGCATCATGTAAACTTCTTCATCCAAAAACCCATGAATGAAAGCATTATTAATATCAAGCTGATGCAATGGCCATTGTTTGGCAGAAGCTATAGCCAAAAGAACACGAACTGTAGGAAACTTAGCCACTAGAGAAAAAGTATGTTTATAATCTTTGTCTTTAATCTGATTATAACCTTTTGCTACCAATCTTGCTTTATATCTCTCAACTGATCCATCCTGTCTATACTTGATCTTGTAAATCCATTTACAACCAATTGGTTTATGGCTAGAAGGAAGTGAAGTAAGTTCCCAGGTATGATTGTCTTCTAGGGCTTGTAATTCTTTGTTCAGGGCTTCTTGCCATTTAGGATTTGTAGAAGCTTGGTTATAAGAAGAAAGTTCAGTGGTAGTAAGGACATTGGATAGGGAATGTACATAGTCAGAAGGCAAATGTTGAAGTTGAAAGGAATTGAGAATATGAGAATCGTGATATGATGTAGAAGATTGACACACAAAATCCTAAAGATGAGAAGGAAATTTAGAAGGTCGAGATGATCTTCTAATAGGATGAGATTGTGGTAAAGTAATAGGTGAAATAATAGGATCATAAGCAGATGGAGATGCTTGAAAAGGAAATTGTTGGGGAGATGCAAAGTAAGGAGATGAAGAAGAATGGGTTGGTCTAGTCGAATCAGGGGAGGTAGAAGTGACCGGTGGTGATAAAGCAGGTGATGAAGGCATAGGTGATGAAATATGATCTGAAGAAGAATAATCTTTTATGACATGAGATACTAAGGGTAAAGAAGGAGGGGATGTGTTGTCAACAAAAGTTGATGGAAGCTTGAAAGGGAAAATGGTCTCTTTAAAGTGGACATGTCGACTGACAAAAGTTTTCTGAGTTGCAATATCTAGCAGTTTATATCCCTTTTGACCTGGAGGATATCCAATAAACACACAGGGTTTGGAGACAGGTAAAATCTCTGTGTGGGAATAAAAAGTAACAAAGGGATCCAATAACTCTTAGATGATCATAAGATTGCTTTTTGTTATGGAGCACTTCATATGGAATCTGCCACTGAATCACAGCAGAAGGCAATAAATTAATGAGGTAAGTGGCAGTTAAAATACAATCTCCCCAAAACTGAATAGGAAGAGAACCATGAATTATCAATGCTCTAGCAGTCTCAACAAGATGCATATGTTTTCTTTCAACCCTTCCATTTTGTTGAGGGACATAAGGGACAAATCTTTGGTGAATGATGCCTTTCTCAAGAAATAAAGTCTGCAATCTTTGTTGAATGAATTCTAAACAATTGTCTGTCTTGAAGCACTTGACAATAGCTTGAAACTGAGTATGAATTTGGTATAAAAAAATTGACAATAATGGAATAAACTTGTTGTTTATTAGCCATCAAGAATGTCCATGTACATCTGGAGTGATCATCAACCAAAGTGAGAAAGTATCGGGCTCCACAGACAGATGGAGTATGATAAGGGCCCCATATATCAACATGCACAAGATCAAAATTAGTATTGGCATGTGATTGACTGACAGGAAAGGAAATTTTGTGTAGTTTAGACAAAATGCAAGTATCACATTCAATAGATCCAATGTGATGAGTTTTACAAATGTGTAAATGATGAAGTTTGCTGAGCGAGGTATGACCAAGTCTAGCATGAATTAAATGGTTATCATGCTTATTTACATTGAAACTCGAAGATACATCATTATGAGTGACAATATTATGTAAGGAACTGAAATCTGAAGTAGGTTTTGACTTTAGTCTGTACAGGCCATTATCCATGCCAGCCTAAGCTATGACAATTCCCTTAGTAAGGTCCTGAAAAGAGCATAAAGTGTCTGTAAAATGTGCAGCAAGATGAGATGTTTTCAAGAGCTTGGAAATAGACAGAAGATTATGCTTAAAAGATGGCAAATAGAGAACATCTTTAAGCATAATATTAGATGAAAGATGAATTGTGCCTCGATGAAGAACTCTCTGGACAGTACCATCTGGTAGGCTAATCAAGATAGGTTTGACTAGAGGAAATAAGTCAGAAAATATTCCTCGACAATAAGAGATATGATCAGTTGTTCCAGTGTCCACAATCCATATAGAAGGAGATATAGAAGCATGAGCAACAAAGGCAGATAGTGTACCTGCAAAGCTTGCAGAATTAATATTTGCATATGTGTTATATAGAGCAGAAGATGATGGAGTAGCTTGCATGATCTTCATCATTTCTTGACATACAACATGAAGTAAATGAGGATCAATAGAAGAAGATCCTTTGACTGAATCCAGAGGAGTATTGCTAAGCTCTTGAACTTGAACAGCCTGTCCTTTGTCTTCTTTAGCTTTGGAACCTTTGTACTAGTCAAGATAGCCAATGAGTTTGAAGCAAGAATCCTTGAGATGACCTTTCTCCTTGCACTAGACACAAAGTCTATCAGATTTGTCCTTCTTGAAATCCTTTCTACTTCCACCAGCTTGTTTGTAAGGAACTTGTCGATCTGTTGCTAATGCCTGCTTGTCATCATCAAATCCAGCTTTGACAGAAGAGAATAAAGTTTGCACATGAGGAGGAATACAAGTAAGTTGCTTCTGTTTTTCAACTTGTAAAATCATGTGAAACACTCGAGTAACAGATGGAAGAACTTCCATGGACAGAATATTACTTCTTTTGTGTTCAAATTGATCATTAAGCCCCATTAAGAATTGCATAATGTGAGTTCTAGTCTCTCTAGCATTCAATTTCTTAAGAATATCACAAGAGCAATGTGAAATTCCTCTACAAGTACAACAAGGAAACTGTCAACCGAGTGTAACTCATCCCATAGTTTCTTGAGTTTGCTGAAATAAACAACAACACTCAAGTTATCTTGATGAATGTTGGTGAGTTCTTTGTGAATTTGACAGATAAAGGGAGCATTGGACACTTCAAAGTGCTCAATGATTTCATTCCAAAGAGCCTGTGCAGATTCAACATATGTGAAGTTTTCTACAAGATCCGACTTCATCGAATGGATGATCCAGCAACGAATCATGTAGTCAGCTCTAATCCACCTCGAAAGCTTATCATCATCTTTGTCAAGCTTGGTACAAGAACCATCGATGAATCCTAGCTTGAGTTTAGCCCCTAGAGCCATGCGAATCCCTCGTTTCCAAGATAGAAAATTAGTGCCATCAAAAAGAGTAGAGACAAGTTGCATACCAGGATTGTCTGAATTAGACAAAAATAAAGGATCATTAGCAGTGTCATGGCTAGATTCAGGCTGAACATCTCTGTTACTTCCAGAATTCATAAAGATGAAGGTGAAAAATGTGCGAAAGAATGTGGAGTAAGAAATTGCTCAACTGAGCATGAAAAAGGATGTTCGAGATTGAGCGAAACTCAATCTCCCTGATACCATGTGAACAATATAGGAATAGATTTGAGCGGAAGAAATGTGTTTTATTGAATGTAATCTCATACCCATATAAGCAGTTGTACATGGCTATATATAGCCTCAAAGGAACCAAACCGTATTCCTATTACAACTTCTCATTATTTACAAAAGGCCCCCTCTTATTCTCTCTATTTACATTTATATGTATATATTCTATACTCATGTTCTTGCACTCTGAACCCGATATCATAATCCATGGCGACCTCAAACCAGCAAAAATCCTCCTTGAATGAAACTTATCTTGCAAACTCAGTGAATTCAGCATCAAACTGATCTTCAATGGCAAAAGGTTCTATACAACTAACAAAGACGACACTTCCGCATACATGGATCCCGAGTTTCTGTCAACCGGAGAACTTACAGCAAACTCTGATGTTTTTGCCTTCGGCATTATATTACTTCGTCTTCTTAATGGAAAATCAGAATATGGGATTGTGAAGGAAACGCAAAGGGCTTTGAATAATGTCGATGCGATATTGGACCCTTTAGCTGGAGATTGGCCCTTTGATGTAGCGAAGAAGTTGGTGTATTTGGGATTATGGTGTTGTGCACCACGTGGAGAGAATAGGGCAAATCTCAAAATTAAAGTTTGGAGTGTGGTTGAACCAATGAGAATGAGATGTTTGTCCGAAAGCTCTTCATCGTCTAATCTTGGTCGAGATGAGTTTGATGATTGCCCACCTCACTTCTTGTGCCCAATTACTAAGGTTAGCGACACTTGACTTTAACATCAAAATAACTTATAGGGCCCGTTTAGTTCCAAGAAACGGAAACGGAATGGAAACGAATTTAGTCCATATGTGTTAGGCTAATTCATATTTTCAAACATAAATATTGTGATAATGGGTCACTCTGGAAGGTGAAGGAACATTCCGGAAGACAGCGGTATATTCCGGAAGAATGAGAAATATTTCGGAAGGTGATGTAACATTCTCGAATATGGTGAAACCTTCTGGAATGAAGTGGAATACTCCGGATGGTGACGGAACTTTCCGGAAGGAGGCGGAAGATGATGGAGACATCTAGAACTCGACGGAACCATGTAGACTAGATTAGAAATCTAGAGAGAGTTCTAGAGTTGTATAGGATTGTGTGAGAAGGCTCCGGAATTATCTAGGAGAATCGAGTTCCGGAACCTTCCTGTAGAGGAGGTGGCCATGACTATAAATAAGGGAGGTCACCCCACATTTGTGTAACTCCATCCAGAAGAGAGTAATAAAAGGCTTCTAAAGAGAGCTTGTAAGTGAGGTTTTGTTCGAGTGTGACTGCGCAACAAAATACCCGTTTATAAATACTTGGAGTGAGTCGGGAACACGGAGTTTTACCCTATCAACTGGTATCAGAGCCGAGGTTACGATGGTGCAGTTCGGGTAAACTTTGTTGCTTATTGAATCTCGTGATAGGCGTGATGGCGGCCGAAGCGATGAGGGCGTTCGAGATTCCACTCTTTGATGGGAATATCAACTTCACTTTGTGGCAGAGTACGATTCAAGACTTCTTGGTGCAGCAAGGTCTTGACCAAGCTCTGGAGGAGGAGAAGCCTGGATCGATGAGCGAGGAGAAGTGGAGAAGCATCTAGAGGAAGGCGGTAAGTACAATTCGATTGGCGTTGGCTCCCGAGATTAAGTACGGTGTGTTGAAGGAGACCACACCGAAGGCGTTGTGGGAGAAGCTCGAGAGCATCTACGTGTCGAAGTCGTTAACCAACCGTTTGTGCTTGAAGATAGAGCTTTACTCGCTCAAGATGGAGGAAGGAGGTAATCTTCATGACAACATTAACTCGTTTAATCAACTAGTATGTCAATTGCTGAATGTTGATGACAAGATTGGAGAAGAGGAGCAAGCGTTGTTGTTGCTAGCATCATTGCCGAAGTCCTACAAGTCCTTGGTGCAGACGTTACTTGTAGGAAGGAAGTCTCTCACTTTGGATGAGGTGACCGCTGCTTTGCGGGAGAGTGAGAGGATGATGAAGAATGATGCTACCGACAAGGGAGAATATCACATACTGGTTGCGAGGGAGCAAGAACGAGGGAGGAGTCAATGGAGGAGATGTGATGACCCGAGGCAGAGATCAGGCTCGCGACGAGATTTGAGTGAGGTCGAGTGCTTCTACTGCGGGGAGAGGGGTCACATGCAAGCCCGGTGTCCTCAGATGAGGGAGGACTTAAAGAAGTTGAGAGAGATGTCGTCGGGAAAGAAGAGAAAGGACTCCCGTACAAATGTGGTCAGTGAAGTTGGTGAAGAAGATTACGGAGATGTTTACTTGGCGACGGGTGAGGAGACCGCCAAGTCAGAGTGGGTGATGGATAGTGCCGCCTCGATGCATGTTTGTAGAGACCAAGCATTATTTGACACCTTGAAGATTGGTGGAGAGTTTGGTCACTTCAACTCGGTGAGTGGTGAGAAGTTGAAGGTAGAAGGTACCGGAAGCGTGAGGATAAGGCTTCATAATGGTACAAGCCACACTCTACACAATGTGAGGTATGTGCCATCGGCGAACGTGAATGTCATCTCGTTGGGTGCGATGATGATGGAGGGGTATAGGTTCGTCGGCACGAGAAGATGGTGCAAGGTGTTCAAGGGGAGACGTTTGGTGATGCGAGGCCGGAAGGATGAGAAGAATATTTGCTTCTTAGATGGAAGAGATGTGCGAAAAGGATGTAATGACACCGGAACTAAGAAGCAGACGAAGGTGAGCTTTTCAGACGTTGTGGAGATATTTGGAAATATGAATTAAGGGAGGAATTGTTAGGCTAATTCATATTTTCAAACATAAATATTGTGATAATGGGTCACTCCGGAAGGTGAAGGAACATTCCGGAAGACAGCGGAATATTCCGAAGGAATGAGGAATATTTCGGAAGGTGATGTAACATTCCGGAATATGGTGAAACCTTCTGGAATGAAGTGGACTACTCTGGATGGTGACGGAACTTTCCGGAAGGAGGCGGAAGATGATGGAGACATCTAGAACTCGACGGAACCATGTAGACTAGATTAGAAATCTAGGGAGAGTTCTAGAGTTGTATAGGATTGTGTGAGAAGGCTCCGGAATTATCTAGGAGAATCGAGTTCCGGAACCTTCCCGTAGAGGAGGTGGCCATGACTATAAATAAGGGAGGTCACCCCACGTTTGTGTAACTCCATCCAGAAGAGAGTAATAAAAGGCTTCTAAAGAGAGCTTGTAAGTGAGGCTTTGTTCGAGTGTGAGTGCGCAACAAAATACCCGTTTATAAATACTCGGAGTGAGTCGGGAACACGGAGTTTTTCCCCAACAATATGTATATCATTATTCATGAAATTTTATGGAAAAAATGCAGTTGCTTCCCCATTTTGTTTCCCTATATAGGGTATCAAACCACAAGGAATACTTCCAAAAAATTTCATGAATAAGGGTATACGTGTAACACCCCGAATTCTCAGAACTCGGGACATTACTGGTTAGGACCTCACAATGGGTCACGATCTCAGTTTGACAACAATTTTACTAGGATTTTGCAACAAGACACAAATAAGAAAAACCGAAATTCATAAAAATGTATTTTTAACAGGATGAATGCAACAAAGTCTAACAACCTATAATACTTAAACGACGGAAAAGACTAACTGTCTTAACAAGAGGAAAAGAACAACAAAGCAACAACCCAAACCCCCACTCTAAGGAGTACGGAGACCCGGCTGACCACTACTTCCGGATCACTCAGCTGCTGTTCTAACCTGCGGTAAATCTAAAAACACAACAAAACAACCATTAGCTAGTTATCTAAACATTAGGAGAACAATAATAGCACACACACATAAAATAATAAACACTCATCATGCTTTCAAACAATCCATTTATTATCTTCATTTAAGTCATTCACTCTTACTAATGATACTTATTTTGTGACACGAGAGATTCTCAAACCTCGCCTCCGCCCCCGTGTACCCATCAGGAGTGAATCCGATGCATCTCACCGTGTACCTGTATGGTCTGGGTATAGAGAACCTCCCAGTCTCCTGGCAGAGCTGGGCAGTGATGTCACGACCCGTTATACATACACTTGGGCCTTAACACATAATAACAACGGTCATCCTAACAAGTTGTTATTTTTATTATAACACACTTTGCACACACAACCATTATCACCCAACTAATATCCAGAAACCAGCTAAGTAAGTCGCAAGGACTTACTTGAATCAAACCACAACTCTCAAAATCTCAACTCGGTCTGCAACTGTAGCAACTCAAATGCTTGTCATACAAGGCACGTGGATCAAAATCACATCTCATACTCTTAGAAGTTGTAACTTCTAAGAGGTGAAATCTCCTAAAGAGAAAATACAACATACAACTCTAAGGCAAAAGACTATTTTACCCTTGGTCCCATAGATTCCCAGAAAGTCTATCATTTAGTTATAATATTTTCTTTTAGAACCTATTTCCATAATCTAGTTCTCAAGGATCGTTTACTAGAGATTATAAAGTTAACGAGGTTTTAGAATTTCAAAGGGGTTGCTAAGGTCCGACCTTTACACTTAGCTACTAGGTCTAAGGTTAAAACCCAAACATACACGTCAAAGAGAACAACATCACTCCCTTCCCAAGTTTAGGTAAGAGGCCGAGAACTTGAACGAGCTTAGCTTAAGTTAACATAACAAAACCTTAGAATGCTTTAACACGTGGAACTCGTTATCAACGATAGCATTCGACCACTCTTAGGAACCCCGAAACTTTCAAATCTAGTGCCCATTACTCCGGTCGTACTAAAGTCTATACTCTATCCCTTCCCGGTTACTACTCTTACCACTCGTTCCTACTCGAGTATCTACCCCTCTCCGGCTCCTATCTTCACCACTCACCTCTTATACATATACTGGTATATATTTATTACCCTCATACATCTGTACATACTTATATATATATACATCATCCTTATACATGTATATATACTTATATATATTATTATTCATGAAATTTTATGGAAAAAATGCACTTGCTTCCCCATTTTGTTTCCCTATATAGGGTATCAAACCACAAGGAATACTTCCAAAAAAATTTCATGAATAAGGATATACGTATGGTTCCGTTTCGGATTCCGGAGTTTAACCAAATGGGCCCATAGTATGAGTTGAATGGACTTTAACATGGGAAAACCCGATACAGATACAAACGCATCGTAGAGTGGAGGTCGTGTACATACAAGCATATGTGAACGTTAGGTTTAAACCCAACACATAAATTTAGCGGGTTTTATTTTAGACTCGTATTCTCCCCACTTATATGGGAAGTTATAATTTTCTCCAACATTGGACTTATGTGTTCGATTTGAGGCTAACACGCATGTGCGCTCGTATGTAAACTACCCCCGCTCTCCAATCCAATAAACTTTAATCATCCTTTTACAAGACGAATGAGTCAAGTTTAAATCTGATTTTTAGCCGAGTTTAAAAAGGATTTATATTCAGCTCATCTAAAAAGTGATCAACCTTGAAGTGAACTTTTTTGGACCGGCTCGAGTAATATAACAATCTTATAATATTATATAGAAGAAAGAACCCAACTTTCAAGTCAAAATATTGAGCTGAAAAGTAAGTATGTTTATTGAACGGGTTCAAATAAAACTTCTTTTTTTTCAAACGATTCTAATCAACTTAACTCATATAACAACCATATCCACTTAATACACATATGCGCTTGAACTTGGCCCGTCGGGCTTTGACTCTTTGATAATTTACAAATTGTGCAGAAAGTAATGCAGGATCCACACTTTGCTACCGATGGATTCACCTACGAAGAAATGGCTATCAAAGTTTGGTTTGACCACGGACACAAAACCTCACGAGTTAAAAGGGTAAGTAGGTCATTTATGTATTACTGTGTATTAAATAGGCCATTTTGCAATAATGTAGATAAAGTAGGCCCCAATTAATTTTCAAATAAAGATTAATTCCTAACTAAATGCATACCCCTGATGGAAATTAAAAAAAAGGTGATGTGGCAGTTTTAATTAAATAAATATGGTTATTTATTGCGGTCCCCTACAAATCAGAATTCTATTAGGAAAGGAAATATGCATTCCTTGGAAACGTGATACAAGAATCATGAAATTCCCCCATTTTTGCGTCCATAACAACCATATTTACAGAGTTTTCGTCTACTGTCATAAACATTGTCTCTATTTTTTGTTCGATTACTGTCGATTTATTTCGTTTTGATGATCTGTTTGTTCAATCGTTACGGTTGTGTGATCATCGACATTCGGATTATCAATCTGTAGATTCAATCGTTTGTTTTGTGCGATTTTTTAGACAAAAAATTCGATCTGTAGATTCAATCGTTTTGAGACATTTTTGTCCAGATCTGTGAGGTATGTACGTTCAATCGTCTAATTGGTGGCTAATTCGCACATTTGTTCTGTGTAATTTATGTATATGGTTCATATTTTGTATTTCGTATATTTATATGTCGGGGATCTTCTATGTGCTGAGTGTTGATATTGATGAAGGAGACGAACATAATTTATGTATCTGCTAATATTATGTAGTTGTTAAATTTATGTGTCAGTAATGATGAAGGTGACGAACATAATTTATGTATCTGCTAATATTATGTAGTTGTTAAATTTATGTGTCAGTAATGACGAAGGTGACGAACATAATTTATGTATCTACTAATATTATGTAGTTGTTAAATTTATGTGGCGTTGATTTTTATGTGTTGAGTGTCAGTAATGATGAAGGTGACTAACATAATTTATGTATCTGTTAATATTATGTAGTTGTTAAATTTATGTGTCAATAATGACGAAGGTGACGAACATAATTTATGTATCTGCTAATATTATGTAGTTGTTAAATTTATGTGGCGTTGATTTTTATGTATCTGCTTAAAATTATGTACATAATCTTTTATCATTGTTGATTCGAATACATAAATTTCACAGAAATGGATATTTTCAAAATTAAGGTCATGTAGTTAAAGATTCAACAATGGCGGTTTTGAGTATGGATTTTAGGAAAAACGTTCATCAACTATTTTCGGTTTGAACCAAAATCGAAGCCATTAAAATGGTATATTGTTGAGAGAATTTGGAATACTTACAAGGATTGATTGTTGTTACACAAAGAATAGATCAGACAGGTTGAAGACGGTCGAAGTTCACGATTTGAAGATGGAGGTTGCGAATGGAGAATCTCACGATCCAATGGAGGTTCAGTTGAAGATGGAGGTTGCGAATGGAGAATCTCACGATCCAATGGAGGTTCCGTTGAAGATGGAGGTTGCGAAGATACCGTATCATGTTGTTGCCTTTTTTTATGGATTTAATATATCTTTAACAAATTGGTGTATCATGTTGTTGCCTTTTTTTTTAATTTAATATATCTTTAACTTTTAGGCAGTTATTATGCTACATTACTAATTTGTCCTTAAATAGCTATCTTATTATCCATGATTTATAATTTTTTTTAGCTTT
Organism: Fagopyrum esculentum; assembly: GCA_033239045.1. Lineage (NCBI taxonomy): Eukaryota > Viridiplantae > Streptophyta > Magnoliopsida > Caryophyllales > Polygonaceae > Fagopyrum > Fagopyrum esculentum. The sequence goes on from BSUD01000003.1 coordinate 12,501,210, forward strand.
ATTTTTTGGAAGAAAAATAGAGGGGCCTATTTTGTATCATGTATACAAAAAGGGCCCTTCTACGTCAATTTTCTCAAACCTCACCCATGACGGGGCTCAAACTCGATAATCTTTCCCTCGTGCACAATCACCCTCTTCATTCCGCTATTCAAGAATGGTATCAACGACGAAATTTGGGACAGTATAAGTTTTTCTTTTTCACTCTACATCTTATTGGATAGCTCATTCGCGTGCACAAGGGAAAGGTATTGAGCTATGATGCACGGATACGGACACGGATACGGGAAACGGACACGGCAAGAAACGGGGAAGCGACAATCCTCAAAAGTATAGGGAACGGAGACACGACGAGTAAAAAAATTAATATATTATTTTAAAGATATTGAAATATAGAATTACTATATCATAATGAGATACGTATATATGAAAAAAAATCAATGATATATGAGTTGATAAAAATATTAACATGAAGATAAAATAATCGAAACAAAAGCTTAGAAACAAACTGAAGAATGAATCATTCATTTGCAAATCAACAATAACCGAACAACAAGATCAACAATGGAAAATAATAATAAATATGTGTGAATTATAAAAAGTGAAAGAATTAGAATAACATAGTCAACATTCAACAAATAAAAATTACAAAATAAATTAATAATCAAAGATTCAAAATTAATTTATAAAATCATAAGAAAAATGGAGAGAAGAGTCGGCCGGCGGAACAACATTTCAACATTAGAGCCGAAGAAGAAGATCGGTGTCCTACTTCCGACAACCACAATCTCGCAGGTGGTCATGTGGAGTTAGGTTTAGTCGAAAAAAATGGGAAAGAAGAAAAAATATTACGGTATATAAGTTTTTATTTCGTTGATCATGTTTTGACCGGACACAATCCGTGTCCTCACCGTGTCCTAGACGTGTCCTACCTTGGAAACGTGTCTTGACCGTGTCCGGTGATATTTGACCGTGTCCGAGCTGTGTCCGGTTGTGTCCCCGTTTCCGACACAGTGTCCGTGCATAATAGGTACTGAGAATTGTTCATATACTGTAAATAGTTTGTTAAGATTATATTGTCCACAGTGACAATATAATCTTATAAAAAATAAAGATAATTTAATATAGTAAATAATTTAATATAGTCCTCCCTCCTCGGGCTACTTCATTCATACTTTATATGTTGCAAATTAATGATGTTAAGACACACTCATCTACTTCTTTCTGTATATATGTATATAACGGAGATAGAGTACTCTATATGTATATATAATAGTTTTTCTTTTCTTTGTTATTTGATGAGTTTATTTCCACTAAACGTATAATATTATAATATTAAAACATAAGTAAATTAAGGTAATTTGTCGTTGTCACATTAAACCATCTTATTTTTTCAGTTGACATTATTATATTTAAGTAATATTGTAATTTGTCGTATCTCGTTCTTACATTAATAAGCAACTCATTTTCGTTGTTTTTTTATTCACAATATATTAGGATTCTAAATTTCTATGTAGTTTTGCTATGTTATACGCGGGCATCTTTCTTACAAATGGGTATGATCTCATTGAGAATATCATCACGATTATGATGTCATGTCATAAATTATCCTAATTACATGTAAGACTAGGTTTTATGTCATAAATGAGGATCCATTAATACTCATTTATAAATGTATAAAAATTTAGAATCAATAATCCAAATATAAACAAACAATAGTAGTAATTAATCTGTGGAGACAAATTGGCATATCATATATATAATCTAACTACTATCTAGCCCTACCTAATACTTTAAACGTCATACATCAGCATCAGATTAACGGTGTGCAGGCGCCGGGGGAGTGCCGTGAGCGGGTGGCGCCGGGGGAGTCTTCTCGGCGGGTGGAGCCGGAGAGTGAGGAAGGAAGGAGCAAAACAGCGGCGGAATAAGCGGGCCGCAGTTATTGGATCCGGAAGAGGGAGGGGTGATGAACGAGCAGAAAGCCGGCGGAATAAGGGGTCCACATTCTGATCCGGCGCCGGCGGAGGGTGGCGGAGGAGTCATCGGCGGGAATAGTCCGAAGCCGGGTCCCAAGTTAGGGATCCAAGGCTGAGCGATCTACTTGAACCACGGGGGAATCAAGGGGTTGTCGTAGAAGTAGTCTTCTGGCTGAACCATCAGATAGTCAGCCGCCACCGCCGGCACATCCCTAGCTAAAGAGCGCCGCCATTGCCGCCAGAGAGAGGAGAAGCACCTGAAGAACGTGAGATTTGTTCATTTTGTTTGTTGTATGGAAGCAAAATGCAGATGTGGGATTTATAGTACTTGGCACTGAAAGATTGAGATTTTGTGGTGTTAGGATTTTGATATGAGATATATTGTTACGATTCTAATCATTCAAAATTTTAGGTTAATTAATTCAGTTGAATTTCTGATAAGTTTTAGCTGGATAAGCACGTCAAAATAAATCTAAGATATTAGAATAATCATGTTTTATTAAACTTTTTGTGTTATTATTTTACTAAATAAGTATTTTCATCTAAATATTTTAAAATTCACAGTCACCAAGTGTATCGTAATAGTCTAAATAAAAAATAGAAATATAGTTGATGAAATATCATGTAATTGATAATAACAAATATATCGATTTAGAAATGCAGTTTGTATACACTAACTTTATTATAATAATCCAATATTATTTTTAACACAGGGTCTTAACATATATTAGACAACCCTATGTATTATGTTGGTGACTTTGTTGATAACTAGTCAGGACGTGCGTGCTTCGCACGCGCGCCGTAGATGAAATCGAAAATTAAAATGGCGAATAAAGATGTAAGTTCCGGTGAAATTGTGTACCGGGTACCAAAACGACTGGAGTTGAATCGTCGACAGCCGTGAATCATTGCGGCTGATACTATCCATAATAAAAAAAGATAAGAAAATAATTCTACATGTCTCTTTGAAATGTGGTTCCCTAAATAATTCTACGTGTTTAAGCAACATATATTATGCACAAGTCAAGTGTCGTGAACAAATAAATTAATTTAGAAGATCCAGAAATTTCTTTGACTATTTAAAATGCTGGTACATTGAAAGATAGAAAATCCATGAAGCACAAAAAGAACTAAACCTTATCACTTCTTGACCCGATGAACTTCTATCAAGGCTCAATATTCCAAGGTTCAAAATGTTATTCTAGTTGTACATCGAACCCTTCAATATAACTTGAATGTTCAATATAACTTGAATGTTGCATAAACCGTGTAGTGTTGTTAAGTGTCATGCCAGTCTTCTCTAGAAGAATTTCAGAATCTGTCTCAAGCTTTCAGTCTATTGAAAAATAGAATAAGAGGAATGCTTGACGATAAAAGGTCTCACATTAGTAACACTTCTTTTATAATCACTAAGCAAAAGAAAACAAGCAACAGCTTTGAATAGCTTTGTTGTATCAAATTAGTCCCAAAAAGCGTCAGGGAAAAAATAAAAACTTGACCAAGTAAATCATTATATATCATTACCAAAAGATCTAATAATTCAGCCAATCATTAGTAATAAGCTAATTGCAAGCTTCAAAACCACCATGCAGAAATAAGAAAAGTTGACTTAGAAGCCAACCTTGAATGATATGCAGAAGGTTGAAGGAGCCCAATGCTATCTAAGCAAGGAAATCATCTTAGGTACTTGAGCAAGACGCATGTCTAGAGGACCAGATGCTAATTGAATTTTATGTTCCATCTGCATAATTACACCTCCGACATCAAAGAAGTAATTATGGACAGCAAAGCTTCTTACTTTCAGCATGTATTTTGTAAAACAGACCTGCAAACTATTTGAGTGGGTCTTAAGGAGTGTGTTGCTTGAACTATAGACTAAAACATTTTCTGTTCTTGACATTCAATACATACATCATAAAGCCTTTCTAAATGAAACTGAAACGACCATGATAATATTATTATTTGCATGAAGTTCACTAACCATGCTCGTCCAAGGAAGATAGAAGTCGGACACAACTACAACAAGATAAAGCAAAGCACGTGTGCCCAGACTTTGCATAGAGAGTGCAATTGTTTGCAGAAGTTGCACTAAGAAGAACGATTTTGCGGATCAACTGTCCTACCGCTTATAGTTGCATACGACTTCGGCTTCCATACCATCTTCTGAACAGGCAAGAGATAATGCTTTTGTGCTGCAACATTGGAAACCTGGACAGTTGGTGCAGAATGTCTACGTTCCGCAACACTTAGTTCACCAAGCCCACTGGTTATACTTTCAGTTGCAGTGTCTGAGACATCAACATTATTGGTCAGAGAAGATCTAATTGGATTTTAATATACTTTCCACTGTTGTTGCCTATCATTTCGCTGCAAAATAACAAACAAAAGTTACATTTACACCTGAAACCATAGTCAAGTTCATTATCTAAGAATCGAGGGACTTATCACTAATAAAGTGGGAACTTAAAAACAGAAGGAAGTGGAGTAATCTTGAAGTTGACTTAAGAAACTATACGAACACAAAGCATATATATGACAAAAAGTATAGAAAAGAAAGATTCATCAGTACAAAAGTCTGATGCGATGAGTTAAAGAGGCTTCTTGAAGGGATCAAAGCTGCTTTAGGTTAAAGGAGTTAAGAAAACCTCATTTTCAACATCTCATATGTGTTTCAATCTAATTATTTTCCTGTACATTTTCTAAAATTGCGATTAAGTCATAGTCATTCCAAAGAGTAGCTTTGTAAGAGGAATTTTGACAAATACTAATCTTTCTATTTAATAGTCTTAATTATTTCATGTTCATATCCTAAAATTGCCATAAAGTAATAAACATATCAAGTTGAAGCTTTTGAATAGGGATTTTGTCGAACACTTGGTATGCATGATTTACAAATTCATCAAACACATCAAAAATTCTAAATAAGTTACCTTATCACAATCAACATATGAATTTCTCAACTCAAAAACTTGAATGGAAGTTTTGCTAATGAGTTGTCAGTAGACAATTGATGGGCTGATGCAAACATAGCTAGGAAAATGAGAAAGCAGAGACATACCTGAGGAAGATGAAACACCTTCCAAATGCGAAAATCAGAAAAATCAAAGCAAGTCATCATTTAGGATGAAAAGACAAAACAAAATGAGCGAAACAAACCTTATTGCGGCGCATGGTGGAGACTGAAAGAGAATTTGAGAGTCGAACCCTAATTGAATCCATGTGCCGACAAGTATTCAGGTGAGTATCTCAGGAGTCTCCGGTGGTGGTGGTTCCGGTTTCATCGCCCCGGTGATTGGAAACAGTCCTCGGTGCTGGCGGCGGAGGTATGGAGGAGTCGTTATTCATCGGTGTAGCGGCGGCTGAACCAAATCCGAGAGTGGAGACCAAACAAGAAGAAAGAGAAAGAGGGAAATTGCAATTAGGAGAATGAACGGGGTTGGGAAATTGAAACCATCGGCATATTTCTTTTGATTCTAGGGTTTTGTTATTCGGAAATGGCATGGAGATGAGGTTGGAAGAAGTGAGAGGTCAAGTGAACAAACCTCAATCGTCAATGGAGGAGCGAGAACAAGGGGAATCGCCGACGGAGGACTCGGATTTTGGAATGAAACCGTAATCGGCAGATATTTGGGACTCAAAATCAACTCAATTATCTGGGTTTGAGGAGGTTGAGGATAAGAATCGATTTTTTGATACCCACGACGGCTGGGCTTGGACTTTGGATAGTGTGGAGAAGACGAGGGAAGGACCGACAATAACTACGACTAAGAAGAAAGGGTGCTGGGGCGGTGAAACTTACAGGTGAAGGAGGTGAGGTGTCAAACTTAGAAACATTGTAATTACTATAAAACGGAAAGGGTAAAATAGACAATAACTTAGTGTAAGGGTAAAACGGGAAACCCACTGCTTATTGGGGGAAGTCTCATTTTTATCATTTTTAATAGAAATATAGATATAGATATAGATATAGATATAGCTTATTTATGCAAATCTTTAATAACCTAAAACAACCAATTTTTATTGAAAGACTTTGGCCTACTAGGCCTTTTTTTTAGTTTTGTATTTAGGAAATGTAACCCATAATTTTGTTATCACTTTCATTTAATGATAGGTAAAAATAATTAACCTCTCTATTTTAATAAAAAAAAATAATAGATCTTTGTTAGTATATGTAAGTGTAAGTTTTAATTCTTAATTATTGAATTTATTTTTTATTTTATTTTATTATTTTTTTGCCTTATTTATTATTTTATTATTTTTTAATTTTCTGTAATGAACATATTAGAATTTTTTCATGCCATAATTTCTCATACCAGATTTGTTTCATACCAGAAGTTTTTTTTTGTTTTTTTTTATTTTTTATAATTTTCTGGTATGAAATTCATACCAGAAACTCATACCAGAATTTTTTTTTTGTTTCCTTTTCTTCATTTTTTTATTTTTAATAATTTACATACCGGAATTACTCATACCAAAAGTTAAAAAAAAATAAATGTGTTTCTGTCACCACTGCAAATACTACTTACCAGAAGTTAAAAAACTACACTTGTCTCGGCCACTTCTTCTCCTGGGACAATTCTTGACTTTCTTTTCGGCGCTTCATATTTTTCTACATCAAATATGCAAAATGATCCTTGTTTGAGTATAAGAAATTTACTAATGGGGCGATTAGTTGAGAAATAGATATGAAAACATGATTTATGACACAACACTTCACTAGTCAGTTCAGCAAAAACAAATTAAGCTAAGCAAGAGGGTGTTGTTTGAGTATACATGTGTGCTCAAAGAGGGTGATTTTGGGTTTTCCATGGTGAAGTTACATATTGAATTGCAGATTGCTCTCGTTGCTTCTGCGTAATAAGAGACAATGCAAAAACAAATTAAGCTAAGCTTACCACACTAAAGAACTTGGCTCTTGTATAACTTTCCCTATGTGTCCGTGCGACATCAAACCACCATATTCGGGTTTCGGAATCTGAATTGGGCCTTAGACTAGGGTAGTGTGTTGTTTGAGTATACATGTGTGCTCAAAGACTATCCCTTGAGGGGTAGACTTGAATAATTGTAATACAATTGCAACAAATTTACAACAATGTGCTTGGACAGTCTTGCATTTGATTGCCTCCACACCCATGAAGATCTATGTAATAGCTAGGATTTCCGAATTCTAATTAATGTTGATTAACTTAATCGTTGATAGTAATTGACTTATAACTTGCGAAGATTTCCCAAGTGATGAGTATGAGTCCCACCGTTATGTTCCTCGCGTAATTTTGGACGTTTGGAGAAATTTTTACTTTTTCCCCCGGTTAATTATTTTTACCCTCCGGTGTTATTTGGAGCATTTGGGAGCTCCAATTAATAAAAATGCAATTGAGAGAAATGATCAGGACATCGGATATGTCTTGGATATGAAATAACATGGAGAGACAAAACGGCCAAAAGAGTCGCTATTTCGTTTCTTAACAGCTAAGAAAGACGGCTTAGGAATACACGTTTTTCGAGGCAGTTGTGTAATAATTATCCCTACAATATTCCAGATTTAATGTTCCAATCTCGAGAAGTTTGGAGAAAGAGGTTCGACCCGCCTTTGGATCGGTTAAAGGATAATTATCGACTTTACTAAAGGATAATTATCGTCTTCACTATAAATAGCGGAAAATCCTTTATTAATTCATTTCCTTTCACGTTTTCTCGTAAAAGCTCTAATTTCTCTCAACCTTCAAACTCAGATCTACTCTCCGTTTCTAATCCGATTTCAATTCCGTTTGAATTTCTGAATTCCTCTCTTCATTCTCTTCATAACGGTACCGAGTTTCTACATTTCCGAGTATATGGAGGGCTGGTCGAGCATATATGTCACCAGGACGGTTCCGTCGCTCAGATTCCGATGAATTTGATGCTGTCCATGCGTAGCCTGCGTCGTCGTGATTCCGAATCTTCTTTCAGATCGTCAATCGGGTTAGTCACGAATAAGTTATGAATTTATTCGTTTTCCGTACTGCGATTTGGCCTAAATTGACTTTAGGCTTGTCAAATAGGACAATTAGAAATTCCGATATGGTCGTTATATTATTCTGGTGATTATGAGTTCTTGTTTGATGAAATCTGATGACAAGGGGTTTAGAAATTGCCTGCGGGCAAAACGTTATTCTGGCGAAATCTAATTAATTAATTAAAGGTTAATTAATTAAATTAGGATTAAAATTGAGATTGAGGAATGTTGATTAGATACTACCTTGATATTTGAGGAATTGTGAGCTATGTTGAGATATTGAGGTTTAGTTGGTTGTGAGGCTCATAGATTGAGTATGATCCTTATGGATCCCTTTGGGTCTAGGTGTGACCCCTTTGATGAATAGAGGTTGATATATCTCTTTATGCCTTTTTATAGGCCGTGTTGTCCCTCCAGTGTAGAGGTGATCGTTGTTGATTTTGTACGAGGTTGAGGTAAGTCTGTAGGACTTACTTAGCTACCATCCTTGTATTGGGTGTTTGCATGAGTGGTGTGTGCTTTATATGTTTGCTATGATATCATGAGTTGTCGTTTTTATCGACCTATGTTCTATTGACTGCCCCATTGCGTGGTTGTGATAACCTTTCCCTTTCATCCCGCCGTGGAGTTTGGGAGGTTCTCTGATGTCGGATCAGACTGGTTTACAAGAAGGGCGCAATCCACTCCCATAGGGTACACGGATTGTGTGACCGATACTCGTACAGCTGGACATTGTACTCAGAGGCGGGGATGTATCGGTCCTTGTGTCACATACTTTCATCTATCTATATATATACGGTTTTTGAGTGAATGGTTATTATATAAAGATAATAAATGGGTAAATGTGTGATAGCATGCTGATGTGTTTATCTTTCATGTTTGTGCTTGTGCTTATGCATTACCTCATATATGTATGGTTAGCTAAAGGTTTCATACCGTGTTGTAGATGTTTACAGGTTAGGCGCTACTGGGTGATCTGGCAGGGTGACAGGCCGAGGACTCTCGTACATTAGGTGGTTGGTTTGGGGTTGTTGTGTTTCCCCTCCTGCGTGAGGATGATCTTTTGTACCTCCTATGTGAGGATGTCGTTTTATATACTCGGCTTTGTTGTTGTTTACTTTGGGTTGTACAGTTTATACTGTTTTATGTATTTGTTTTATATCTGTCAGTGCCATGTTGTAAGGTCCAGTGAACTTGTTGTCAGGCTAGGGTCAGGATCCATTGTGAGATCCTAGCCCAATGTGACATCCCGAGTCCCGCGGATTCGGGGTGTTACAATCTAAAACTGGATCTGGAACACATGAAGACGGCAGAGAAGGCTTAATAGGGCTTCGACGGCGGATGGCGAAGGTGTGGGCTAGAGCATTGACTTTGTCCGACGGCGAGACAGAGGCAGCAAAGTGGAACCCCGGTGGCGTGGGCGAGGCTTCTCCGGCAGGTTGCAAGCTTCTCTGCTTTCTTGCCTCATGTGAAACAACGAAGGAGAAGGAGAGGCTTCTCACAGTCAACTTAGACCAGTAGAAGCGAGGTTACGAAGAAGAAGATGCGGCAGGCTTCTCTGCTTTCTTACGAGAAGCAATGAATGATAAAAAAATCCCCACGGGTACATTTATCTAATCAAATTATTACAAGAGCTAGTTCCTAAAGTAAAAACTAGAAAAAGCCCATTTCCTAAATTTGCCCATTTTTATTAATTATAATTTTTTGTAATTTACATTTTTTATTATAGCTATTTGATTTAACCTATTTTGTCGAAGCCAAAACACCTCTCAATCATCTATATATTCTTTATTCAGTATCATTATGTAGTTCTCATTAATATTATTTATGGGTAAAAATAGGCCCCTCCAGCTTATATAAAAAAAGATTTATTCAAATAAAAAGAGGATATTAAGAAAATCAAAATATCTTTCTCTCCATTTATTAAACAACTAATTATTACAAAACGGGAAAGTAAATATCTTTCTTTCTCCATTTATTAAGGAAATCAAAATATCTCCATTTATTAAGGAAATTAAAATATTTTTTGGAATGTTCGTCCTTTCCAACTTGCGTTCATCAATGACGACGATATTGAATCAGTCCTGGTAAGATTTTCGCAGCAACATATGTACATAATCGCAAAGACTGCAAACATATGTACATATATAGTTAGTCAGTAACATTTTCACAGCAAAATATGTACATAATCACCAGAGACTACAAACATATGTACATGCAAACACAAAACCGTACAAATTCTAATCGACAACATGCTATATGTAAACACAAAATATGTTTGTGTATCATCAAAACCCTATCCAAATGTACACAAACTACATATTTGGTACATATATAGTTAATTAGTAATATTTTTGTAGCAACATATGTACATAATTAGCCACATATGTACATAATCAACCCCTACCCGAATATATAATACTTGACTATGGCGACTGAAGTTAGTCGATTCGAGATTTCGATAATTTTTTGAAGAAATTGTTAACTTATACGTGTTGAAGACGACCGTTTAATAGGCGCTTGAAGGAAAATGTTGAGGATGAAGAATGGGATGAAGACGAGACCTCGAGACCACTGGCTATGGCGAAACTGAATTTATTCGATTCGAGATTTAGATTATCCTTTGAATCAATTGGTAACTTAAACCTGTTGAAGACGACCATTTAATCTACGATTGAATGAGAATGTTGAGGATGAATAATAGGTGGAAGACGAGAGCTCGAGAGAAATGTTATGGCGCAACTGATATGGTGAAAGGTTTATCCCGTCTCCATTTGAATTGCGAAAATTGTGGATATTTGATATTGGAAATCTCAGCACATTTACCTTATTTAACTTGTTTCCTTATTTTACGGTTAATTAATATATTTTACAAAATAAATATCTTCCATTAACTGCCTATTAAAGATTCACCTATTATTAATTTATCTTTTCTTAAAACATGTAAAATACTAGGACCTTGTTTGTATTCTAGAAAAATAAGTTGCCCTAGTAGCTTAATCTTCTCTTATTTTATTTTATTTTCGAGTAAAGGTTATCATACCCAATATACTTTTTTTTATTGTTTCGGTTTCAATTTCATATCGGTTTCATTGTTATAATAATCCAAATCTAAAGAAAATTATCATTCCGCTAAACTAAATTTTGTTAGTTATTATCAATATAAATATACTAAAATAGAGTTTTTTTAGTGCTGACATGACACAAATTAAAGAAATTTAAATAGAGTTCTCCCAATTAAAGCTAAAAAAGTTTTTTTTTTAAATTATCAAATTAAAACTATTTATAACAACTATAATAATCTCAACTGAATCTAAACTAAATCATCCAAATTTTTTTTACAAACATTACAAATAAAAGTTTTTTTTAAAGATTTTTATTTTTTCTTAATTTATTTTTGAAGGATAATAAACTCAATCTATTTACGTTAAATATTTTCAGGGATTTTGCTATCCCACGTCGATTATCAAGTAAGGATGATAATTTGATAACTGATATAAATAGAGGGTTTGAAAATTAAACAAATCATACATTTTTTGGCCTTTTGGCTAGGTTGAAGAATAATTTTTATTTATAACACATTAAATCTGCTTTGGGGATTGTTGGCATACTGCTTTGTGGGTTGTTGACTAATGTTTTGTGGGTTGTTAAATATTTTCAATCCCACATCGATTATCAAATAAGACTATATTTTGATAACTTAATATAAATAGAGGGTTTGAAGATTAAACAATACATTCATTTCCTGACATTTTGGTTAAGTTTTAAAGTATAACTTTTATTCGGATTAATATCTGCTTTGTGGGTCGTAAACTAAAGCTAAAACTTCACGACAAACTCCTATCAACGAAACAATTTTGGGATGTCGCATCTTGCTTAGCGTTTCAAGCTTACAAATCAAGCACAATGATAAGTAAACATAAAAGTTGGCTTCATTTATGAAGCTTATGGTCGATTTGTATGGGATGTTTGTTTGTGTTTTAATCTTGTTATGATTTGCAAATTGTGCACGATGTAATGGAGGATCCGCATATTGCTACTGATGGCTTCACTTATGAAGTTGAAGCTCTTAAAAGTTGGCTTGATCGAGGACATGACACTTCGTCAATGACGAATCTCAAACTAGAAAACATTCGTCTCATTCCCAATCTCAATCTTCGTTCTGTTATTCGAGAGTGGCAAGAACAACAACCTTCGACAACTTAACATACTAGGATGTTCATGAGAAACTCTGTTATTTTCTTTGCGTAATAGGGTTTAGTTAAACTATGTTCCTTTTATTCTTCCTCGTTGATTTGGTGGCTTCTAATTTTGGCTCAAAGGCTGTAACTTAAGTTCTCGAAATATCCTATGTTTTTTCCGCACACACTATAGTTTTAAGGATTTGATCGTTTATTGTGTCGAATGGTCGATGTAAAAACTTTTTTCGGGACAAATTTGCTATTAAATCTTTCCATACATTTGTATTACTAGTTGATTGCCGTGTGCACCAGTGGCGGACGCAGGATTTCGAAAGGGGGGGCGAAATTTTATTTTCGATAAATATATCTATGAAAATAAAATAGCGATAAAAACAAAGTCAATATGTCATCTACTTACAATAAACAAAAAAATAAAAAGACATAACACTTAAAGGCGCGGTCGTGGACCGCGCCTACAATTTTTTTTTAAAAAAAATAGTTGCCCTATAGGCGCGTCTATAACCGCACTGCGCCTCTTTAGTTTTTTTTTTCTTTCAAAAACGTTACACTATAGCCGCGGTCTAGGACCGCACCTCTATTTGTGCTGTACTCGACAACGCATTTTACAAATAATAGTGCGGTCTAAGACCGCGCTTCTACTTCAAACAACAAATCTCATGCATTTTGGTGAATTATTTCACTCCGAGCCTAAAACGGGAAGTTTTTTTGAAGTTTCGTTTACTTCGGCGAAATATCCAAAACAACATTTAAATATAACACAATATAAAAAAATTTAATAAATCGTAGAAAAATTTTTTATAAACGAGAAGCCACAACACATTTTAAAACGATTTTTTTCAAAACAAAAAAAAAATTTTTTTTTTTTTGGAGGGTGGGGCGGCCCACCCTGCCCCCAAGGGCCGCCCATGGTGTGCACATCGGCACATGCACCAATTAAACAACAGGCTTGCTACACTAACTTGAGCTTACTACCTCAATTACCGGACTCAAAATTGATGGATATACGACCGGATACTAATAAGTATTTATCAAAAAAAACATTTTTAATCATCCGGAGCATACCCTAGTTGTGTGATTATTTGAAGAACATAAACATAATTGTGTGGTTTTATGAAACGTGAAATTTTGAGGATGATTTTGAAATTAATAACTTTTTAGAAGAAAAAAAATAAAAAAAATTTAATGACATGCAGCCGTTTCCCATGATTACACAGAAGAAGAACGCCGCTTTATCTTCCTCATCTTACTTTCATCCTTCCCAATTGAAATTAATTTTCAGAGTAAAGAGAGGCATGTATTGCTGTTTCCAATCGTGCCTCTCGTTCCTTTATATTCACCTATTTATTCTCCTTCTGCCTCTTCGATTTTTCCAGAAGTTCTTCGGTGATCGTAGCACTCGCTTGACAAACGTAAGTTTCTGATACCTTTGTTTTAAAGATTTTGTTTTCATTGAATTTTAATCTTTTTTGTTCTTATGGTCAACGTTTTGCTTCAGAATCTAGGAATCAACTCGAAGCCATGAAGAATCAACATATTGTTAACGTTTTGAAAGGATTTCATGCCAACTTACTTAAACAATCTTCATTTGAAACTGAATCTAAGAATTCCAATCTCAAGCTCGACGAACTGAAGAAGAAATTAATCGACAACGTTGTTGGGTTGCTGGACGATTTCAAGAAAAAACGAGATGAGTTGGAAAAACAACAGAATTCCTCATTGCTCGAAAATCGCCATTGTTGTTGTTGGCTTGCTTGGTTTGATCCCCCATTCTTCAATCTCTTTGAAGATTTCAGTTTTTCGGAGATATTGGAAGCTACCGACTGCCTTAGCACGTCCAAAATGATCGGAGAAGGCAGTTTCGGAGACTCGTACAAAGGTGTTCTTCGTCATATTGAAATCGTAGTAAAGATTCCTAGTATGCATAATCTGCACGGTGCTCGAGAGTTTCAACACACTTATAAGGTGACAATTTGTTTCTGCATGTATGTATATATATATATATATATATAGTAGAGATTCCTAGTATGTTTGCTTACTCTTGTTCTTGATTTGTAAGCTTGAGACGTTGAACAAGATGCGACATCCGAACATTATGCCGTTGATAGGAATTTGTCGCGAAGCTTCAGCTTTGGTTTACGAGCATGCTTCCAATGGAAACCTTAGGGATCGGCTTGCTTGTAAGGACAACACGCCGCCATTATGCTGGCAAGTACGGATACGGATAGCTTACGAGCTATGTTCCGCTCTTGCTTACATGCATTCTTGTCAAGCCGAAAGCGTTATTCACGGCGATCTCAAACCCGCTAATGTTCTCCTTGATGCCAACTTATCTTGTAAACTTGTGGACTTTGGGATGTGCTCAACGGTCTTTAATGTCGAAATGTTGAACATTTTCTATAGAACTAAGCCGAAGGGCACTCTTGTTTACATGAGCCCTGAGCTTATCTCGACCGGAGAGGCTACCTCGAAGTCTGATGTATATTCGTTTGGAGTTATTTTACTATATCTTCTGACCGGGAAGTCAACATTAGAAATAAAGAAGGAAGTACGAAAGGCACTCGATAAGGATAATCTCGGTTCGATATTGGACGATTCAGCCGGAGGCTGGCCTTATGCCCATGCGAAGCAGTTGGCGTTGCTGGCATTGAGGTGCTCCGCGGCAAACTCGATGATGAGGCCGGAACTTAACGTGGATGTACGGTCGGTACTCGAGAAGTTGATGGGCAAATCCACGGCTAATCTTGGACGCAACGAGAATGACCGTGTTCCGTCCTATTTCATGTGTCCAATACTGCAGGTAAGCACGTAAGTTGAGTGGGTTTCATTGCGATATGACATTTGAACCATGTTTGTGTATTATGTATGCAGAAAGTAATGGAGGATCCACATATTGCGGCTGATGGGTTTACTTATGAAGCGGAAGCTATCAAAAGTTGGTTGAATAGCGGACGCAAGACATCGCCGATGACAAATCTCAACCTAGAAAATCGAGACGTCATCCCCAATCACACACTTCGTTCTGCGATTCGAGACTGGAAGCAACGACAACCTTCTTCCACAACTTGAGATCGTTGAGCTTCCTCTTTTCTGTTAAACTAATGATCGTGAGCTCATTTGAATTTAAAGTTTAAGTTAGAAAATATTGAAATGGGGGCCTTGTGTTTTCCGGCCGGTGACTGCAACTCATCAATCAAGTCCAGTTAGTTATTTTTCAATTGTCGGTTTTCTGCTTTAGAGCCAAACAAAACCGCCAAAATAAGGATATACTTACTGCGTCGAAATATAACTGATTAAAGACATTTTTTGAAAGGATTAAATTACGTATACGTTTCATCTATACATGTATTTTTCTTAAGCATTAGATTCCATTTATAATATAACTAGTTGGAATGTCGCGCGCTGTTGCAACAATATGATTGTGACCGGTCAGTTTATGTGAGAGTGATATATAAATAGTAATTATTATTTGTTCTACCAAAAAAAAACTATTTATATCCGATAGTTTCTTACAAAGTGCATCCAACCAAATTTAAGTGTTGCCCATCATATATCATGTATATTTGGTACTCTTTGGTCATGCATTCAACTTGCTTAAAGTTCAAGTTTAATCCTATTTTCAATTTGAAACAATAATGTTAGACGAATAAGCAAATCGTCAAAAATAAAAGGAGTAAGCAAAATATTTTTCGCAATCCTAATCAGTGGATTGTAAACCCGATAGTTGTGTTATGTGAATAAAAAAAGTAAACATCGTATTCAATCACACGAAGAGAATAAAAACCAAATCGCTAAGAACTTAACCAAATTTTAAGATTTAAGACGCAAATGAATCTACTACTAAGAAGAGGACTAAGCCTGCGCCTTAGTGTTCCACCAACTTGTTTCCTCGTTTGCCTACCGCGGTCAAGTGCTTGAATACTCACAATTCTTTTAAGTGTTAAGGACCTTTTTTTTGCCTATATTTTAGTCAATTTGTATCATCACAAATATTCAACTCAACATGACAGTAAAACACGTATTAATAGTATTGCACTTATTGTTGGTTGTCAAAAATATATATTTATTAATCTATCAACAATAACGTTTTGTTTCACCTAAAGAGTGAATGTTGATTTTCTAATAACTTTCATGAAGGTAAATTATAATAAAACCAAAATTCAAAGCAAAATACTCTACAAAACACATATGACCACAAACCCATTTAGGGAAACAACAAAACACCAGTTACGAAGGCATTGAAAATCAAGGTTTTTAAAAACAAAAATTGTTAGAGTATTGAGCTTATAGCAATGATCTTATCTATTATTATTGGGTTTATCTTTTGTTATTAGTTTATTACTTTATCTCTTTGTATTGTACTATATAAACATTGTTTGACCAATGAAATAAGACAAGCTTTCAGTTCACAAATCTCTTTATGGTATCAGGCAATACTTTGTCCGTCGGTATCAGTGAATACTTCGACCGTTGGTATCAGACTTTTGCAGCCGTTATCAAAAAATACTTTGGTCGTCAGTATCAGAAACGACTTTGTTTGGTCATCGGTATCAGAAACGACTTTGGCTGCTATCAGACAACCACAATTATTGGGGCGACGGGACAAGCTAACTCCGCATACCCCTTCTCTGGTCTTCTTCAATGAGATTTTGGAAGCTACGGATTCCTTCAACCCGTCAAAAAAACTTGGAGATCGTGGTTTCGCAGACACGTATAAAGGTCTTCTTCGTCGAACCGAAATCGCCGTAAAGATTCCAAGTTTGCATAATTTAAATGGTCCATTAGATTTTCAACATACTTATAAGGTACATAAGTTGAAACTTATAATACATTTGAATCGTATTTTATGTTTACTTACCGATGTGCTTGATTTATAAGCTTGAAATGTTGAGCAAGAAGCGGCATCCGAAAATAGTTCCGTTGTTAGGTGTTTGTCGTGAAGCTTTAGCTTTGATTTACGAGTATGTTCCCAACGGAAACCTTAGTGACAGACTCGCATGTAAGGACAACACGCCTCCAATATCATGGCAAACGCGGATACGCATTGCTTCTAAGATATGTTCAGCTCTTATGTACATGTATTCTTGTCAACCTGAAAGCATTATTCACGGTGACCTGAAACCCACTAATATACTGCTTGATGACAACTTATCTTGTAAACTCGGCGATTTAGGCATTTGCTCGATGGTGTATACTTCTAAAACATCGAAAATGTTGTATTGAACTGACCCTAATGGCACTTCTGCTTACATGGTCCCTGAGATTATCTCGAGTCAAGAGCTTACCACAAAATTGGATGTTTATTGCTTTAGAATTATGTTACTGCATCTTCTGACTGGGAAATCGACATTATTGTTGAAAGATGAAGTATTGAAAGCTTTCAATAAAGATAATCTTACTTCGGTATTGGATGCTTCGGTTGGAGATTGGCCTTTAGTGCAAGTAAAAGAATTGGCACTTGATGAAATAAATTATGACCTATATTTAAGCATGTATTTATATAGATTTTTTTCTTTATTTTGCATGCATAGACATACATTCATAGCAATTATGGTTATATTCACTTACTTTGCGAGAATAGCGGTTTACACATAGTTTTATTGCATTTGTAGGTAATTTGAAGAATTTTGGAACGAAATAACATATTTAGGGATCAAGGCGGGACAAAAAGAGTATAAAGGAAGCTAGGACGCGCCAAAGTATCTTCTGATACCGTTTGACGCGTCAAAGTATCTTCTGATACCGTTTGACGCGCCAAAGGATCTTCTGATACCGTCTGACGCACCAGAGTATTTTATGATACCAACGGGCTCGACTTCTTTTCAGCCCAAATATTTAGGGTTTTATCTTTAAACCATAGATTTATCCCTATAAATGTTCTATAGGCTTCAACATTGAGAAGGAGCCAAAATCTCTAAAAGGGGAGACTTGAAGATATGAAGACTTGAACAACTTCGACGGTTGGACTCCCGACGGAAGTTGGCTTTCAATACCAACAACGTGGATCTTTGGATCATAGGATTTTTGGAAGAAAGATTACTTGGAGTTCAAGGAAGAAGAAAGGACGCACTTTCCAAAGACGGATTGACAACCCGTTCTTTAGTTGTATTTAGAGATTTTGTGAGGTTTTTTGTTCCTTTGATTTACATTCATTGAACGTAAGCACAAATTTGAGTTTTATTGAGATTGGTTTTACATTCATTATTGAGCTTTCAAGGTTCTATCGTTTCTTTCTTTTAATCTTGATTATTGATTTGATGACAATGATTGTTGACTAAAACCCTTGAGCAATTCTAGGGTGAAGGGTTGATAGTTGTGGCATAGATGATGATAGATTGAACCAAAACAGATTGGACCCTGAGAGTTGCGAGAAACATCGCCGTCGTACCTTTCCACAAGCTATTCTTGAGTTCCACGGCCGTGGTTCCTCAAAAACTGACCGTGGTTTTCCCTTGTTTGACGTGTTTTGTTTTTGCTTTGATTCAAAGTTAAAGATTGGCTCTAACCTATGTTGGCTTACGTTTTCAAGGTAGCAGTGAGACTCAACATCCTCTACTTTGGTTTCTATTAGAAGAAAGTATATCAAATTCATTCATAATATTTTCCTTTTATTATGATATCTTTTATTATGATATCTTTTATTCTCTTCTTTTATTATGATATCTTTTATTAAGATTGGCTCTAACCTAGGTTGTGCACATATGTTGTGTAATAGGATATTATTTTCCTTTTATTATGATATCTTTTATTCTCTTCTTTGTATATATACCCATTCACTTTTAATTAGAAAGACAAATTCATTCATAATATTTTATAGTTTCGAGTGTCACAACCTTAATAGTTTTGGCTTATTAGGATATCTTTTATTCTCCTCTTTGTATATATACCAATTTTTTCCACATCAACTCTTCTATCGTCATTCACTTTTCGATTGCCTGCAAGCTTATCCATGGCGATCGAACCACTCCCTCCTACTTCCGCTTTCTACCTTCATCCGTCTGAGCATCTCGGTCTCAAAATCTGTCCCTTGACCCTCAACAATGAAAATTATCCCGAATAGAAAACTGCTCTAATTCAAGCATTTTCCGCTAAACGCAAAGAGGGTTTCCTTGACGGAACTACATCGGAACCGCTGGACGATGCTCATGAAACCGCCTATTGGGAAAGCGTCAATTCGATGCTGTATGGATGGATTCGTAATTCCATTGAACCTTTACTTCAATCTTCTATTCCTTCTAGATCGACAGTGAAGGAACTTTGGGATCACATTGCTCAACGTTTCTCTGTTGAAAACGGACCCAAACTTCTTCAAATTCGAGCATCTCTTGCTCGTTGCACTCAAGATGGTGATTCCATAGCCATCTATTATGGTCGTCTACAAAAACTGTGGGAGGATCTTGATGTTCAACTAACGTACGATGCGTGTACTTGTGCTTGTACATGTAAACGATCTACTACTAATAAAGAGTTGGAGCAATCTCATCAGTTCCTCATCGGACTTGATGATAGCATTTATTCAACTTTCAGATCATCTATCATCACTCAAGAACCTCTTCCCACTCTCAACAAAATCTATTCCCTTGCGGTCCAGGAGGAACAAGTATGTGTCATGTCTAAAGATCGTATCCCTAACACTGATTCTTTTGCTCTTGCTGCATCTCGTGGAAATCGGTCATCACGTCCAACTAGATCATCGATTTGCTCTCATTGTGAGTGTCCTGGGCACGATATTTCTTCATGTTTTAAGATTATTGGATACCCGGAATGGTGGAACAACGGGCGCGGAGTTGTAGATTAGAAAACCGGAGCACCACCTCCACCATCTGCTCGCCGTCCGTCTACTTCTAGTGTCCCTTCAGCCACCGGAAAGTCTACAACCCCTACTGCTCGTGCTTCCCATGCTGTAGTGGCCAATCTAATCTCCACATCCACTAATTCTATTGACGGTATTGATCGTAATCTTCTTGGCCCTACTATTTCCAACGATCAATGGTCGTCTCTCTACAAAATGTTTCAATCTTATCCAGTTTCCGGATCAATAGAAAATCGTGCTGGTAATATCTCTATTCCTTGGATACTTGATAGTAGTGCGTCATTTCATATGACGGGTATATTTTTGCTATTATCAAATATTAAAAATGTTCCTCCTTGCACGATTAAATTACCTAACGGCTCTTTGGTTCTTGCTAATCAAGCTGGATCTATAATTTTGTTACCTAATTTTATATTACATAATGTTATATTTGTTCCAAATCTTCTTTGCAATCTACTTTCAGTTCATTGTTTAACTTTTGAAAAATCTTGTTCTATCACCTTTATTGATAAATTATGTATTCTTCAGGACCACAACTTGAAGACACTGATTGAATGGGGTAATGCAAAGGATGGTGTCTATTGTTTGCGGTGGCTCAATCCTAAACCTCCTTACTCGGCTTTGTGTTATTCTGTTACATCAGATCCGGTGGGGTTATGGCACCAGCGTTTGGGTCATCCATCTCATCAAATTTTAAAATTTATTCCTACTATTTCAAACTCTAATAAGTGTCATTTTCAACCGTGTGATGTTTGTCATAGGGCAAAACAAATACGGTCTTCATTTCCTATTAGTCAAACAAAAACTTATGCTATCTTTGAACGCATTCATTGTGATATTTGGGGTCCCTATAGAACTCCGTCTACTTGTGGTGCTTCTTCTTTTCTAACAATTGTAGATGACTATTCTCGCACAACTTGGGTTTATTTAATACGATTTAAAACTGAAATTAAATCTATTCTTAAACAATTTTGTGCAATGGCAAAAACACAATTTTCTAAACCAATCAAATGCATCCGTAGTGACAATGGTTCTGAATTTATTAGCCTAAAATCTTTTTTCCAAAATGAAGGAATTTTTTTCGAAACCTCTTGCGTCGCTACACCCCAACAAAATGGACGGGTTGAAAGAAAGCATAGACATCTTTTAAATGTTGCTCGTTCTCTTTTATTTCAAGCTCATCTACCTACTAAATTCTGGGGTGAAAGCGTTTTAACTGCATGTTATTTAATTAATCGCACTCCAACCAAAATTTTAAATAATCAATCACCTTATTTTCGACTTTTTGGCAAAGATCCAAATTTTTCTATTTGGAAAGTTTTCGGTTGTCTTTGCTACTCTACTATCTTACCAAAACCAACAAATAAATTCTCCGCCCGAGGACGAAAATGCATTTTCTTAGGTTATCCTTTTAGCCAAAAAGGTTGGAAAATTTATGATATTGATAATCATAAATTTTACATTTCAAGAGATGTTACTTTTTATGAGAACAACTTTCCGTTTCAAAATATATCTTCAATTACTAATATTTCTTCTCAAACTAATTTTAATAATCCCTCTATTTTTGATGATCCTCTTTCCTCTAATAAAATAAATTCGGACTCCTCTATCCAAACAAATGATTTATATCCAAATTTATCTTCATCTCAGCCAAATTTATTACACATGAACCCCACTTCCTCTCTCTCTCTCCAATCCCACCCAATCCCCCAAATTTATTGCATATGGACCCCACTACCTCTCTCTCTCTCTCTCCAATCTCACTCAATTCCCTAACGTCACGTAATATTGCTACTGATCTTCCCTCTTTGCTTGAAACTAATCCAAATTTATATCCTCTCGTTTCACCTACCAGATCCGACTCTATTTCTTCTCTTCCTACGAATATATCCCCTTCCTCTTTTGGTCTGGAGGATCCAAATTTTAATTCACATGGATCTAATCTTGGCTCAAATATTCCACCTTCCTCTTCTATAAATCCTTCTCCCACTAATCTTGGATCTAATCATCTACCTTCCTCCAATATTTCGGCCATATCTTCTACTAATCCATCTGACGATACTTCTCTCGTTCCTATCCGACGAAGCAACCGTCAATCACGCCCTAATACTCTCTACTGTAAAGTTATGTAATACATTATTCTAATATATTAAAATGTTAGGTAAAGTTGTGTCAAGTTATTGGGATTGACAAAAAAAACTCTCTAATTAAGAGGACCAAATATCATTTTATGGTGTTAATTGTGTTGTCTTATTTGTATCAATAATAGTTGCAAAGAGGATTATTCAAAGTGCAACGGATTGTTCAAAAAAATTCTGCCCTCCGCAAGTATGGGATGAGGTACTCAATTATTTATCATCTTGTCAATATAATTTCATTTTGTCAATATAATTTGTCGGATTAGGGTTTTAACATGTTTGTTTGTGTTTTAATCTTGTTATGATCTGCAAATTGTGTAGATGTAATGGAGGATCCGCATGTTGCTGCTGATGGCTTCACTTATGAAGCTCTTAAAAGTTGGCTTGATAGAGGACATGACACTTCGCCAATGACGAATCTCAAACTAGAAAATCTTTGTCTCAATCTCGGTCTTCGTGCTGCTATTCGAGAGTGGCAAGCACAACAACCTTCGAATTAGACAACTTAACATACGAGGAGTTTCATGAGAAACTCTGTCGGAACTGTGACATTATGAGTTTTTTTTATTTGGTGTTAGAATACACAAAGAAATTTATCACGGATTCGGAACTCGTAATCCTGACGGTCACGGATTTCTTATCAATTTCATCGTCATGAGTTTACGACTCCCGTTTTGTGATAAATCTCGTACATTTTAATTATCAGTTGGTTTCCGTGTATTAATACACGATAACACGATTAAACAATACGCTTACTACTGTTGTCTGGATTTTCACTTATAGTGATCAAACGCGTACAAAGGCCTATTACAATAGTCGGCTCTAAATCACATATATAATATGTGTAAAATCCGGAATTTTTATTCCGTCTATGTCCGTTATAAATTAGATCTCGATCCATCAATTCATATCCGTATACTTAGTTAGACATATTAAGATAAAAATTATCATTTTATGTAGACCTCCATCACATAAAATGATAGAACTTTTTATAAGTTTATCATTTTATGTGACTTACCTTCACATAAAACGATAGAGTTTTGTAACCAATCCTAAACTGTAAAATAATCCGTATCCGGTTATTCCGTACATTAATTTCGGGTTCTCGATTTCGAACTACAATTAGTACCGGGCTACGATTCCCTTCATTCCAACAGCCCAGCATTGCTAGCCAGTCCGTGAACTACTCCAGCTGCTTGTCCAGCCGCTGCCCTGTCCGCCCAGCCCTACGCGCAGCCCAGCCTTCTGCAGCCTTCAGCAGCGTTGCCTCCAGCCCAGAAGGCGCCCAGCTGCCTTGTCCGCTCCAGCCCAGAAGACGCCCAGCTGCCTCACGCTTCCAGCCCAGCAACAGCAGTACCATCGCCAGCCCAAGGGAGTTCCGCCTGCTTCAGCCCAGCGCCACTCTAGCCAGCGCCAATCCAGCAGCACAACTCCAGCTCCTCAGGCCCAACCGGAAGCAAAAGGAGAAGCAAGCCCAGCTGTATTATAGCAGTTTCAACATGTGATTTAATGTTGGGAGAGAGCTGATGCAGTTGCCATAAAAGGCTCCTAGAATCACGCTGTATAACCTCTCACCTTCCTCTGCATCAAGACACACCCCAAGCCCAGCTTGGATGCGTCACTGTACACTACGAAGTCCTCTGTACCCTCAGGCTGTGCTAAGATCGGAGCAGACGTCAATCTCCTCTTCAGCTCATCAAAACTCTGCTGACACGGCTCAGACCAGACGAACCGAGTAGTCTTCCTTAGGAGAGAAGTAAGTGGTCGGGCAATCAGAGAAAACCCTTCCACAAACCGACGGTAATAACCTGCCAATCCAAGGATTGCGAGGCCTTCTGGTGTGATGCCATGAAGGAGCGCAAGAGCCTGACAGTAGAGGAGATACCAGTCGCATGCGAGTTTGCAGAGGTCTTCAGGGACGACTTACCAGGGCTACCTCCACAGAGGAGTGTGGACTTTAGCATCGAGTTAGAGCCGGCACGAGACCAATCTCGAAGGCCCCGTACCGCATGGCCCCGATAGAGCTGCTTGAGCTGAAGAAGCAGTTAGAGGAGTTAGCAGAGAAGGGCTTCATACGCCCTAGTGTTTCTCCCTGGGGCGCACCAGTCTTATTTGTGAGGAAGAAAGATGGATCGATGAGACTGTGTATCGACTACAGGGAGTTGAACAAGGTCACCATCAAGAATAAGTATCCACTGCCTCGCATAGATGATCTGCTGGACCAGCTGCATGGAGTGTCAGTGTTCTCGAGGATAGATTTGAGATCGGGTTATCACCAGCTGAGGGTGAGAGATCAGGACATACCTAAGACGGCATTCCGGACTAGGTATGGTCACTATGAGTTTGTAGTGATGCCATTCGGGCTCACTAATGCGCCAGCAGTATTTATGGAGTTGATGAATGGGATTTTCATCGACTTCCTAGACCAGTTTGTAGTGGTCTTCATCGACGACATTCTAGTTTACTCTAGAAGTCGAGAGGAGCATGCCGGACACTTGAGGACAGTGCTGCAGATTCTACAGGATAGTCAGCTATATGCTAAACTATCCAAGCGTGAGTTCTGGATGTCAGAGGTGGCGTTCCTAGGCCATGTAGTGACTGCTGAGGGGATTAAGGTCGACCCGGCGAAGATTGAGTCAGTGTCTTCTTGGCAACCTCCGAAGAATGTGAAGGAGGTTCGCAGTTTCCTTGGATTGCCAGGTTATTACCGTCGGTTTGTGGAAGGGTTTTCTCTGATCGCCCGACCACTTACTTCTCTCCTAAGGAAGACTACTCGGTTCGTCTAGTCTGAGCCGTGTCAACAGAGTTTTGATGAGCTGAAGAGGATATTGACGTCTGCTCCGATCTTAGCACAACCTGAGGGTACAGAGGACTTCGTAGTGTACAGTGACGCATCCAAGCTGGGCTTGGGGTGCGTCTCGACAGCTGAAGACGTATGAAGAAAACTACCCCACTCATGACCTGGAGTTAGCAGCAGTAGTGCACGCTCTTAAGATCTGGTGTCATTATCTCTATGGAGCGACCTGTCAGATCTTCACAGACCATAAGAGTCTGAAGTACATATTCACTCAGCGGGAGTTGAATAACCGCCAGAGGCGGTGGCTAGAGTTGATCAAGGATTTCGACCTTGAGATACTTTACCACCCCGGAAAGGCGAATGTAGTTACTGACGCTTTGAGTCGGAAGACGCCTCAGGAGAAGGCGATAGCTCGGTTGACAGTACAACCACAATTACAGAGAGACTTAGCTTGGTTGGAGGTAGAGATCCAGTTCCCCGATACAGCTCATCAGTTAGCCACCTTAGAGTTACTTCCTGACCTGTTGGGTGAGATCCGACAGAAGCAGGAGACCTGTCCGATGTTGACCCGGATCCGAGACCGGATGTCACGAGATGAGGCACCTCAGTTCACTATTGGTGCCGATGGAGTGATGAGACGACAGGACCGTGTCTGTGTGCCATCAGACAGTGAGCTGAGACAGAGGATACTAGGTGAGGCTCATGCTACCCCTTACTCCGTACATCCAGGAGCGAGTAAGATGTATAAGGACGTGAGACGTTCCTTCTGGTGGGGTGGTTTGAAGCCTGATGTGGCCCGATATGTAGCCCAGTGTGCGACCTGTCAGCAGGTCAAGATTGAGCATCGTAGATCCGGAGGAGAGCTACACCCACTTCCAGTACCACATTGGAAGTGGGAAGACATTTCTATGGATTTTGTCACCGGATTGAGGCTCAACAGAGGTTTTGATGCCATTTGGGTAGTAGTAGACCGTCTGACGAAGACCGCACGTTTCATTCCGATTAAGGAAACGTGGCCGGTAAGTCGTCTAGCAGAGGAGTTCACCAGGCATATTGTGAGACTCCATGGAGTACCGAGGACTATCGTCTCCGACAGGGATGGACGTTTTACCTCGAGGTTCTGGCAGTAGGTACATACTGCTCTGGGTACGAGTCTTCACTTTACCACCGCCTACCACCCACAGACAGACGGTCAGTCAGAGAGGACCATCCAGACCCTAGAGGACATGTTGAGGGCATGTGTGCTAGATTGGGGACAGGTATGGCCGGATCACCTCCCACTAGTAGAGTTTTCATATAATAACAGCTGACATGCGTCTATTGGGATGGCACCTTATGAGGCTTTGTACGGACGGAGATGTCGTACACCGCTATGTTGGGATGAGCCTAGCAAGGCTGATGGAGTAGTACTAGATCAGATACAGGACGACATCGCCCGGATTGCCTTAGTCCGGGAGAGGATGTTAGCAGCTCAGAGTCGTCAGAAGTCCTACGCCGACAAAAGGCGTCGACCTTTGGAGTTTAGAGTAGGTACACAGGTGTGGTTGAGAGTGTCACCTACGAGAGGAGTTAGACGTTTCGGCATTAAGGGGAAGTTGAGTCCCCGGTATGTCGGTCCATTTGAGATCGTAGAGAGAGTCGGAGAGGTTGCCTACTGACTAGCACTGCCACCGAGATTGGAGGGAGTACACCCGGTTTTTCATGTATCTCAGCTGCGAGAGTACATACCGGATCCTAGACATGTCATCAGTCACGAGGATCTGATGGTTGAGCCAGACCACACTTTTGTGGAGTATCCAGTAGCCGTCCTAGAGCGTAGCATTAGGCGCCTGCGTTCTAAGGAGATACCGATGCTGAGGATTCAGTGGTCTAGACGAGGAGTTGATGAGGCTACCTGGGAGACAGAGGAGAGTATTAGACGTAATTACCCTGAGTTCTTTGCGGAGTTAGCCGCTACCTCAGTACCAACGGGTTAGTACTAAGACGAGACCTTATATGACTTCTGTGATTATATGTTTAAATAATTGTTTATGTCTATGTGCTTAATGACGTGAGTAGTTGCTTGCTAGAATATATTTCTCAAAGGGAAATGTATGGGGTAGGTATCTTATTCCAAGTTTCGGGACGAAACTTATTTTAAGGGGGTACTGATGTAAAATCCGGAATTTTTATTCCGTCTAAGTCCGTTATAAATTAGATCTCGATCCATCAATTCATATCCGTCTACTTAGTTAGACATATTAAGATAAAAATTATCATTTTATGTAGACCTCCTTCACATAAAATGATAGAACTTTTTATAAGTTTATCATTTTATGTGACTTACCTTCACATAAAACGATAGAGTTTTGTAACCAATCCTAAACTGTAAAATAATCCGTATCCGGTTATTCCGTACATTAATTTCGGGTTCTCGATTTCGAACTACAATTAGTACCGGGCTACGATTCCCTTCATTCCAACAGCCCAGCATTTGCTAGCCAGTCCGTGAACTGCTCCAACTGCTTGTCCAGCCGCTGCCCTGTCCGCCTAGCCCTACGCGCAGCCCAGCCTTCTGCAGCCGTCAGCAGCGTTGCCTCCAGCCCAGAAGGCGCCCAGCTGCCTTGTCCGCTCCAGCCCAGAAGACGCCCAGCTGCCTCACGCTTCCAGCCCAGCAGTAGCAGTACCATCGCCAGCCCAAGGGAGTTCCGCCTGCTTCAGCCCAGCGCCACTCTAGCCAGCGCCAATCCAGCAGCACAACTCCAGCCCATTCCTCAGGCCCAACCGGAAGCAAAAGGAGAAGCAAGCCCAGCTGTATTATAGCAGTTTCAACGTGTGATTTAATGCTGGGAGAGAGCTGATGCAGTTGCCATAAAAGGCTCCTAGAATCACGTTGTATAACCTCTCACCTTCCTCCCATTTCACGTCCACATTCAGAAGCCACACTTCCCTCTCTTGCTGATCGAAATCTCCAACGTAACGTGCTCTTCCTCACGTCCCAGCCGGTGCCCACAACGCTTCTGCGTTTCCTTTCTTCTGCACTCACGCTCCAGCCTCTGCTTCTATTCTGCGTTCCTTACCTTCTGCACACGTCCAGCCGTTCCAGACGGAGGAAGCACCCTGGGAGAAGCCAACGTACCTCACGCTGCTTCTGTATATTTCGGTAAGAACCAATCTACCATTCATCTTCACCTCTTTAATTAGTCGTTCATGAATACCTGCGATGACAACTCCATCTCGACCACTCCGTGACAGTAGCAAGGCTGGAAGGAGTTGGCCAATCCGTGTAGTAGTAGAGCCAAGCCGACCTGCTTCTCCTTCTGAACCGTCACGCCAAGGGAGCCAGAAGGGCATCCGGAACTGTGTTGAAGACGCCTCAGCCAGTAGAGGTTGAAGAGGTGAGTCATCATTTCTGCAGTCCAAACCTTGCCTCTAGAAGTTAGTGTATAATCTTATGTATGTATACTATTTCCGTAATGCTAGAATGATGAACTGTTGTAGTCGGACTTGAACATGGGTTAAGTTGACCTTGTGTAGCTGCTGAGTATATAGACCTAAGGATAGGAACAAAGGACCGCTGTAAGTATGAATAATAGAAATAAGGGGGCTGCTGTAAATTCATTTTATTCCTTCAGCTTTTAGGTTACAAACAGCCATCTTGTCGATCAATTATTAAACGTTTGGATAAAGATCCACCGTTGAATTTTGGATATGTTGTAGATGGATATATGTAGTTTAGCATATTAAAATTTGAGAAGAAATGAACGGTCGGATTGAAAGTTATGAGCTCCCAAAGTTAGGTAGTTGAGCAGTTTTGGTAAACTTAAATTTTGGCTAAGTATAGGAAATTAGAGTGAAGGAACCGACTTTGTGAATTATTATAAAAATATTGGCTGAACAGTTTGGAGAAATTCTTTCTTCTAAGGTTAGATAGAACCTCGTAGATGATCTAGAGATTTAATTCGGAAATTTTATAAGCTGTTAAGAATTTTATATTTAGAGCCGAAGTTAAACCTTTTCGATTCTTCCGGAAAATAGAAACATAGGAAAAATGTCAGTTTGGAACCAAATAAAATTTTAGGAGTTAGAATATAAATTTAGAACTTCAAATAGGAGTTTAGACATGAATTTTAAGGTTTTCGAGAAAATTGGAACCAAGGGTAAAATGGTCATTTTACCCTAAAACTAATATTGTAACTAGTACGTCTTAATACCTTATTTGATCTTAGAAGTTTTAGACTTCTATCTACGTGAAAGTGTGCTAATACACTTATCGCCTTTGACAGGCAACTGAGTGGTTACAGTTTACAGAGCGAGTGGTTTATAAAAAGTCGAGCGTTATAACAGGTAAGTCCTTTGGGCTTACTTAGCTGACTACTAAATATGAGTATAAATGATGATGGTGGTGTGTGATTGACATGTTAGAGAGATAGGTTGCGATATATAATTACCGACCTATATTTTGGCCTAAGAGTAACGGGCGGTGGCATTCTGCTCAGTAGCTCGCGGGGCGCTGGGGGTTTCTTTCGGGACTAGTCCATACATGGTTTGTAGTGATGCTACCAATGGAAGTCAGCTAGACCTACACCAGTTGGATAAGGAACGGAGGCGAGAACTAATAATAATTCTCGTGTCACAACTTAAATTGAATAATGTGAATCACTTAAATAATAGATAATAATTGGTTGAGTGCCAGCATGATGTTTGTTTATTTTTGTTTCTGCTTGTGTTTGTGCTGTTATCATTTTGCTTATATTTGGATAGTTAGCTAACTGTTGATATGTTGTTTAGACTTGACACAGGTTAGAGCAGATGCCGAGTGATCCAGATGGTAGTGGTCAGCCGGGGTGTCGTACTTTAGGACGTTTTACAGTTTCTGCATTTGTGGGTTTTACAGTTGAACATTGTTTCCTTTCGTACTTTGTTATATTCCGTTTTCCGGCTGTAGTCGATCGTCACATTCATGCATTATTAAGAACTATTTTATGATTTCTGATTTTTCCTTATCTGTGCCTTGTTGTAAGATCTCGTTAAGTTGTTGTCAAACTAAGGTCGGGACCCACTGTGCGGTCCTAACCAGTAACTCCCTAAGTTGTAAAATTTGGGGTGTTACAATATGTATCAAAGAAATAATAAACTAAAGTAAAGTAATAAATAAATTACAATTAAAGATAAAGATCAAATTTAATTAGATAAAATCAACTTTATCTCTTATAGTATGTCGGCTACTTTAATCTAAAAAAGACAGTGTGCATGTGGCTAATGAATTTGGTTAAGGTGTGAGTTAGGGTTTGAGTTTTGACTGAATAAGAGTCGTTCGTAGGGTTTTAAAACAAAAATCTCTTTGTATATGGTTTTTTTTTTTGTTCAAAATAAACTCAAAAAATAATGTGGACAAAATAATCTATCAAATAACCTCGTGTTTTGGGCACGCCGAACACACCCAATAACTATAATATCTGAGAATCGGCTACTAATCAAAGAGAATATTTATATAAACGGTTTGTAAGACCTCCAATAGCTTCTCCATTTTTTAGTATTTGAAAAATTTTAAAGATTTTTCGGTCTAACAGACTTTCCATTTCATTCTTCAAAATGGAGAATAATGGAAAAAGGTGGGTGGGGACTCTTCCTTAAATTTGGAGACATTCTCCAAATAAATGAAAAATTCTCCAATAAGAAATCTGTTGGATTTGATAAAAATATAAATGATAGATTTTTTTTCTTTTGATTTGCTATTTTAGAGAAGAGTTTAGGGAAGCTGTTGGGAATGCTCTTACTCGTTGGTTGTTGTGTACACGTACGCGGATTTTCACTCATATGGACAAAACTCGTACAAGAAGCCTTACAATCAACACAAAAGGTTTGTAGAACGAGATTAGTGATGCAACAATATCATTAATCATGACCTCATTGCATTCTGACGTGAGCCCTACTGCCTCAATTATTTCAATCATATTCTACTAACTTGCATATTGTCGATGTGGGAACACATTTTAATCTGATTTTTTCTTAGATTCCTCCTCTCTTGTTTTAGGGGTTTTGGAAGCACTTATGTGAGACTTTTAGAGGATGCCATGCCGTTTTTCATATATCTTTCTTCATTGATCTATATTGTGTCTCCGGTTACACGGTAAATTTTACATCTTTCAAATTTGAAGTTTGATTTAAGTCGAAATTCTATTAGGGTAATCTTATACCTATTAAAGCAGAGACGTCTATTGCCACTTGTCAGCGCCACGGTTCTCCCAACCCCCAAAATTATTTTAAAAAGTGGTTTTTAAATAACATAATTAGTTAGGAAATTTTTTTGAAATTTGTTAAATTAATCTGACGATTATATATGTAGAATAATCAGAATTAGATTTTTAGATAAGTACAAAAATAATATATAAAAATGTTCTCCCCTATAAATCCGGGAATCAGAAGATAATTCAACATTATGAGATAAGGTTGAAAAACAAAACTAATTGAATATTAATATTGACTGTTTCTGTGATATCATCCAATCATTATCTCTACATTCTATATAAACAGTATCTTGCTGTTCTACTCTCATCTGAGTTGCTTCGTCCGCACAATAGTCCAGAATCAGTTGTCATATGGGACCGCAGATTCATATGGGATTGCTCTTGTTCCATCTTGACTTTCTGATCTTCCTCTCAAGGTCTCCCCGCTCGATTGTTCATGGATAATCAGTGTAGCTATTGTTGTTGTTACTCGGGCATTCATTCGGTCAAAGTGGTGTTGTCAATTTGAAGAGTGCTAATGAGGATGAGATGTACCGTCATCCGTGTTTGTGTAGGCATTAGGTTGGTGTTCATCCGGTTGTTGCAGTTAGTACATCCCAATATTTCTACATAGTAAGAACATATGGTCTATCATTTATAATGTTGTTTCAAATATTTTTGCTATACAGATGATACCGGAGGATTCAAAGAATCTTACCTTATTGAGTGGACGAATGATCATCATCTTAGTAGAGTCATCTTCAAGATATTGTAGAGTCATCTTCAAGATGTTGTTTCAAATATTTCTCTTATATATCATATTTGAATTTTTAGAATAATTCATTCATCTCTTTCATCTCTTCTTATGTTTCATTCATACCAATTGTAAAATGTTAATGTAAAAATAACCATGTACTCGAAAGTTTACCTGCAATTTTCCAGTTTTCCTTACTATGTAGATAATGCTAGGCCAGTCTGTCCTCATTCATTAATGTATATCTAACATTTTCCTGCGTATGAGGTAAAAAAATGGATCAATATTTTGTTATCTTAGTGGTCAGTCAGCTAGATTAATTATGAAGTATATAGAATATTAACAGAAAACTGAAAACAAAGTACTTATCTCATATGCCCTTTAGTCAGAATGAGTCCTTTGATATATAGATTTTGACATTTTGTTACATGCAAAATTAACACCAGTCATACATATTTATTTTTATGTTTCATACACAAAATTTTCTTAATGTATAAATTATATAATTTATTGATGTTGTTGAAGCTGAATTTTTAACAAAACATTTAATTGGACTAATTTCCTAAAACTGTGTTTATCGTGCTGATTTGTAACTTTAGCCCTATTCTTCTACATCTTTAAGGTATCCTTATCTAGACTGTTTATGAACAAATTTCTATAAACCAAATTGATATATGAATAAATTAAGCTACAACAATCAATCGTTTACATACCAATTGAAATTCTAATTCAACATAATCTACCTTTCAGAGGAGAATTGCAACCTTATTCAGCTCAGGGCATATAAACCAACACTATACTTAACAGGACTTAATTGATAACAATCTATTTTGACCCTTTGCCCCATTTAAATAAGTGATTGAAATGGAAAACCTAATTCGACCAATGGTATGGAAACTTGAATATCTTTTACCTTCTTCATTTGATGAATCTGTCAAGTTCGTTTATATCCATCTTCCAGTCAATTCCTATTCAGACAAAATTAAAATCGATTGTTGGTCTGCAGTTTGAAGTCGTATAAGATATCAAAAATGGGAAAGTGATTGCAGTGCATAACTAAGAACAGAAGACAAATGGAATATAAATTACCTGATTAGGGATTGAGGTTTCGTATCAATCTTCATAGAAATTGTAAAGTGAATTTTTCGAGCGAGAAGAATAGGTCACTTTTGGGAGAAGGGTTGTTGTTCTTCAACCCGGGTCGAAATGGAAGGGTTCATCTCTTTGGATCTGAAGAGTTAGATGCGTATGTATTCAAAGAATAGATTATTTCCAGCATTTACATATTTCAACAAATAAGATAATTGTTGTAATAATTAGAAGGCTTTTTATGTGTTTTGGGCCTCCTAAATTGTTGGGCTTATAGGCTATTTAGTATCATGTTGATTTTGTAGTAGTGTAGGATAAAAAAAATTCCTTTTTTTGGATTATTGTCTATCATTTTGTAATAGATGACATATAAAGACATATTTCTTATAATATATGGTGTCAACTTTTTTTTTTATTATAAATTGATCATATATGTTATACTTGATTATTTGTATATAATATATACTGTAAAAATTAATGTAAAGTATATTATTGACTATATTGTATTTTATAATCACTAATTTATGATATTAAAATAGACATAATGTTTGTGTATTAATTGAAACAATAAGTAATAAAGGGCTAAAATATTTTATTTTTATGTCAAATAAATTATATATATAGTTATTATATTTGCAATAAAATAAAATAAAATATATTAAATAAAAAAACTTAAACCGAACACCCGTGCAGTGCACGGGTAATACACTAGTTCAAACTAGTAGTAAGAAATATGTTTAGTTAAATTCAGAGTAGTTAATTTTCCCAATCCATTAATATTTATTTATTTTACTTGAATATGGTTTACATCCTATAAAAAAGATATTTTTTTGATAAATAAATTAACCGTTTAATGTATATCATAGAAATAAATTTCTTATAACTAAAGTCGGATCAGAAGCGTAATTTCTCATAGCTATTTGAGTTTGGTGAATACCTTTGCTGAATTGCAAAATGTAGCTAAGCTTTCATAACTCATACCAAATTGAGTAGGAATTATGCTCGATATTGGTTGTCTTCATTACCTATAAATACTAATACATTATTCTAATATATTAAATTCTAATACTTTATACTAATACATTATTCTCTAATTAAGAGGGACAAATATCACTTCATGGTGTTAATTGTGATGTTTTATTTTTATCCAACATAATAGTTACAAAGAGGATTATTCAAGTGCAACAATTAAATTGTTAAAAAAAAAATTATGCCCTCCGTGACTATGGAATGAGGTACTCAATTGTTTATCATCTTGTCAATATAATTTTATTGGTGCTTTCATTTTGTGAGTTAGATAGTTTTGACTCGTCCCCACTTAGGCTGTGTTTGGCAAGGTAAACCTAACACTAGTGTTAGGTTTTACTAGTGTAAAATAGGGAGTGTATTTGAGTAACACTAGTGTTAAGTGCGTTGAAACCCTTAAACGGTGTTTGGCCCTAACACTAGTGTTTCTAGCCAGATTGAGGGGGGTGTACTCGACTCACTCGCAAAAACACTTCTGTCGACCTTGGTAGCCAGATTCCTTGGCGATTTTTGGGCGACACTAGGGGCGATTCGGCGAGTGCTCCGGCGTGGATCTTCAGGGCGTCGTTCTAGCCAGATTCCTTGGCGATTGTTGTAGCCGGTTTCCTAGCAAGTCTCCGGCGTGGATCTTCGTCAACATCAAAAGGTTAGGTTGTCTTGCCCATTCGTAAAAATTTAGGGTTTCATGAAATCGATTTTTTACCAATTTGTTGAATCTGGTTCTTCGATTTTTGTGGTTCCCCTTCTTCGATTCTCCTAGCCATATTGTTGTTCATCTGTTATGTATAACAGCCATGATTAGGGAAAATTTGGTTTTCTTGTTTGGGAAATGTATCTTGTAATTTGCTGGTGATCATATGTTATGCTAATTCTGGTTCCCCTTGTTCGATTCTCCTAGCCAGATTTTTGTGGTTCCCCTTCTTCGATTCTCCTAGCCAGATTTTTGTGGTTCCCCTTCTTCATATCATTTCTCTGTTGATCATATGTTATGCTAATTCTGGTTCTTCGATTCTCTTGTGCATTTGAACAAGAGAGATCCTAATAGACTTGTGCATTTGAACAAGACTACCCATTGCTCTCGATTTGCAAGAAGACAGAAGCGAAAATAGAAGAAGGGGAACCACTAGTTTCTTCTTCCTTATACACTAGTTTCTTCGATTTGATCAAGCTGGTTAATTCTGGTTCTGGTTGATCATATGTTATGCTAATTCTGGTTCTGGTTCTTCGATTCTCTTGTGCTAATTCTGGTTCTGGTTCTTCGATTCTCTTGTGCCTTCTTATTCCTTATACACTAGTTTCTTCGATTCTCAACATATAAAAAGTTATATTTTGATCAAGCTGGTTTATTATTTGATCAAGCATACCTGTTGTATAGGAATAGCATACCTTAGTTGCCATTTGATCAAGCTGGTTTATTATTTGTGCTGGGTTTATGATTCAATCAAGCTGGTTTATTATTTGTGTTGGGTTTATGATCAAGCTGGTTTATTATTTGTGCTGGGTTTATTATTTGATCAAGCATACCTTAGTTGTATAGGAATAGCATACCTCATTTGCCATTAGATTTTTGTGCTGGGTTTTGTGGTTGGTTGATTGTTGATCAAGTTGGTGGGATGAAGCAAATCCTACTGTGTTAATGTGCCAGTGGACATATTATATTTTGCTGTTTGATACTGCATATTTTAGTTTTCTCTTAGGTTTATGATTCAATCAGTGGCTTTACGATCATGTTTGTTTTCTATTTACATATAAATCTGATAATCATCAAATTCCCAGCCTCTAAAATCATATGGATTGCTTCAAGGAGTATCTCTTCAGAACATATCTTTCAACCAACTACATTACATTACAGTGAGCAAAACTGATAACCAGAAGCAGTCTGCATAGAGCAACACTAATAGTAGAATTTATATACAAGTATAACATTTTGGTTGGATTAATACTGCTGAAGGTCATGCTTGGATTGATACTGCATATTTTGTGCTTGGTTTTGGGGTCTCTATAGATCTGAAATATTCAATCAGTGGCTTTATTAAGATCATGTTTGGATTGATACTGCATATTTTGTGCTAAGCCGTAATCATTCAAGCAAATCATAGTTGCTAGATTCTTTCATCTTTCATCTCTAATGTATCTCACTGTAAGAGCTCTCCATGGTCTTCATAATACACTTGCTTTACAAATCCAAGTGCCATGGCAGTATAGTGGAAAACTTTCATCTCTAATGTATCTCTAATGTATCTCACTGTAAGATTCTTTCATCTCTAATGTATGGTTGTGTGTTAGGTAGCAATGGATGACTACTCCGGTTTTGAGAGTGATATATGCATGTCAGATGATGATCCCATCGAAGATGAGATGCTAATGTACGCATTTGATGATAGTGGGTGTTCATCAAGTTTGAGGGATTTCGTGCAAGGACTACGTGAAGAGAGGAGAAGATTGAATTATGAAGTTCGAGTACTACGCTTGGGCCAAACTGATGGTGCTATCATGTTCGAAGCAGTAAAAGAAGAACTTAAAAAACAGAAACAGCTGAACAAGAAACTCATGACGGAAATGTATTTAAGATCATTTATTTGGGGTTTACTTTGTGGGGTTGCAATCGCTTGTTATGTAATGTACTACTAGGGGTTTATTTTGTGGGGTTGCAATTGCTTGTTATGTAATGTACTGTTCGGGGGGTTTAAATTACAAGTTGTGTAATGTACTACTAGGGGTTTATTTTGTGTGGTTGCAATTGCTTGTTATGTACTGTTCGGGGGTTTAAATTACAAGTTGTGTAACGTACGAGGATTATCTTACCCATGAACCAACAATGTGTAGTACTTTTGAATGGTATTATTTTTTGTCTTTGCTAACACATATGTAATTTCAGGAAGACATTCCGTAACTTTTGACTAATAAAAGTTGGACAAAATATAAAAGTAAACACACTTTTCCACCATAAAAGAGTGTTTTAAATCCTAAAACAATTGTTCATAAAAGAGTTCACCATAGATAAAAGTTGGACAATGTCGGTAATATATATAAAACATATTACATATTCCTTCTTGCATTCCAAATTGCTGTTGCAATACGATCACGAATATGACTCATTCCTCTTCCATTCTCATTGGTCTCCTCCACCTCTTCTACCTCATCTTGATTTGTCGTTGGAAATTCATCGTCATCTTCTGACAAGTCATCGTACCCTGAGTAAAGACGAATAAAGTTGTGTAACGCAAAGCAAGCAAGATGGATGTCAACTTGGGTGTAGTCCGGGTAACAAGGCATAACAGATAATAACTTCCATCTCTTCTTTAAGATTCCAAAACAACGTTCAATGCAGCTTCTCAAAGAAGAATGTGCCTTGTTAAACGCTTCCTTTTTGTTGCTAGGAGGCTCATTGTCAAACTGATTTAAATGATACCGAGTCTTTGAATAAGGAACTAGGAACCCCGGTCTATCTGCATAACCCTTGTCACAAAGATAGTACTTATCTGGAGGTGGATGTGGGAAGTTGAGATTGGGGTTGCAGATTGCATTTTCGAGAACCTTGGCGTCATGAGCGGATCCTTCCCAACCGGACAAATTACGAATAAATGAAATAAACCAAAAATATGTCCTTCACCAGATTGTGTTTACCTTAAAGTAATCCTTGTATCTCGGGTCAGCTGCGATGTGTGATGGTGTTCTAGGAAAATTTGGGTTCCGGGGTCGGATTACATCACCTGCTAGTCCACACCCTTCATGTCCACGCCCGGTAATAGAGTTCAATACGCTATGAAACGATCGGTGTACAGTTTCGGTTGACCTTTGAAAGTGTTCAGCAACAACACGAACCGAGCAACCTTGTGCAAGGGTGTATAAAAACAGACCAACTTTTTCAATTAGTGAAACTTCTGTAGAAGAAGTGAGGCCATAGTTCTGCTCCAACTCGTTACATAAACGTCGGTAAACTTCAGCATCCATTCTGAACATGTTCACTGTCCGAATGTGATGCCCGTTCAATATCTCCTCCATCCAAAGTCTCCCCCGGTCATACTCCGTGTAACAAGGCTCCTTGTATATGTGCTTGTAGTAGTGATCAGCTGCAATTGCATATTGTCTTTGCAATTCTTGATGAGACTCAATGATGTTGAACCGTCGAATTTGTCTATGCTCATTGTCGTCGCTATCACGGCTATCATTACTAGAACTTGACATTCAGTACCTGAAATAAATTGTGCAAATAAGTGATACTAAAGGTAGGAGTTTCTAGAAATTTAAAGATAGTGCATTGGAATCAAATTCAATGAATATAAGATAAGTAATAATGAAAGGATTGTCGGGCAATTTAAAATCGACAATACTTAATCCAACAAAACATACACAATCCAACATGTCAAGTAATAATGAAAAGATTGTCTTAAGATAATAGTTTCATAAAATAAAACTAACAGTTATGCTCCAACTACATCAATGACCGCTCATACTCCCAAGTCAACCAACGCACCCTCTCTTCATCACTGTCCAGGTTCAGTAGTATATTCATATCAGAAGCAATTTTAGTCCTCCCAACAATGTAACACCACAGTGGACTTCCACTCTCAACCATGTCATTCTGGACCAGCCTTTTTACAACCTCCAACCCTCTCTGAGTCACTCTCTCCCGATCTCTTGCCTTAGAATTTACCTCCTCCTGGAGTACTGCTAGCAGTTTGTCACTGTTCTCATGTGAACGTTCCAAGAAAGCTTCCAACTTCGAAGACCCAACTGATTGTCTTCGTTTCCTCTTCATCGGACCCTTTTCTTTATTACCCGTAGCTGCCGCCGGTGTTGGTGTTGGTTCTGTAAATTGAACCGGCTCATCATCGTTTGCTTGAACTCCGGAGTAGCTAGAACCACCACCTTCATTAACGGTGCCGACAAAATTACGAAAAAAATCACCACCCTCACCGTCATCTTCACCTAAACCTAATTCCGCATCATCTGCAAGCGAGATAGGATCTGGTATTGCCTCACGAACCATTCCAGCTGACGTGGCTAGACGACCCGTAGCTACATTTCCATCAAACAATGATGTCAACAACTCCTCATACTCCGCTTCCATACCCTTGTTCTTATACTTCTTACAGTTCACATCTTCCTACAATACAAAGCAGAAACAAGTAAAAATATTTTTATTAAACATCACATATTAATATTTAAAAAAGCTATAACAACGTATGAATAAAAAGTGAGCTAAGAAATTACCTTTATCTTCCTATTCCACCATTCATTGGAAGCCGTAATCATTCGAGTCTTCTCATCCCATCCTAGACCGGTCTCAGAATTCCTAAGACTTTTCCAAGCCTTGTATTCCTTTTTCATTGTCTCAAATTTATTTCTACAAAATTCATTAACTCCAGACTTCCCAGTCTTACTAATAAATGTAGCAGTTATCTCTTTCCAGTTGTAAGCTTGCTTGCTCCCGTTTTTCTTTTGATATTCCATTAAAATTGAAACTAGAATTGTTACTAGTTCAAAATTCCAAGGAAAATTTGGAGCCCTAGACCGACATTGTGACACATTATTATCATCCATCTACACGCTAAACAATAAGTAAATGCTTAGTACAAACACAAGTATAATACACAATATAAAATTATTTATATATCTAAGTAAACACACTTTATTCATACCACACCAGCACAACTCAATTACACAACAGCAATGAACAAGTAATAATGAACCGGCTTGAACATAATAAAATAAACACAAAATCCAGCATGTTTGAAGGTGGAGACACAATAAAAATCTTGTCCTTATTCGTACATGAGATTCAAAATTCATGTCCTTATCCAACACTTTTCAGTTACAAGTTCCTTGCAAATCTTTTTAGATCTCTCTTATATAACTCACTCACAGGTGGTTTACAGAACCTTCAAAGGCAATGCATTAAATAAATCAACACAAAATCCAGCATGTTTGAATGTCCTGTGCCATCTGTAATTCCTTCTTCTTTGTGTCATCTAAAGTGATCTTCGATTACTTGACTTGTCTCATAACAATTTGACAGGCTACATATACCTGAATGCTTCACCTACTATATTTATCATAATTTAGAAACAAACTTCAAAAAAAGGCTGGTTGTTAGTTTGAGTGGAAATCTACTGCAAGGACCAATACCACATTCCTTAGGTAACTGCAAACTATTAATATCATTTTACTCGCAATAATCATAAGGCTGGTTGCACATAATAATATTCAAGCAAGAGTTCAGAACAAGACACAATGAAGTAGACCAATATTCCATCAACTTCATACAACAAAATATGCAATAGAGTTCATCCTCCCTTGATAGGATTACCAATTCAAAATATGAAGCCAACAAGACACAATGTTGGGAATATGCAATAGAGTTCATCCTCTCTTGATAGGATTACCAATTATATGTAAAATGAAGCTGTCAAGTAAAAATGCTGGGAATATGCAATAGAGTTCATCCTCTCTTGATAGATCGAAGCAATAACAATCAAGATGGAACGAAGCCAACAAGACACAAAGCTGAGAGTAAAAGGAAAATACGGGTACATACCCGAGTGAAGACGAAGCCAATCGAAGGGAGCTGCTTGAGAATCGAGATGGAACGACGAGAAAATAAGATCTGTAAAACAAATAAGCTGTAAGCAGGTGAGAATCGAGATGGAACGAAGCCAAACAAATCTATTCGAATTACAGATCGAAGCAATAACAATCAAGATGGAACGAAGCCAATCGACACAAGTTGAGAGTAAAAGGAAAATACGGGTACATACCGAGTGAAGACGAAGCCAATTGAAGGGAGCTGCTTGAGAATCGAGATGGAACGAAGAGAAAATAAAGATCTGTAAAACAAGACAATAACACCCACCCAACGATAAGTACAACAAAAACCCATTCTTCCAAACTGGACCGAGTTAAAACTAGCTGTAAGTAGGTGATAATCGAGATGGAACGAAGACAATCATTCTATTCGAATTACAGATCGAAGCAATAACAATCAAGATGGAACGAAGCCAATCGACACAAAGAGTAAAAGGAAAATACGGGTACATACCGAGTGAAGACGAAAGCCAATCGAAGGGAGCTGATTGAGCATAGATGTAAAACAAGATCTGTAAGCAGGTGTTCATCGAGATGGAACGAATCCAATCGAAGAAAAAATCAACAAATCTATTCGAGTTGGATGTAACTTACCAGTGAAGACGATGATTGCCCGTCGTGGTTCCTCTTTTTGCCGGTCGTCGTTCGTCGCCGCCGGTCGTGGATCCTCAGACGATTGCGAGCTCCCTCACCAAAACGAAGATTAGGGTTGTGTTGATGAGAGAGAGTGTCGAATATATACCCGGTTTTATGTGTAAATAACGTTTAAACATAAGGACAATCTGGGTATTTTCTACGAATATACACTAGTGTAACAGCCTTACCCTTGCTCGGATGAGGGTTTCAGATACACTCCGAGATACACTAATCACTAGTGTATCTCAGTAGACCAAACACAGATTAATTTTAGTAACACTCACATACACTCACATACACTAGTGTATGTACCTTGCCAAACACAGCCTTAATTGTTGGTTGTGTTAATGGGCAGTGGCCAGTGGGTACAAGCTTGACACGTACACTGAATCACTTCGATTCATTAGAAATGTTTATTTTCATTCCCACGAAAAGAGAGAATCATTTGCGAAGCTCGAAACGATGCGGTCAAGGGTTCTTCAAAACACAGATAGACAAATACAACTAATGTGGAGGCAATGTTCAGATCTTTGGGTTGGAAAGATATCAAATACAAATATATCAAAGGCCGAAAAGAAGGATCAATACACAAGAATTCACGAAAATCCTTACGGATGTGGTGAACAAGAACATCAAAATTGTTGAAACTCCAGTAGTGCATACAAGTCTATTGCTTGATTTGGTTAGAAGTGTGGACCCAGATTTTTTTGGAAATGTAATTCTGTATAGCAATGGAATTGACAGATTGCCCGAGATTCCAATTCTAGATGAAAGTGTGAGTAATATGTCTTTAGATTTGCCACCAACCCCAAGTCACACATGCAAATGTAATATCTGTCTAATTTCTGCAGGTTGAAACTGACCCAAAGGCTTGAAACCAGCAAATTAGTAGATGATTTGTCTTAACTTTTGAGACAAAAGTGAACTGATGACACAAACCTCCTCTTCAGGACAACTCAGAATTCAGGGAAAGGTAAAGGCTACAGCTAAACTGATTCGAGGACTTCAGTTAATCTGCCTATTCATTTTGGTTATGTTTCAAAAGGTCAAACTTCTTGACACTTAAATGTTGCAGTCTGGCTAGGTGATTGTAGTCAATACTTTTTATTAAGTTACAAAAGGGAACTCATATTAGAAAAAAGAATATTAACTTCCACTTGGAAATTGATCAAACCAAGTAAGAGAAGGCTTATACTAAAGGAATTGGTACTAGGCAAAAAAATACCATTTAGGCACTATATTTGAATGGAATGCAATATGGATCCACTTTAAAGGTATAATCATCAATTTCAGGAATCTAAGGTAGAGTTGTTAGTTGCACATATGCACCGAGTTATTTGCATTCTATGCAAGAATTTCGAGTCATCGTCACTCTTGAACAACCATCTTCTCCATTGTTGAATCACCCTTTCTTTTTCTTTTTTTGGTGTGTGTATGACTTGTCTCTGACCATTGTTGACTTGCTTCAATCTTCGAACCCAACCTTTGATGTGGAAACCTCAATTCCCCATTTTCACAGATCCTAAGGATACACCTCTAACCACCAAGAATCACAACGAGGTAGTAGTGGAAACCCTTCGTATGCAAGTAAAGACATTAACATGGACAAGGATTGCACCAAATACTCAAGTCAAATCCGAAGAAATTGATGTAGTCAATTTACGGAGTGAGAAGATTA
Organism: Fagopyrum esculentum; assembly: GCA_033239045.1. Lineage (NCBI taxonomy): Eukaryota > Viridiplantae > Streptophyta > Magnoliopsida > Caryophyllales > Polygonaceae > Fagopyrum > Fagopyrum esculentum. The sequence continues at coordinate 12,544,108 of BSUD01000003.1, forward strand.
CTGAAGAACCAGTGGTCATTGTTCTTATCCCTTCTCCAAGTGAACAAAAACCTGAAGAGGAGAAAGTTGAAAAGGAACCACCTTATGTTCCTTACCCACCTTATAAACCTCTTGTCCCCTTTCAACAAAGGAGGAACAATGCCATCTTGGATGAACAATTTGGAAAATTTCTTGAATTAATAAATAAACTTTACGTGAACATTCTCCTTACCGATGCAGATAAGCGAAATGCCAACATATACCAAGTTTATGAAAGACATTTTGTCCAACAAAAGACTTGTCAAAAAAAAAGAAGAAATACCTCTCACCAAGGAGTGTAATGTCTTAATCATTTATAAGATATCAACCAAAAAAGAAGATCCTGAAATTTTCTACATCCCCCTCAATATCGAAGGACAACCACAATATTGTCTATGCAATCTCGGAGCGAGTGCAAGTACAATTCACTCTTGTCATGGTAAATAGATCTATAATTTGAATTGTAGGGATGATTATTGATGTTCAAGTGAAACTCAATGAGTTTAACCCCCAAGTTTAACCCTACCAAACCCCATTTACATCGTAACAAGTAAAAACAAAAGCTCACGCTAGGGCTGTTATATGAGACAAATTATTCTGGTTCATTTTATGTTTGGGAAAAGTTTGGTTTAGACTCGTTTACGTTTTTAAATGAGCCGAACGACTCAACAAAACCCCCAAGTTTAACCCTACCAAACCCCATTTACATAGTAAGTAGGTTTTTATATTTTCGTTTAGAAAGTGTACCCCTATTCTGGTTTTTTACTGTGAAACTTAATTCCTCCTCTCTTTGTTGAGCAGTACGACTCAACAAAACCCTTCCGCTTCTCTCACTTCTCCGTCATCTGCTACTCCTTCTCCCTCCTTAGATCCGATTTCATCTCCGGCCTCACCATTGCTAGCCTTGCCATCCCTCACTCGGATCTGGTTTTGCCCATTTTCTTAGTTTCGCTGACAATCTAAGGTTTCTGATTTTGCCCCTTTTCTTTCTTGATTGAAACATGCTGCAATCAGAGCCGTCGCAAGATGATAGCCGGAATTCTGTTGCTGCGAGGTTTTGTTGAATTGTTTGTTGTAGAGGATAGCCGGCGGCGAGAATCGAACTTGGAGTTCAGCGAGGACGAGGAAGTTCTGATCATTAGGATGTTCAACATTGAATTTGCAGTGTTTTTATAAAGTGAAAGTTTGTTTTTTTTGAAAAGTTTATAGAGTGAAAGTTAGACCCTATTTCATTCTCTGTTTGTTTGGTCTGCACAAGCATTGTCAGAAGATATAAATTAAGCTTCTTCAACCCTTGTTAATGGATAAGATAGTAAATATGCATAGAGAATCTTTGGGAAAATTATATGCAGTTAGTAAAGATATGTTTGCTTGTGTTAGAAGGGGAGCTTCACGTGAGCATACGGATGGAACAATGATGCATAGGTGTTTGATGTTTATTAGACAAGGATTCGCAGATAGTCCGTCAAGTCAATGTAAGCGACTACGTGTTTCAAACCGTTAGCGTATTCATGTACCAAAACACCTTTTTTTTATACCTAGAAATATTATGAACATCGAGAATCTCGTCACATTAAGAGATATGATTAACATTATTGTTGGATTGGATTATGCATAATTATTATAAATATCGGTGACATAGGTTTGAGTTGTTGGTTGAATGGATTATTCGTAGTTATTATTATTTTTGTTACGAAGGTGTTATATCGTTTAATGTGTATTTTAGTAACTAAAAGTGATTGCAAGTTGGTCAATACTATCATTGTAATGCATTGTTCGTAATTAGTAGAATTATAGTTAACGATGAGTTTTATGGTTTGTAATATGTTGATTTTAACAGCCACTAGTTACGAATACTATGTTTGTTTTGTACAAACTGTACTATACATTTTCAAACTAAATGCAAATATTATAGTAGACATTTACAAAATAGACATAAACATAATAAATCCAACCATATTCCAAAAAAACTTAAATATAGCTAAAGTTGAAGAATCCAAAATACTAATAGTAGAGGCTTATCAATCAAGAAAGTTTATCTACACACTCATCATCCTCGTCCATATTCGATGTCCACTCATGTGCTTTCCACTAGTCATTCTATCCAACCTCATAGAAATAGGAACGTTTTTGAAATCTTCGGAGCATCCATCATCACAAACGAACCTTCTTCGTGTATTTTTATCATTCAGTTGCCCCTTTAAACTTTCTTTCTTTCTCCCCGATAACTTTTTACGAACTAATCCAGCTATCGGATCATGATTCTTTTTGGATCAGACCTTTATGCCGCGTTGTTTGTCAACAACCTTTTTTCCTGACATATCAATAAAACACAACATATTTCATTATACAATACTATAAGTACCAACATATCAACTTAAAATCAAATGTCATTTACCTACATATTGTATTCATACATATAATATGTAAACACAATCATTATTCATATTTAGTACCAGTTTGTCAAATCCAATATGCACCCTAAAGCCACATTATTCAATTGGAGTCAACGGCTCTCCTAGGGTTCCCATGAAAAAAAGTTTAGATTCAAAATTCTTGGTTCCGAATATTTTCCATCGAGTTTATTTTAAATTTTTTCTATTTCCTATCTTCTTTTTTTTCTTCTTTCCTTTTATTCTTTTATTCCCTCCCTTCCGAGTTTCGCCCTCTCCTTTTTTTTTCTTTTCTTTGCTAGCGTTAACGACCCCTCGCAACCCAGTCTGGCCCCTACCTAACCCCAACAACCTAGCCTGACCTCTAGCCTCCCCGCGCATGCTAGCTCTCCTAGCCGAACCTCCATTCCTCACGTCTCTCATCTCCACACCACTCCATGTTGGTTGTTGCTCCCCTCTCTACAACATCTACCTTGCCTCTTCTCAACCCCTCTTCCTTGGCCCTACGCAGCACCCTTCGACTCCTCTCCTACACCCCCTTCTCCTGCAATCTCTCCCTCCCCAACAACTCATTCAAAGCCTCTCTTCTGCCAGTCTTCACCCGTCTATCCTCATGTCTTCTTACCTTCTTCACCCTTTGCACTCTCAACCTTCTCGTTCTCAACTTCTGCACATGGAGCTTCCTCGCCTTCCCTATTTCACTTCCCCTCATCTACCCCTACAATTACCCAAAACTCTTTTCCCTACCCACTCAAGTAGCAACGCCATCTCCTATCCCTTTGTGTCTTCCAATCTCCCTCTCTCACACTCAATATCGACCTTCCTCAACTCTTCACATCATCTTCTCCCTCTCGGACCCAAACTAGCTCGGATCTGCATCAACAACCCTAGGGACCAACACCTGCAACTTCGTCTTTGATTCGCGAGACGGATGTATACGACCACTAGACGGCTTGGAGATGTGCAAGATCCCATTCGGGTTATTGTCTCGATGTGTATGGCTCTCCATAAATTAAATTGCAAAAATCATAGCTCCAGACGGGAAGAAGACGGGCAGCAAACGTCCAAGAGACGGTTTGAATGCTCGCCTAGATGTGGTCTGGTGCATGTTTGGGTTCTCTTTAAGCCTTTGACAAAATTTTTGACATTTAGTAAAATTGCTCTCGTTGGAACTAGAATATTAATTTCTAATCTTTTTCAAAGATGTGCAACTTTGTAGTGACATAAATGTCCAAATCCAAATGGAAGATGGTTGAAATCTATAATCTCTCAAGGATCATCATAAAATTGCATTCAACTCCAAATGACCTACTTGTCATCTTCAATCTTCAGTCGATCTTGATGTTTCTATGTATTGTCAGACTCCAGGGGAGATTGAATCCTCTTGCTTTCGTATTTTCGTACCATTATGCTCCATAAATGGTCGCGAACGGATAAAACACGAAATAAACCGAAGTAGACACCATAATATGCAATATGCATTGCTCTACACTAAATGAATGAGAAATTACACTAAATGAAGATGAATATGCATGATCCTAACCACTAATATGAAGGAAAAATAGAAGACATCAATGAGTCACCAATCATTAGCAAGATATGATTAATAATATTTTGTTACTTGTTGTCGTTGTTGCCTTTGTGAAAATCATTATGTAACCCGCGAATGCCAAGAACAAAGTAATAGATCCATTTTTTGAGATTGGAATTCCAATTACCTTTTGGTTCTCATCGGAGATTTTTAGTATCCCCACAGTTAGGTTGAAATGCATATGTGATCAAGAGTCCCTTTGGCGTAGTCCTCTATTTAGAAAAAATATCGTTGTTGAGAAGTCATTTATTAGTATAGAGTATGAAACCATTGAGATGCATTCTTCATTCCATCTCCTAAATTTTTCTCCAAATCCTAATTTTGTGAGAACTACTTTTAGAAATGTAATTTCATTTCATCACATGTCTTTTTCATGTCTAGTTTAATTGTCATGAAACCTTCCTTTCCTTTTTTAGATCTAAAGTCATGGAATATTTTCATGGACAATGATAAAATTATCGTGTATTGATCTATTTTGAATAAATGTGTCATGTAGAGGGTAAATTAGTTCCGGGAGTACAAGGCTTGACCTTTTTGCTTGTATCTTTACAATGATTTTATATAGGGTAGACTGTAGAGCATAAAGTTATAAGTATGTAGTGGGTAGTTGTTGATGGGTTGTCAACTTTTGGGATGAGTACCGTGGTTGATATTTTTCCAGTTTTGTAGAAAACTTTCACCGCCCTAATGACAGTTGACCCAATAATATGCCAATATTTTTTTGTAGAAGCCAACCGTCATTCCGTCCAGTCACAATTTATCACTTCCAAGTTATCGTATTTATGTTATCTTTGTTTGAATGCCTTCAAGTTATTTTTGGAGTTCATTTTGATCTATCATCGAGGCTTTTAATCGATACTTATTATTTATAAGCTATTTGTTAGTGTCTTTTTTATATATCGTACCATCACTTTTGGTGATTGTAGCAATTGGCTTTTTGTTTCTTCATTACGATGAAAACTCGTATTTTTTGTCTTCAAATTGTAGGTTGGTTGTTTTAGCTATTTGCATTCTCTTTTTCTATCGAGTCTATTTATCTTAACATTTTTTGTTGGTTAAAGTTACGGTATGTTTGTTTTTGGAGAGACTTTTTTTCTTCAACTACTTTTAGTTGTTTGTTAATGTTACCAAATTTGTCATTGCTACATTATTTTAGTTTACTTTTAGAAGTTTGGTTTTTTTGATCCAATTGAACATGTGTGTCTCAAAAATTGAGTTGTTCATATTTGTTTTTATGATATTTTTGCAATCCCGTTGTTACATCCATAACGATAACCAGAAAGGTTTATCAGTAATATACCGAAAATAATAAAAGTTGGTGTAATAATAATATTTGATAGATAGGGATAAAGTTAGTGTTGTTAACTATTTGATTCACTTCGAGCTTGGTTAAATAAGCTTTATTCAGTTTTATTATTTTCTAAATTAGCTAAATATAAGATTGTTGACCGGTCGATTTTTTGATTTGCATCGAGCTTAGTTAACAAAAAAAAACTTTGTTTGATGTTATTATAAATTAGTCAAGTATAAGTGTATACTTTTTTAAGTTTGACTTAGGACCCTACTCGTTTATAAATAATTTAAATATAATCACGTCAAATGATAGTTTCCTGAATCAAACTTCATTGTGTAATTAATAATATGCCGGAAATAATAATACTTGGTGTAATAATAATACTTGGTAACAAAGTGATAGAGTTAATGTTTTTAACTATGAGATTCGCATCGGCTTTGTTTAAAAAAACCTTTGTTCGGTTTTGTTACTTTCTAAATTAGTATGACCATTTAGTTTTTTTTATAACTTTGACCCATGCGGTAACTCGTTTATAAATTATTTAAATATGATCATGTCAAAACTTATTCACCTCAAATACGTATGAAAATGGTTACCGGAGTCCGACTACGGTAACCCCTAAATAAAGTCGTAATTGCAGAAAAAATTGTAAAATATAGTGATTTTATGTAATTTAGCCAATAGAGTTAGACATTTGTGAAAATTAGAGAGGGGCCCAGTTCGGACAATCAAAACGATAAGCATGCATCTCTCCTTCTCTCACAAACCCCCTTCTCCTCTCCTCTGTCGCCCCCGCCCCCAACCCAAACCCACCCTCTCTCGTCTGTGCAATTTCATTGTTGTTTCTATTTATCCTTCTCTAATTATTCCGTAATCTCCAAATCCCTGAATCCTCGCAATTACTCCATTGATTCCTCATCTCTTCCTTCGCGACAGGTACTTTCCTATACAAATTCATTTCATTCATTTCGATTATTACTTTTTTTTTCAGCATGCCAAATGCTATGCCTGTGAGCTGTTTGGATTTAAGAGCCTTGTTTTTTCTTGTTAATTTGTAATTTCTCTTTGTTTTAGTTTTCTTCTCGTTTTATCCGCCTAATTCTATAGGCGTGTATTCCCCTGTTGTTATTTAAGGGTTTTTCTCATGTGTGGGGTATGGTTGGTGGAAAATGGGGCTTAATTCAATGTGATACAGGATGAATGTGTAGAATCATCCTATGAATTTTTGTTTGTTTGGCCTTTACATCTTGTGATGCTAGATGAATGTACAGATAAGTCCTATGAATACTTGTTTATTTGGCGCATTGAAATCAAGTAAAGGAATTTTATCTTGATTCGATGGATTAAAATTTATTAAATGTAAGGAATTGTGTTACTGTACTTTCAACTTTTTTTTAACTTCAAACACTACTAAACATAAACTTCTATGATGGAAATAAAAATATCTTGATTTGTGCATGCAGGTTGTGGTCATGATAATTAAAAGAGAAAAAAAACCCTGATGGAAATTTAAAAATTGTTGTTTTTTGTCGATTCAGCTGGAAGGAAGGTCTTTTACAAGTTTGAGTTTTGGTGGATATAAGGATTAGTATACAACTTTAGTTTCTCATTCTTATTCTTTTTCTAGGCAATGGACTTATTCCACACTCCGTGGGAAAATATACTTGTAAGATTCTATTTGGTTGTGTAGCACACTTTGATGATATGTGTAATCTATAATTTATATACTTGTTGACCTTTAGGAAGTCTCAGCTTGTGATAAACTGCTGTTGTCCTTCAACAAGGGAAAGGCTGAATAGGATCTTGGACTTTAGCTCTCTTTTAACCCACATGTATCATCAAATGTTATAACCCGATGTGCTGGATTTTTACGAAGTATTCAACAGGTAGTTTCCATTTTTCCTACCTTCTTTACATGAAAACCATTCAGTTTAAGTATCTTGTTCCTTATTGGTTATAATTAATTGTCTCCGCCGTTGAGACTTCTAAGGAATTCACTCTAACCTATGCACAGATGATGACATCTTATGTCTGGGTTCAGACTGCTGACGGCTCTGTTCAGCAAATCGAGCAATCAATTGCAGTGTTTTGCCCTTTCATCTGCCATGAAATTCACATTGGGAAAGGAACTTCCAAGAACCATGCTATATGTCTCCCTGAGAAGGTCAATCCGGCGACTTTGAGCCTTATTCTTGATTATTGTCGTTTCCATCAAGAAGTTGGGCACTCTAATAAGGTTATACTCTCATAAGTCTTATGTTTGATTTATTGTTTAATATATTTATACAGTTATACCATCATTTATTTTCCTTATTATTGTATCTAATATGAGGTACAGAGAGTTTATAACTAATGGTATGTTTGACTTGTGCTTACAAGTTGCTTAAGAATCGTACAAGTATAAGCCAAACATACCTTAATTTTTTTCAAATATCAGGATCCTGGCTTAATCGCTGACCAATATGTAACACTTAATCAGTTCACTGTTGTGCGTATGGTCAATATCAACTCCGGCCTTTATTTTTTTTGTAGGAGAGGAAGTCCTTCGATGAGAAATTCATGCGGATGGATACACGAAGGCTTTGTGAATTGGCATCTGCTTCTGATAGCCTTCAATTTAAGCCCTTAGTGGAACTAACAAGTCGTGCACTTGCACGGATGATTGAAGGGAAAACGGCGGCGGAGATACGTGAGATATTTTGTTTGCCTGATGATCTTACAGAGGTTTCTGATACTTGTAAAAGATGTGTCTGCTTGACAGCATCTTTATGTTTCTATTATGTTAATGCAGAATTGATTGTTATAGGAAGAGAAGTTGGAGCCTGTGAAGAACTTGCCTGGTGATCCTCGAATCAGACTTCTGAATCGACTTTATGCAAAGAGGAGGAAAGAACTAAAAGAGAGAAATAAAATAAAGGTATTTCTGAAGCTCTTAGGTTTGTTTTCTCCTATTAAAATGGTTGTACATGCCTACAAGGAGCCTAGACAACTCTTCTCGTTTCTAATATTTTCATTTTTCTGTAAATGCACGATGGTGATTGTCTTTGGTTTCACATCTTAGACAGTAGACGATGGAGAAAGGCATGAAGATGACCGCTCTGTTGATGATCTGCTTTCATTTATTAACGGAGATGATAATAATGGTATGTTATAGTTCTCCTGTGGTCTCTTATATTGAATTATTCTCTGTTTTGAGATTGTATTTATCTGGATAATTCATTGTAATTGAAGTTCTATCTCTGGTTTGAATTAGATCTAGTTTTTCTGCTTCCTAGGTGCTGAAATTGGTGACTTCATATATCAATTAGTCTGTGTGGAAGGAGTCTTTACTATTAACTTTGAATTTGTAGCTGATGAATGGCGGAGCTTTGTGAATCAATAATTATTGTACAAGATATAATGCCTAATAGTATTTCATGGATCTTATTTTGCAGATTCCGAAACTGTAAAGACTTCCAAGGCTAGGAAGAAAAACAGACGGAGGAAAGAAAAACAAAAGAATGCTCCTGTTGTAAATCCTGATGAGAGCTGCAAGGTAAATATGGTTTTGCTTTGAATTTTTTAAGCCTTTGACATCTTTCATATTTACCTGAAAATATTTTATGTCCAACTATTTTCGTTTTTGTGCAGAACTTGGACAATAATAATGACCATGAGGTCCACAATAACATTCAGTCCAGTCACAATGAAATAACTGAGTTACAAGATGAAGATCTTGCTTTAACCAATGAGAGTGATGATGAAATTGATCCTGTGATACAGGAGGAGATTGATAGGTTTGTCTTATGAGCTTCTTTGTTGTAGTCCTACAAAGAAAGTGAACTGCATTTCTTTTGTTTTACACCTGTTGGATGATCGATCATAATTACTCATTGCACGTTATATTTGACAGGGAGGTCGAAGACTTCACTCGGAGGTTGAGTTTAAATTGGCGGGAAAGAATGCAAGAACTCATGTATGGCCAAGGAAGAGCCTCAAGTAACTTTATCATTCATGATCATGAAAGGGATGCCATGAGGATACATGTAAGTAATTCATTTTCCAGACAATTTTCACCAATTCTTACTGGCCTTTAACACTATTGCTTAGGTTGAGGCTTGATGTGTGTACCTAGTGTTCATTTTGACTTTTAGGGGTGATGGGGCATAATTTCGGGAGATAATAAAGCAAGACTTAGTGGAGACTGGGAAAGGGCAAAATGGGGATGAAGAAGGAAGCAGAAAAAGAATCTACACGATTTTGAGTGCATTAGTTTGAAAAACGAGGTTACAATTGGGCATGTTTGGTAATACAATGTTTTTAGATAATTTGTTGAAGAGTTTTGTAAAATCTAAAACCTAACCAAAAATGTATTTGAACTAAAAAAGTAATAGTTTCACCCCAAATGTCTGGTAAGCTGTCCACATGAGCCTTCTAATGCTCATAAAAAAACTCCTCAAATAGCTTGATGTCCTAAAAACTACAAGTGTTCGAAAAATGGAAAACTCTATCAAAATCCACAAGCTATAATACCAAACGCCTTTAAAGCGTGGTGTAGGAAGGCAATTTAGTCGTCCCATGATCTGTTCTTCAACAACTCTAATCCATCTAGTAAAATTGGATTGAATCATCAGTTGCAGGGTTACTTGATTAAAGGTTTTAGGATCTTGTGTTCTATATCATCTTGTAAATGTAAACTTGAAGCTCAATACACAGATTATGATATGTTTCCTATTACACTGCTCAGAAGTTCATCTTTAATGCCTCAACTAATCCCTAACCAAATTTGTGGTATGAACAGGAGCAAAGCAGAAGGATAGAGACGCAATCTGTACAACCCGGATAGTCATCCAACACATGAGCAATGGGTAAAATTTCCCCCTCAATTTTGCTTGAGCAGGATGATAAAAAAAATAGACACCGGGAAACAATGTTAGTTCGTTTTCGGTTTTCCTTCCATTGTTTTTCTTCATATCCGAAAGCCATGGCTCTGTATCGAGGAGGGGCTCAATCTTTTCTTATCATCATTCAATTGAAAGAAGAGCCTGTGCAGATACCCTTGTATCTTGTTCACCTCTATTCTTTAATTTAGGCCCTCATAAACACTTCTTCTCCCCTCCAGTCTATGAAGAAACTTTGCGTTGTAATTTTGATCAATGCCAAACCACCAAACAGCTTATTTTTAGCCCCTTTGATTTATTTTTGGGCCTAGAATAGGCTATTACTTTGTGACTTGTAGACCTTTGAAGTGCCCCTAAGGGCTTGTTTGGATACTTTATAAACAAAGTTTCATGATATATGATTGTGTTATAAAACATGATATCTTGTTGAGGATTAAGATAGTTTTTTTCATCTCATCCTTTTTTGGGTTTTAGTTAATCTTAAGAAATTATTCACTTTTGATACTAATATTACAGTTTGTTTTACGAGTATGATGAATAATGAATTGTAATATTTTAATATATAGTTCTGGTTGTAGCAGTTTGGAGTTTGGACTGTGGTCTGTGGGTCAATGTGTTTTGGGTGACTGCCACGTGTTGCGGCTTTTTGACTAAACTTCACGTGGCCAGCGAAGTTTTTCTCAAAATGATTAAAAAATAACTGTAGGTCTTTAGCTGTATTATATTTTTATTTTGTTCCCTCAAAAAGAGAAAAGTGCAGAAACTATCCTTAAATTTGAAATATTAGCGGAAACTGACAAACTTATGAAATTGCACGAAATTCCCCTAAATGTGGTGAAGATTACGATACACGATATCTATCTTATGTATAAGGTGATGTAACAAAATTTACAATGTTATTCTAAATGAACGATCCGAAATTTTGCTAAACAAACTGAATTTTGACATGTTTATACTCGATTCGTTTATAAACGGATCAAAACAAACTTAAGAGCATCTTCATCCCAAAACTTCTGGATTTCTTTAACAATTAAAAAATTAAAAATAAAAATAAATGTCAGATTAAGAGAAAGAATATATGCAATTAGTGGAGAGAAGTTTCTCTGCAGAGATATCCATCCTAACAAGTTCTTGTCCACCTCACACAAATCAAGGAAAATTTTAATTTGTTTTTTTTTGTTTTGCCCAAATGTAGAGATATAACATGTTGTTGGATATAATTTTACGTTAAAGAAATCTTGATCAATTATGGGATGAGATTGGATATAATTTTACGTTAAAGAAATCTTGATCAATTATGGGATGAGAGTGAGAGGTTTTTCAATCATTTTGTGAATTAAAAAAAAAAAAGAAAAATCAAATAAGAGTTTTCTTAAGATTCTCTAGAATGAAGATGCTCTAAGTATTAACCGAGCTCGAACCAAGAGTAAAAAAAACTCGTCTTGTGTAACATCTAGTAGCTAACACGATGGCAAAGCTCCATAAGCCGTTCGTTGTCTTATTTGATTTAGCAGTGTAGTCTTTTAAAGCAAAATGTGAGGTGTGGATGTCACTTTCCAGTTTACACCGTCCTGGCCCAACGTCTCATTTTTCAAAGTTAAACCGTCAATCCTCTCTGGACCACTCATTTTTCCCTTCTCTATTTATAGATAATAAATAATTCAATAAAAAGAATTTCTTCTAGGAATCCTAGAAACCTATAGTCATAGATGACCAAATTTCTTTAATTATTTCCACGTGATTTTTACCCACGAACTCACACTTAAACTAATTTGTGAAATGTAATATTTTATAACCATAATCTAATAAATAGGATTGTAAAAATTTGGTCGGGTCAAAATTTTACACTTGGAGAATATTTATTGGTATGGTAAATAAATAAAGTGATGTGACGATAACTATTGTTGAAAAAACGATATTCATCTGTTTATTTTAACCGGTTTTCATTTATCATTTGGTGACTTTAAAATTTTCAAAAGATACAATCTTGACAATTTTTTGACCGGTTACCAAGAATATTATATTTATATACGTGATTCCATTTTATTATATTTTTTTAAATTTTTTTAAAAAAATCTTTTAAAAAATATCACAACTTAATCAATTTAAAGTTAGACACTAGCCAATCTGGTCCAAACATATTAGGATCCGTCCTCCATCGAACATTTTTTTTTTAAATCTACTTTCGGATTAAAGTTACACAAATTAATATAGCAAGTATTTTAGGTACATTCGAGATGTTGCTATTAAAATTTTTAGGCAATTTTGGTAACTAGGTCTTTTTGAAAAACTATAGTAATAAGTAGGCTTTTTAATGTTTCAATTAAGTAAATATACCCCAACCTTTTGTATTTATTCTCAAACTCTACGTACTCTTTTCTCAAGGGGTACACTTACTAAACACATAACTAGAAAAAGCCTAGTAAATCAAATTGTTTCAAAATTTTTTGAATTTCGGTCACTAGCCTTTCAACTTTTTTTTAAAAAAACAATCTTGAGTTTTTATTAGTTTATAATTTTGACTTAAAATATATTTTTTTGATAAAAAAGTAAATATATAGTTTTTAATTATATGCATTACTATAAACATCAATATAATTTATATAATTAAAAAAATCAGATAAAAATTGTAAGAAAGATGATGAATTTTTTAAATAACACATTAGAGGTAAAAGCTGAAAATATAAATTAAAAAGATAAAAATAAAAGGCAGCCCTAACATAGCACATGAAATTAGCTACGAATTGTGGATTATAATTGAAATGGTACCTAAACCTAATTATGAAAAGAATGAATACGTGAAAGAGCAGCTAAAAAGGGGTGAAGTTTTGATTAAAAGTAAAGGAAACTGAAATCATGAAAAGGATAAGCATAACAAGCCAACCCAACACTCAACAACAAGCATATTTTGTGGACAAGGACATTACTACAGAGTGCCACCTACCTGCTTCCTTTACATTCCAGAATCATCTTGTGTTATACCCTAATCCTCTCTGTAATTAATCATTTCTTTATTTAATCTCAATTATCCACATCCTCTTACCTAATTAATTAGTGCTAATGTTGGGATTATTTTAATCCTCTACACTGGTGTTTAGTGCTTATGTGTTCTGGCAAAACTGTGCGCAGTGTTAAACATTAGCCTTGAATATTCATAAGCTTCTACTTTTAACTCAAATAATTTAGAAACACTAAATAAAATGCAATTATTTTTAGAAAATTCACTGTTTACAGCTATAAAGATATACTAATAAAACAATGTAATATTAATTATATGAAATTAACAATGAACTAAAAGATAAAGTTAGAAGCTTTACTTTCTTTGCCCTTGCTTTTGTTCTCATCTCTAGAGTCTATAAAAACTAGCACAAGCCCACTCCATACTGGCATACTGCACTGCTCTAGAAACTTTCTGAAAGAGAAAAAAGAGAAATTAAATTTTGGTTGAAGCTGCAACAATGGAGGGCAAAGAAGAAGATGTAAGGCTAGGGGCGAACAAATACACAGAAAGACAGCCAATTGGAACTTCAGCTCAGTCAAAGGATTACAAAGAGCCACCTCCAGCTCCTCTCTTTGAGCCAGGCGAGCTCCAATCATGGTCCTTTTGGAGAGCTGGAATAGCTGAATTTGTTGCTACTTTCCTCTTTCTTTATATCACTGTCTTGACTGTCATGGGGGTTTCTAGGGCTCCAACCAAATGTGCTTCTGTTGGTATTCAAGGAATTGCTTGGGCTTTCGGTGGAATGATCTTTGCCCTTGTCTACTGTACTGCTGGTATCTCAGGTAGAATTTTTTTTCTTCACCTTACTCTTTTCTTTCATCTTTCATCTATAGTCTTTCTCGTCTGAGTTTTAATTACTGAAGCTTCTTAACTGATTTTCATGCCTTTTATGCTGTTACTTGTATCTGGGTATGTGATTTTCCTAAGCTTACCCTGATTTTCATGATATTTATGATGTTATTTTATCAGGGTAGGTGAAATTTTGTTAGTTTTTAATCATTTTTCAAGGTTTTGTGTGATCTCTTGCCCTTCTTCTGTTATTTGTATCTGGGTTTCTGGTTTTTGCAAGGTTACACTGGATTTTCATGACTTATTTATGATGTTAGTTTACCAAACGACCCTTTATGATGCTAGTTCATTTGGATTTGTGATTCCTATAGATTTTTGTCAACTTTTCAAGTTTGTTGGGTCTTTTATTTTGAATCTTATCAGTGATTTTCATGCTCTTCCTGCTGTCAGTTTTTTGAGTTTATGAAATTTGAATGTCTATGTGATTTATGACAGTTTACCCTGAACTTATTGTTGATTTTGACTTCAGGTGGACACATTAACCCAGCAGTTACCTTTGGTTTGCTATTGGCAAGGAAATTGTCCTTAACAAGGGCAATTTTCTACATTATAATGCAGTGCCTTGGTGCAATTTGTGGTGCTGGTGTAGTGAAAGGCTTCCAACCATCTCAATATGAAATGTTGGGTGGTGGGGCCAATGTGGTTAACCATGGCTACACTAAAGGAGATGGGCTTGGTGCTGAGATTGTAGGCACTTTTGTCCTTGTTTACACTGTCTTCTCTGCTACTGATGCCAAGAGAAATGCTAGAGACTCCCATGTCCCTGTAAGACTCTTAAGTTTAATCCTAATGAGATTTGACTTCATTTTATATAAAAAAAAGCTGTTGATTTGTGTTAATCTAGGGTCTAATTGCTCTATATTTTGATTTGTTTTTGTTCTGTTGGACTATGATTCTTTGCGGTCCAGTTTATCCTTAATGAGATTGATTTGTTTGTATAAAGTTGCTGCTGTAGTAGAAGATTTGACTTCAACCCTCATGAAATTTGACTTGATTTTGTATAAAAATGTTGTTGATTTGTGGGTTTGTGTTAACCTAGGGTCTAATTGCTCTATATTTAGTCATGTTTTTGTTGGATTATGATTGTTTGCAGTCCAATTATCCACTGGTTTGTTTGCCAATTCCAAAATTTAGTACTATTTTTGTTGCAGCATATCATATCAGTTAAACTTACTGCATACTTAAATTGCATGTACAGATTCTGGCACCATTGCCAATCGGGTTCGCGGTGTTCTTAGTCCACTTAGCAACTATCCCAATCACCGGAACCGGTATCAACCCGGCGAGGAGTCTTGGAGCAGCCATTATCTTCAACAAAGACCATGCATGGAATGACCATGTAACTCACATGATTAACAAATCATATCATTATTTTGTTTAATAATACAATAGATCTTGCAGTCTGATCATAGAATCATCTGGTTATTGGTTTGATTCAGTGGATCTTCTGGGTTGGACCGTTCATCGGAGCTGCACTGGCGGCGTTATACCACCAGATAGTGATCAGAGCCATACCATTCAGGTCTTCCAGTGCTTAGAGGAGAAGAAGAGGAAGTGTTTATGGAATGTGAACTATGTTTGCTCTTGTTTATGGATTTGCTTCTTAAATTATGTTAATGGCTTTGTTTATGTAGCCAATGGAAGAAACTGTTGAGTTTTCTGGATTGTGAATATCTGAATGTCTGTAATGGCCTAATGATGTATTGAATTTGACTTGGAACCCTAATATCAAGCTGCGGGTCATCATAATCTGAAAATAGTTGCAGAATAGTTAATTGTTTATCCTTCCTAACATTATGGGTTGGCAATGGCGTGGGATTGAATGCTCTGAGAAGATGAACATTATCCATTACTAGTGTATAAACTACAAAGATTTTTTATACACTGCACTCTAGAGTCTATCTGAAAATTAAGGGCCCGTTTGGTTTTAACTCCGGAATCGGAAACAATGGAAACGAATTTAGTTCATACGTATATCATTGTTCGTGAATATACGTATATCATTGTTCATGAAAATTTGTGAGTTCATGAAAATTTGTGAAATCATTCCTTATGGCTTAAGTAATTGGAGTAGAGTTTGATTACTTTTGATACCTTATAGGGAAACAAAATGTGGGAAAGCATGTGCATTTTGCATTAGTTCACAAGGAAGGATTCCATAAAATTTCATGGACAAAGATATGCATATTAACTAAATTCGTTCTCATTTCGTTTCCGTTTTTAGCATCTAAGTAAGTTATATGTATAGAGTGAGTGAATCCATGTAAAAATAATTATACATGCTGTATGATGTATAGTGTGGGTGAGTCATGTCAAAAAAACTAAATATTTAAAACTTGTAATTTTTGTTTTTAAATATCTCAATGGTACACGAAAATGTCGTGAAATTATGTTTATATGTTATATGATGCGTCATGTTAGTTGCTCTAAAAGTTATGAATTTTTTTATAGCAAGTCCATCTACAAAAAAGAACTAATTAAAATTTCTATTTTTGTAAAAAAATTCTCACCCAAAACTCTAAAATTTGAGGATATCATAATCGTTACTTTGAAAAATGTGAAACTTTTGTATACATGTTATAAGATTCATAGACGGTTCCATATAAAAAAAATATGTTTATTATTTCAAAATTTTCAAAGATTATATTATACAAATAATTCGTTAAAAAATATAAAAATTTTAGAACTTTATATTAATTGGTCCAAAAACTGAAATTTTCTTTATACAGGTAACATGATGCATAATCTGAACAAATTTTATGATCTTTACCGATAGGAAATAGTATCGTAACATTTGAAAATGTTCAAACATTACAAAATTACTATAACAAAAAAAAAAAA
>BSUD01000003.1:12561165-12583358 GCA_033239045.1 Fagopyrum esculentum
AACTACATAAAACCACCCTTAATAATCACTATTTTGCAATAAACCACCTTTTATAAAAGAATTTAGCATAAAATCACCATTAATGTTCAACTACTTGCATTAAACTACCCATTATAACTTTTTTTTGGCATAAAGCCACCCTTAATTTTTAAAGTTTTACAATTAAACACCCCATACTAATTAAAACTACTTCAAATAATTTAAAATTGAAGCATAGACAAAATAAATTTTCATTATTAATATCATAGATGATTTCAATAGTTTGATTAAGTATTATAGTTTGGTTAACTATTACAATTTATACTAGAAAAATAAAAATTAAAACAAATTTTATTACCCATGAACAATACATAAGCCAAAATACTTTTGTGTTATGCACATTATTTAAACATTGTCTTTTAAAGATATAGCTTATTTAAAAAAAAAATTTATTTAGGCTTGAAAACATGAAATAGTATGTAAATTATTAAAATAAAATTTCTATAGTTTTTTTTATTTTTTGTACATGGGTAATAAAATTTGTATAATTTTTTTTTTTATTTTTCAAGTATAAATTGTGATACTAACCAAACTATAATACTTAATCAAATTATAGAAATTAATTTTCATATTAATAATAAAAATTTACTTTGTCAATGATTCAATTTTGAATTATTTGAAGTAATTTTAATTAGTATGGGGTGGTTAATTGCAAACATTTAGAAATTAAGGGTGGTTTTATGCCAAAAAAATATTAGGGTGGTTTACTGCAAATAGTTGAACATTAAAGGTGGTTTTATGCTAAAATTTTTATAAGGGTTGGTTTATTGCAAAAGAACAATTATTAAGGGTGGTTTTATGTAAGCATGTCCACGGGTCGGACCCACCGGGTCGACGGGTCCGACCCGCCGGATCAAGGGTCCGGGAAGGGTGACCCGAACCCGTATAAATGGCCGACCCGCCGGATTGGCGACCCGCCAGGTCACGGATCAGACCCGGCGGGTCGGCCCTTTTATTTTAAAACCCATTTTTTTAAAAAAAAATAAAAATAAAAATAAAAAAGATGACCCGCCGGGTCGACTCTTTTAGGCATTGGGTTACATTTTTTTTAATTTTTTTTTTTCAAAATTGAGGTTTAGCGGGTTGACCCGCCGGGTCAAACGGGTCGACCCGCCGGGTCACGGGTAAGGATCACCTCGACCCTTACCCATACCCGTAACCCGTCGGGCAGTGACCCGCCGGGTCACGGGTGACCCGTGGACATGCTTAGTTTTATGTAGTTTTTTCAAAAAAAAAAAAAGATTTTCAGGTATCAACCCTCTCTCTCTGCTATGTTTCTACATACATCTATGTCAGCAAATAGATAAGGATCACAAATCTAATTGTACCAAAAAAGTCCATTTTATCCGCTTTTAAATTATCAGTCGAAATGATCATTTGCACAAGCAAACAATAAGACAGGCTAATTAGCCCGACCGATTGAAAGATAAAAATTGATCAAACAAGATCATTGAAATCCTTGCCGATAGATGTACCTGGTCCTGTACCGGTGGGTAGCATTCAGGCTATGTATTAGTCAAATCGGCAACAAATTGCAGTTAATAACACAAGCAGAAAAATCTTTAGAAAAAAAACTTGATCAAAACCAAGTTATGCAAACAAATTGAAAGATTACAGTATGAGAAAATCAAAGTATATAGAGACCAAGTACAAATGATGCCAAATCTCGTTTCATATGTAAGCATTAGAGGAATCACACTTGCTAGATGCCCATCTCATTCGAAGCATAAATTACACGGCAGCTTGAGATCTTTCCATTTTTCCACTCTAGTGAATTTTTCATCATCATCGTCATCATCATAAACAACCACCAGCAAATCCACAATACTCAGCGCTCAGCTGCAACGGCGTTCTTGATGTGAGAAGTTCGGTGACCCACGAATATGTCCTTGAACCGAGACAGAGGACCCAACATCCTGCTTGATTTCTGCCAATTTTTTTAATGAGATTTATATTATTTCATTAGACATGGCAACCTGCATATTCTTGTTCATCTATATATGAATCATTTCATATGCTTTATGTTTTATGCAAACACACATCACTAGAAATATATATTATTCCAGACAGCAACTGATCTATAAACCTACAGCAGTAGGCCTGTAACAGAAGAGATTCTACTGACAGACTGTTTGATATCAGGATCACATTTAACAAACTACCCTTTAACAAACCTAAACTAAGAGCATATGACAATGCAATGCAAAATTGTATTAGTTTACTCGTTATAAGCATGCAAACGCTCTCTTCCTAGTCACATGGTCTCTCAGAAGAATCTCTTCTATTACACAGGGTAATAATTTTAAGGGGCGAAAGCTTACTAAAGACTGAAGTTGATAAACATTAGGACACCAGTACCATTTTCCAGGCCACGTGATTTCTGTAAATCATAAAAATTGGCTTTGTACCAACTTTTTCTTTCTTCTTGTGTTTTTGGACAAGTTTTGAAGAGATTGAAGCCATATCCACGGGATAACATGGTTAAAAAGACAAGTTTGAATGGCTACCGGTCTTATTCAAGCCTAATCAGAAAACATATTTCCGTAGATAAAAAGCAAAGCATCCACTTCGTTTCAGTACTGACTTAGTTGACCCTTCTATTTAGTTAAAATTATGCAGTTTGCAACACCTTGACACATGCATCACTAAGATTGACACATGCATCACTAAGAGAATAATATAGTAATTGCAGCAACAAGCAATATAGCCACTTATTATCTGACTGATATACTGGTATCAACCCTTTTATCAAGTTCACCATGATCAATTACTACCTCTTTGGAAGCTTCAATATTAGACATGTGTGCAAAAGAAGGATGAAAAATGTATAGTTTGTAAATGCACCCTTATACGACCCAAATGTAACAACAATTATGATACAGCGAATAACATACCTCAGCATTGACGTTCAGAAGCCACCTCTGTTGCAACACCTGCCACCTTTCTTGTTGCATTTGCTTGCCGATTATTACCAACCCCATAACAGCCGCTGCGATAAATATAGACCAGAATGTATTTGTCTCTTTTGCATGAGAGCACAAGGAGGACATTTGCCTCTTCCACCAAGCACCGGGAAGCAGCTCATTATCATCATCAACTTTGTCTTCTGAATGTGGAACATCAGAAGGATCTGAGCTCAACTCTGATGGACTTGGAATGTTGCTTGCAACTTTACTTTCATCATATATTGACCCACCCATTGCTGGAATCAACTTGGAACCAGCCTCTTTGTCTTCATCAAAATCTACACCATGGATCGACAACCTGTTACCCTTGTCATCATAGATGCTATGAAGTACCTCTGGTACACTCAGCCCAGTTATGTTACATTTTTCATCTCCCTTCTGCTCAGAGAGACCTCCTTCCTCAGGTAATGTCTCAATGACACCTTGTTCAGCTTCTTTTTCCTCCTTCTGAATCTCTACATTATCAGCAACTATAGGTAAGTTTTCATGTTCGTTGGGTGGAAACACAAAGTGACCAGACATGAACAATGCTTGAGAAGTTTCTGTTTCACTGTCATTGTTAGAATTGTTGTTGTCCTCATGAATGGACTCAACTCCATCTGGACCAGGAGAAGCAGCATATGCTGATGCCGTCAGTGTTACAACTTCCCATTCATTTCCGCGTGAGTTATTTTGCTCTCGCTCCTCATTATCAGCCATCTTGAAGTTTCAAAGTAAGCTGAACAAAATCAACATCCCAAAGTAAAATAAATTATTGTTAACCACAAGCTTTTAAACAGTAGTCCAAGATATTTATATACATGAGCATCTCTGCACCATAACAAAGAGATCAAAGCAATGGATTAAACATCAAATATGGTAAGAATGAGTGGCCGATCCAATATCACAACAAACTTCACCCTAAGCGGTAGGATGTTTATGATACAGCAAGCTAATCAACAACAGTCAAAGTAGTAGATAGCAACTTCTGTGAACAACATATTCATCAAATTCAATGTCTCCTACTTGCAAAAAATTATCCCGCGAATTTAGAAATTGTATACGGAAGCAAGACTAACTTCAAACTCTGATCTGGAACAAGAAAAACAGGAGGACGAGACGATATCTCACATACTCAATCATGCATATCCGTATATATTCCTACTTGAACGGCCCTAAAAAACCTGTACATGAAGAAAAAGAAAGCAAACACGAAACAGTCTTAACATGCCAAACGATATCCTTATCCTGAAATTATTCGCAGAACTAGACAAATTCAATCATCGGTAACAATCCCTAAAAGTCTCCGAATCAGGCAAAACGAAATCAAATCGTGAAAATGAACAAAACACGGATGAGAATCAAATCCGAAACTAAGTGCTCAGATATTCAAACATGAATAGCTAAACTCCATGAATCAGATCAAAAAAATCAAAAGGACTTACACAACAACACGAAATAGATTCAAGAGAAAACTAACCGAAAAAATCGGAATCAGGAAGAAAAAAATTCAAAGAGATAGAGATCGTCTCGGAAGGAGACGGTTGTTTGTGTGGATGAGCTGAAGAACTTCCGTCTTCTCTATCCAATGATGCAACTGTATCGAAAACAGCACAGAGAAAATGGAAGAAGAAATTGGGATTTTGTGTTTGTGTTTTTATTTTTGGTTTTCCTTTTTCTTGTAAGAGGAGAAACCGGGGTTGCCGGTGATGTTTAGCTCATTTTGCTTGCGTGTGCAGTCGGTATACCGGGAGAAGTACACAGCGCTTGTCGGTTTGTAGTGAGGTGGGTAAACGCGGGGAACTGGATGTAGCCGGTCAGCGTTTACGTGGAAATGGGGGAAGAATGTAGCTTGAACGACATCGTATTGGAACTATCTATTTTCACAGTCAATATATATTTTAATATATATTATCTTGATTACAAATATTTGAAAATCGGTAAGATCCTATAGGATTTAACGTAATATAATTCGGAAAATCTCAACTGATTTTTTCATGAGAGAGTTCTATAGTTTTAGAAGTTGACGGAATCCTTATTTTCTTATGGTCCATTGTGAAAAATAATTTTTAATCAGGGAAAATGATCATGACATGCAACAACGAGTTGCGTTCAAGTTAATTATAACAATTTATTACCAATATTTGTGTTGGTAGATGTAACTTTAAGCTTTCGTTTGGCCTTTATTTATGAAAATTACACATTTGGTGAGGTATTTAATTATAATGTTTGTTTTGTTTTTTAAACACGGTAATTAATTTATTAAAAATTTATCTAACTAGAATTATGAAAAGTGCTCGGGAGTTATTTGAAATAATATATATTTTCTATGAATTTTAATAATAACATAATTTATTTCTGTAACGCCCCAAATTTTGGTGCGTTTTCGATAATTATTATTTTCGGCTTTTATCGATATTTTATTAGCTTAAATAATTTCTATATAATTTCTTTTAAAGGTATTGTTCGGCGTAAATTATTATTATTTTTTTTCCGAGTATATTATTTTTTTTTTTTTGGATACGTTCGCGTATTCCCTTGTTATTATTTCATGGAAGAATTCGGAAAATTTCCCGATCCGAAAATCCCGCTCTGATTAAGTTTGATCGAGTTTATATAGTACTCTTTTTCTTTCCCTATTTTCATTTATCTTTTGTTTTATTTCTTTTCTTTTTCAATATCTTTTCCCCTTTTCTTTATTCTTCTCCTTCTGGCTGATGAGAGATTCTCTCCCCGACCTTTCAATGTCGACTCCTCGCTTCTGCAACCGAAGGCTTCGACCCCTCGTTCCAGCCTTGGCGACCTCTCACGCCACCCTTTGTCCCTTTTGCACACCAGTGGTCTCACCCTCACCTTTCCTCTCGTACAGCTTCAACCTTACCCTCTTTATGCTGCATCCAGCGAAGCAGCCAAGAACAGGACATCTCTTAGGCTCTCCGTCTCCCTGACTCGATCTCCTCACTCAACTACACCCATCTGGAACCACCCTCAAGCCTTCTCCCTACACCCCTCTCTTCCTCTCAGTCTCAAACAACAGGTAGCCTCTTATTTTACAGCAAGCAATGTCAGTGACAATACCTTCTCCTCCCCATCTCTTTTCTTCTCTGCGGTTTTCAGATTCAGGAGAGCATCACCTTTCGGGATCCACCGGAGAAAGATCTGCGCCACCAGGGAACCACCACGAGGAAGAGAAGCCACCAGCTAGCCGAACTTTTGCCACCGCCTTCTCTCCCGTTCTCCTCTGTTCGCACTGCCGTCAAGGAGCAACTAAGGAGGCCGTTCGGGCTGCCTCTGTTGCCACCGTCTGGACCGCCGGAGAGGACGGCTACACCACCTGGGGGTTGCCGGATGAAAGGAGGCCGCCGCCACACCGCCACATCGGGCATTCGGGCACCAGCAGGCCGGGAACGCTGCCCTAATTTCGCCCCTGCTCTCTGTTCATTTGTGTCGCAAGGAGGAGAGCCGCTGCCGCCGGAGTGGGCCGCCGCTAGCCGGAAGAGTCCCGCTCGAGCCCTGCCGGAGACCAGGAGCCAGGCAGCCTTCGCTTGACGCCGGAAGAGCCCCTGCCCCCTCCATTGCTGCCCTCTCGCCTCTTAAGCGCCGCCGTCTACTCCCCTTTTCATTTCAAAGCAGCGTATGAATCGAATAAGGATGAAGCTTTTAGGGTTATAAAATCGGGCCCCTCACTTCTGGTATAATTACAAATGTGACCCAATCTTTTGTATTTGCAATATTGACCAAGGTTTTCGGGATTTTAGTATTGTGCCCTCTGCATATACAATTACAGATTTTGGCCCAAAGGTTTTGTTTACGGAAAATGACCCAAGTTTCTAGAGTTGTATAATTTGCCCAGAAAATGTATTTACGGGTTTTAAACATGGATTTTACCTTGAGTTATATATATATATATATATTATATATATATATTATGCCTTTGTTGGATTTATTTCGGATTTATGGCCGAAGACTTAATTGCGGATTATGATCAAGTTTTAAAATTGTATATATTGCCCGGAAAGTGCTTATAAGATTTTAAACTCGGTTTTCAATTACGGGGTTATTCTTATAGCTTATATTTGTTATATATAATGCTCAAGTTTAGCCTTTAAAGCTAAACTTGTTTAGTTTTGGTGTTAGGTTCGGAAACGACCCCGATAATGGCCTAACGAGTCCAAGCTCGACATCCGTAGATCGACTTCCGTCTTTTGACATCGTGTGAGTATCCTTTTCCGCGATTGAGTTATGTTTAGTATTAGTATCATGCTAGGTTGGATCTAACATAACTTAGAGTGAATGCCAAGTAGTGGCTTTGGACCTTAGGTGAGTATTTGAGGCTTGAGGAGTTGATATTATCTTGTGAAGTTGTTTAGGGCTTTAAGTTGTATGTTGAGCTTGTGAGAATTGGGGGGTTGAGGTTGTATGATTGTTGAGGTTGTGGACTAGAACGAGAGTATCCTAACTTGTGTTGTGATGGTTATGACCTTGTGAGATCGTGAGGACCAGGAGTTTGTTATCCTAGCATGATTATGGTTTATGATCTTGCGAGATCATTGGGACTAGAAGTCTAAGGACTTCTAGAATGTGAGAGAGATGTTGATTGTGTGCCTTGTTTGGCCAGGCGTTGAGTGCCTTCCTACGGGAAGTTGAGAGCGGCGGTTAGCGGGATTAACTTTGGGACGAGGTAAGTCTTCGGACTTACTTAGCTCGTATTCTCTGTATTAGTTTCAATGCGTGTTTGGTGGTGTGTGTTTATTGTTTATGTTGTGTGTTTATTGCTTATATTATAACATCTCAACCGGTAATAGGACCACCGACTTTATATGTTTATATTTGGCCCAAGTGTATGATAACGGGCGGTGACCGCTATGTCCGGTCCAAAATGGGGATGACTGGGAGGTGCCTTGCGACCAGTCCATCGGGTGATGCTGATCCGCATCAAGTACAAACCCGTATGGTGAAAGGGGACAAGGGCGAGATCTTTAAGATTCTCGTGTCACAAAAGAAATGAATTAGAACGGGATATGACCTAATAATAAAAAGATAATAAACCGGATTGTGTATTTTGGAACATGTTGTGTGTTTATGATGCCTTATGTGTGTGTGTGCCAATACCATGATTCTAATGCCTTGAATGCTAGCTAACGGTTTTATACCGATATTGTTGTAGATTGCATTGCAGGTTAGGAATGCGGCCGAGAGATCCGGAAGAGTGGGCAGCCGGGGTTCCGTACATTTTAGGAGTGAGTTTGGGTTAGAGTCGGGTTGTATTTTATTCTTTGTTTATTATGTTGGTATGCCGCGTGTATGGCGTTTTGGTCTTTGATGTTGTTTATCGGCTGAAGTCCGTTGTTTGTTTTCTTTTGGGTTTTCTTACATTGCATAAAATGTATTTCGGTTTTGCCTTTATTTGTGCCATGTTGAAAGATCCAGTGAAATTGTTGTCAGGCTAAGGGTCGGGACCCATTGTGAGGTCCCAACCCGTAGCATCCCGAGTCCCGCGGATTTGGGGTGTTACAAAAGTGGTATCAGAGCCCTAGGTTGACAACAATGGCACTCACAATCTTCTAAAGGCCGAATAAGGAATAAACAGAACCCCGCGGGTTCTGAGTTTTCGTTTTCAAAATCACATGCCTGAGTCGGGGTAGAATGTACGGACCACCACTTCTTCCGCGGATCTCGGTAGCTTAGTGTATTGGATTTGTATATATATGTAGGTATGTAGGTATGTATAATATATGTGGATTGTAGTTGCATGATGACTTGATTTATATGTATAGTGAATATATGTGGACTATAATACATGTTTGGACCTTGTATTGATGTATTGGATTTCCGGATGTGATATATTAGTAGTTATGTGGACATAGGACATATATATGCTTATATACGGACTCTTATATATATAGTAATATATAGTATGGGACCTTATAGTTAGGACGACGGAAAGATATCATCACCTTTAAGACGACGTTGTTAGCTTAGGATAACATTCATACGTGGAGGAGTACGCTCAAGTATCAAGTTGAGCGTTTCGTGTTGACGAACACCATGGTGTTTCTCGGATTCCTATAAAAGGACATCAAAGAGGAGTAGAGATGATGTAAACAAAGGACAACCAAGTAAAAGAAAAACTCGAGACGACTTAAGGGGGGTCAAGATGGGAGCAATACTAGAAAAAGGGAGCAACATTAAAGTGTAGAAGCGGTTCTAAAGAGGCCATGATTGGACGCGACGAGACCAAGAGAGAGAACGAACTTAAGTTCTTTGAGAAGAAGCGTGGACAACTAAAGATGTAAATCGAGGAGGAGATGAGTACGTTCTAGCAAGGTTAAGGTGGTGTTCCATTAAGATGCAAAGCTTTCCTTAGACGTTTCTAAGCATTGGAGGGTAGAGGAGAAACGTGAACGAAACATGTGGGAAGGATTTAAATACCGTAAGTTGAACTTGCGAGGTACCAAGAAGTGAAAAAAAAAAAATAAAAAAATAAAAATAAAAATAAAAAAAATAAAATAAATAAATAAATAAATAAATAATAAAAAAATAATAAAAAAAAAATACGAGGGTAACAAGGAGGATCACATGGTGAAAGTTCACATAGTAGAGTTACCTGGCGGAGTCAATCATTTTCCGTCATTGAGATGAAACTGAGCAACGCTAAGGAGGAAGGGTGTGTGGATGGTGATCTTCAGAAGATGAAAGATAAAGCAAGGAGTTTTGATTGAAAGACCAACCTAGAGAAGAGAGAGTAGTTACTAACCATAGAGATGTGGGGAAGATGCACTTAAAAGATATTATGAAGAACTGTTAAGCTTATGAACAGGAGTTATGCGACACAACAAGGCCGAGAAGGTATAGTTACCTTATAGAAGAAGAAGGAAGCGTGGAGCATATAAAGAGTTAACGGAGTGTGTGAAGGGTGAAATGAGCAAGTGAAGTTTAAGACAGAGTGCCCTGAGAGGGTAACCTTCAGGAGAATGGTAATATGAGGGTAAATAGAATGGTAAGTCATTGACATTGGATGAGAAGAGTAATTGATGAGAACCAAGAACGCACGTGTGCGGGTTGGCTATTGGTGAGCGTATATGAGAAGATTAGGCAAGACAATGGCATGAAGGATCGGTAACAAGAGCTTGGAGGATTTCCGGTGGTTCGGTGTAAGTAGTGAGGAAGTGTGTCAACTAAGTACAATTGTCTTAATCAAGTAATATCGCATGGGATCAAAGAAAGTGAATATAACTGACCTCCTAGGGAGGAATTGTAATGACCCTTTGCGACCTTCTTCGGTCATGAGAACGACATATGGGAGAGCGACCCAGATTAGAAGTTTTAGGGTTTGATCATGGTAAAGGGAACCAGTAGATCAAGAGAAAGGTGAGGTTTTCATTGTTTGTGGTGCGTAGACGGGAGTATAATAAGATGATGCATAATATGTTTGTTCTAATGGAATGATAGTATGTTTTCGCGAGCAAAAGCTGAGTCAGATGTTTCAAACTCACACGGAAGAGTCACGGTGGCTATAGCGTGAAAGGGAGAACCTAGATAAAGGCAACGCGGCAAGCTTAGAGTTATGATGTTAAGTTTTTGGTGGAGTAATGAGTGGATCTTTCTATGATTGTGGTTGAGAAATTTCGCCTAAGGGCATACCGGTATGGTTTTGAAGTTGTTCATGGAATACCAAGAGATGGATACGGTGACCAACAAGAGTAAGAGAAGACCGAAGTTTTGAAGTTGTTGTCGATATGAGGGTTACAAGAAATAGATGAAAGATTGAGGTCACAACCTCTACAGTCGGTTTGACATTACATAAGGAAAGTGAAGTATAATTTCTACACCTACTTGAATAAAGGATGTCTATGGTGAAAGCTTATGTAGAATATGAAGAGCTCCTCCCACATGTCGGGATGTCAGGGAAAGAAAAGAAGATAAGATCGATTAGTTATAAGGCACGATTGAGTCTTAGAGTTAGGACCTTTGTGACTGAACATTTGTGCGAGATCGGGAAATATTATTATCACCATTCCTTCGAAAAGGAAAAAGGGGATTAAGTTGAAATATTGCATAACCAAGACTTCAAGAGTCGGAAGACTCGAGCAAGTCCCTCGAGTTCAGGAGATGAAGGGTCTTTGAAAGAGGACGGTCGACATTGTAGCTACAGATGGAATAATACACGTGTTTAAAGGACATCACCCCAACGAATCGGGGTAGATCATTAGTATCATGACCACTTGTAAAGTGATAAGGCAAGGTTGTGTCGGTTATTACGTTATGTTATGGGATAGAAAAGACGGAACCCGAGATACCACAGAGTCTCAATACGTCAAAATGTGGATTTTTCCACTAAGGTCAAGTTGGACTCTATTCCGATATCTAAGGTGCCGTATGAAATGCCACTTGTGAAGAGACATGAGTTGTGGAAGCAAGTGAAGGAGCGTTTGCAAGAACTTATTGAAAAGAGTTCATTGAAATTAGTGAAATGTTATTAAAAATTCTGAAGGTTATCATAAACTCTTGATTTGAAGTTATTATGGAGAACACCAGTTTGCGAGAAGAGAGAAAGTTATCTCCGTTTTTGAACACCGATTACCGTGAGTTGAACAAGATAATGGTGAAGGACAAGTATCCCTTACAACAAATTGACGATCTACTCGATCGGTCACGAAGGTCGGTAGTCTCTTCTAAGAATGATTTAAGGTCTGTTTGTCACAAATTGAGAATTCAAGATGTGGGTATTGCAATTACGACATTCACGACGAACCATGGTCACTATGGGTTGTAGTCATTCCATATGGGCTTACTAATGTCCCGGATAAGATATTTTGGTCTACTCTCGAAGAAGGGAGAAGTTGTATGACAAGTTGTCTCGGGATGACAACCCCCGAAGGATGGTTTGAAGTGTACAAGTGATTCTCGAAGACAAGGTCTTGGTTGAGTATTGAAGAACGATATAAAAATAATAGCATACGTGTCTCGTTAGTAGAAGCGGTGTGCAATAAGTTCTTCCTTCGTTACCTGGAACTTGGAACATGAATGAAGGGAACGTAACATAAAGTTTGGATTGACAAGGACCAAAACCAAGGTGAAAAATGGGAAGATTCGATCTTCTTGGTTAGAGACGATCAAAGATAAATAATAATGGAAATGTTGCATTGAGAAAGACCAAGAAGAAGGTTGAGTTTCCGATATATTGGACCTTTTTGAGAGCTTAGCGCAAGTTGGGAAAGTGGTTTGCGTTTGGCGTGGCCGCCGAGAGTAGAGGGTCTTCACCTGGTGTTTCATGTGAATCAATCGAGATAATATGTACATGACTCGAGACATACTGTCAGTCATGAGGATCTAGTGGCAGACGAGGAACCAATGAGGCTATTTGGAAGACGAAGAATAGTACATTTGGATGAGTTTTACGTTGAACTAATAACATCGATAGAATCAACGAGTTAGACTAGTTATTCCCTTAGTTGAGTTGTATATGTGTGTTGCTATAAGTTGTTTGTGCCCCGTGCGGGAATGTGTTTTATGATCAGTTATATATATTGCGATGGTGGTTGGAGCAGTTGTGTATACAAATTAGAAGATCTAAGCCTTCCTAGTTTGTGAGGTTTTACCTCGGCCTTAGAGACCGAGAAGTTCGGCATATAGCAAGTTTCGGGACGAAACTTGTTTTTAGGGGATCTGATGTAACGCCCCAAATTTTGGTGCGTTTTCGATAATTATTATTTTCGGCTTTTATCGATATTTTATTAGCTTAAATAATTTCTATATAATTTCTTTTAAAGGTATTGTTCGGCGTAAATTATTATTATTTTTTTTCCGAGTATATTATTTTTTTTTTTTTGGATACGTTCGCGTATTCCCTTGTTATTATTTCATGGAAGAATTCGGAAAATTTCCCGATCCGAAAATCCCGCTCTGATTAAGTTTGATCGAGTTTATATAGTACTCTTTTTCTTTCCCTATTTTCATTTATCTTTTGTTTTATTTCTTTTCTTTTTCAATATCTTTTCCCCTTTTCTTTATTCTTCTCCTTCTGGCTGATGAGAGATTCTCTCCCCGACCTTTCAATGTCGACTCCTCGCTTCTGCAACCGAAGGCTTCGACCCCTCGTTCCAGCCTTGGCGACCTCTCACGCCACCCTTTGTCCCTTTTGCACACCAGTGGTCTCACCCTCACCTTTCCTCTCGTACAGCTTCAACCTTACCCTCTTTATGCTGCATCCAGCGAAGCAGCCAAGAACAGGACATCTCTTAGGCTCTCCGTCTCCCTGACTCGATCTCCTCACTCAACTACACCCATCTGGAACCACCCTCAAGCCTTCTCCCTACACCCCTCTCTTCCTCTCAGTCTCAAACAACAGGTAGCCTCTTATTTTACAGCAAGCAATGTCAGTGACAATACCTTCTCCTCCCCATCTCTTTTCTTCTCTGCGGTTTTCAGATTCAGGAGAGCATCACCTTTCGGGATCCACCGGAGAAAGATCTGCGCCACCAGGGAACCACCACGAGGAAGAGAAGCCACCAGCTAGCCGAACTTTTGCCACCGCCTTCTCTCCCGTTCTCCTCTGTTCGCACTGCCGTCAAGGAGCAACTAAGGAGGCCGTTCGGGCTGCCTCTGTTGCCACCGTCTGGACCGCCGGAGAGGACGGCTACACCACCTGGGGGTTGCCGGATGAAAGGAGGCCGCCGCCACACCGCCACATCGGGCATTCGGGCACCAGCAGGCCGGGAACGCTGCCCTAATTTCGCCCCTGCTCTCTGTTCATTTGTGTCGCAAGGAGGAGAGCCGCTGCCGCCGGAGTGGGCCGCCGCTAGCCGGAAGAGTCCCGCTCGAGCCCTGCCGGAGACCAGGAGCCAGGCAGCCTTTGCTTGACGCCGGAAGAGCCCCTGCCCCCTCCATTGCTGCCCTCTCGCCTCTTAAGCGCCGCCGTCTACTCCCCTTTTCATTTCAAAGCAGCGTATGAATCGAATAAGGATGAAGCTTTTAGGGTTATAAAATCGGGCCCCTCACTTCTGGTATAATTACAAATGTGACCCAATCTTTTGTATTTGCAATATTGACCAAGGTTTTCGGGATTTTAGTATTGTGCCCTCTGCATATACAATTACAGATTTTGGCCCAAAGGTTTTGTTTACGGAAAATGACCCAAGTTTCTAGAGTTGTATAATTTGCCCAGAAAATGTATTTACGGGTTTTAAACATGGATTTTACCTTGAGTTATATATATATATATATATATATATTATATATATATTATGCCTTTGTTGGATTTATTTCGGATTTATGGCCGAAGACTTAATTGCGGATTATGATCAAGTTTTAAAATTGTATATATTGCCCGGAAAGTGCTTATAAGATTTTAAACTCGGTTTTCAATTACGGGGTTATTCTTATAGCTTATATTTGTTATATATAATGCTCAAGTTTAGCCTTTAAAGCTAAACTTGTTTAGTTTTGGTGTTAGGTTCGGAAACGACCCCGATAATGGCCTAACGAGTCCAAGCTCGACATCCGTAGATCGACTTCCGTCTTTTGACATCGTGTGAGTATCCTTTTCCGCGATTGAGTTATGTTTAGTATTAGTATCATGCTAGGTTGGATCTAACATAACTTAGAGTGAATGCCAAGTAGTGGCTTTGGACCTTAGGTGAGTATTTGAGGCTTGAGGAGTTGATATTATCTTGTGAAGTTGTTTAGGGCTTTAAGTTGTATGTTGAGCTTGTGAGAATTGGGGGGTTGAGGTTGTATGATTGTTGAGGTTGTGGACTAGAACGAGAGTATCCTAACTTGTGTTGTGATGGTTATGACCTTGTGAGATCGTGAGGACCAGGAGTTTGTTATCCTAGCATGATTATGGTTTATGATCTTGCGAGATCATTGGGACTAGAAGTCTAAGGACTTCTAGAATGTGAGAGAGATGTTGATTGTGTGCCTTGTTTGGCCAGGCGTTGAGTGCCTTCCTACGGGAAGTTGAGAGCGGCGGTTAGCGGGATTAACTTTGGGACGAGGTAAGTCTTCGGACTTACTTAGCTCGTATTCTCTGTATTAGTTTCAATGCGTGTTTGGTGGTGTGTGTTTATTGTTTATGTTGTGTGTTTATTGCTTATATTATAACATCTCAACCGGTAATAGGACCACCGACTTTATATGTTTATATTTGGCCCAAGTGTATGATAACGGGCGGTGACCGCTATGTCCGGTCCAAAATGGGGATGACTGGGAGGTGCCTTGCGACCAGTCCATCGGGTGATGCTGATCCGCATCAAGTACAAACCCGTATGGTGAAAGGGGACAAGGGCGAGATCTTTAAGATTCTCGTGTCACAAAAGAAATGAATTAGAACGGGATATGACCTAATAATAAAAAGATAATAAACCGGATTGTGTATTTTGGAACATGTTGTGTGTTTATGATGCCTTATGTGTGTGTGTGCCAATACCATGATTCTAATGCCTTGAATGCTAGCTAACGGTTTTATACCGATATTGTTGTAGATTGCATTGCAGGTTAGGAATGCGGCCGAGAGATCCGGAAGAGTGGGCAGCCGGGGTTCCGTACATTTTAGGAGTGAGTTTGGGTTAGAGTCGGGTTGTATTTTATTCTTTGTTTATTATGTTGGTATGCCGCGTGTATGGCGTTTTGGTCTTTGATGTTGTTTATCGGCTGAAGTCCGTTGTTTGTTTTCTTTTGGGTTTTCTTACATTGCATAAAATGTATTTCGGTTTTGCCTTTATTTGTGCCATGTTGAAAGATCCAGTGAAATTGTTGTCAGGCTAAGGGTCGGGACCCATTGTGAGGTCCCAACCCGTAGCATCCCGAGTCCCGCGGATTTGGGGTGTTACAAAAGTGGTATCAGAGCCCTAGGTTGACAACAATGGCACTCACAATCTTCTAAAGGCCGAATAAGGAATAAACAGAACCCCGCGGGTTCTGAGTTTTCGTTTTCAAAATCACATGCCTGAGTCGGGGTAGAATGTACGGACCACCACTTCTTCCGCGGATCTCGGTAGCTTAGTGTATTGGATTTGTATATATATGTATATATAGATATGGATATGACGTTTGTAGTTATGCATGATAGAATTGATGTGTGTCTTTGTGATTGTAGTTGCATGATGACTTGATTTATATGTATAGTGTATATATGGACTATAATACATGTTTGGACCTTGTATTGATGTATTGGATTTCCGGATGTGATATATTAGTAGTTATGTGGACATAGGACATATATAGCTTATATACGTATTCTTATTATATATAATACTAGCATATGAAGTTACGGGACCTAATAGAAAAGATGATAAGTATAGTATCATCACCTTTAAGACGACGTTGTTAGCTTAGGATAACATTCATACGTGGAGGAGTACGCTCAAGTATCAAGTTGAGCGTTTCGTGTTGACGAACACCATGGTGTTTCTCGGATTCCTATAAAAGGACATCAAAGAGGAGTAGAGATGATGTAAACAAAGGACAACCAAGTAAAAGAAAAACTCGAGACGACTTAAGGGGGGTCAAGATGGGAGCAATACTAGAAAAAGGGAGCAACATTAAAGTGTAGAAGCGGTTCTAAAGAGGCCATGATTGGACGCGACGAGACCAAGAGAGAGAACGAACTTAAGTTCTTTGAGAAGAAGCGTGGACAACTAAAGATGTAAATCGAGGAGGAGATGAGTACGTTCTAGCAAGGTTAAGGTGGTGTTCCATTAAGATGCAAAGCTTTCCTTAGACGTTTCTAAGCATTGGAGGGTAGAGGAGAAACGTGAACGAAACATGTGGGAAGGATTTAAATACCGTAAGTTGAACTTGCGAGGTACCAAGAAGTGAAGAGTCAAAAATACGAGGGTAACGAGGAGGATCACATGGTGAAAGTTCACATAGTAGAATTACCTGGCGGAGTCAATCATTTTCCGTCATTGAGATGAAACTGAGCAACGCTAAGGAGGAAGGGTGTGTGGATGGTGATCTTCAGAAGATGAAAGATAAAGCAAGGAGTTTTGATTGAAAGACCAACCTAGAGAAGAGAGAGTAGTTACTAACCATAGAGATGTGGGGAAGATGCACTTAAAAGATATTATGAAGAACTGTTAAGCTTATGAACAGGAGTTATGCGACACAACAAGGCCGAGAAGGTATAGTTACCTTATAGAAGAAGAAGGAAGCGTGGAGCATATAAAGAGTTAACGGAGTGTGTGAAGGGTGAAATGAGCAAGTGAAGTTTAAGACAGAGTGCCCTGAGAGGGTAACCTTCAGGAGAATGGTAATATGAGGGTAAATAGAATGGTAAGTCATTGACATTGGATGAGAAGAGTAATTGATGAGAACCAAGAACGCACGTGTGCGGGTTGGCTATTGGTGAGCGTATATGAGAAGATTAGGCAAGACAATGGCATGAAGGATCGGTAACAAGAGCTTGGAGGATTTCCGGTGGTTCGGTGTAAGTAGTGAGGAAGTGTGTCAACTAAGTACAATTGTCTTAATCAAGTAATATCGCATGGGATCAAAGAAAGTGAATATAACTGACCTCCTAGGGAGGAATTGTAATGACCCTTTGCGACCTTCTTCGGTCATGAGAACGACATATGGGAGAGCGACCCAGATTAGAAGTTTTAGGGTTTGATCATGGTAAAGGGAACCAGTAGATCAAGAGAAAGGTGAGGTTTTCATTGTTTGTGGTGCGTAGACGGGAGTATAATAAGATGATGCATAATATGTTTGTTCTAATGGAATGATAGTATGTTTTCGCGAGCAAAAGCTGAGTCAGATGTTTCAAACTCACACGGAAGAGTCACGGTGGCTATAGCGTGAAAGGGAGAACCTAGATAAAGGCAACGCGGCAAGCTTAGAGTTATGATGTTAAGTTTTTGGTGGAGTAATGAGTGGATCTTTCTATGATTGTGGTTGAGAAATTTCGCCTAAGGGCATACCGGTATGGTTTTGAAGTTGTTCATGGAATACCAAGAGATGGATACGGTGACCAACAAGAGTAAGAGAAGACCGAAGTTTTGAAGTTGTTGTCGATATGAGGGTTACAAGAAATAGATGAAAGATTGAGGTCACAACCTCTACAGTCGGTTTGACATTACATAAGGAAAGTGAAGTATAATTTCTACACCTACTTGAATAAAGGATGTCTATGGTGAAAGCTTATGTAGAATATGAAGAGCTCCTCCCACATGTCGGGATGTCAGGGAAAGAAAAGAAGATAAGATCGATTAGTTATAAGGCACGATTGAGTCTTAGAGTTAGGACCTTTGTGACTGAACATTTGTGCGAGATCGGGAAATATTATTATCACCATTCCTTCGAAAAGGAAAAAGGGGATTAAGTTGAAATATTGCATAACCAAGACTTCAAGAGTCGGAAGACTCGAGCAAGTCCCTCGAGTTCAGGAGATGAAGGGTCTTTGAAAGAGGACGGTCGACATTGTAGCTACAGATGGAATAATACACGTGTTTAAAGGACATCACCCCAACGAATCGGGGTAGATCATTAGTATCATGACCACTTGTAAAGTGATAAGGCAAGGTTGTGTCGGTTATTACGTTATGTTATGGGATAGAAAAGACGGAACC
Source organism: Fagopyrum esculentum (assembly GCA_033239045.1). Classification (NCBI taxonomy): domain Eukaryota; kingdom Viridiplantae; phylum Streptophyta; class Magnoliopsida; order Caryophyllales; family Polygonaceae; genus Fagopyrum; species Fagopyrum esculentum. The sequence continues at coordinate 12,579,719 of BSUD01000003.1, forward strand.
CGAGATACCACAGAGTCTCAATACGTCAAAATGTGGATTTTTCCACTAAGGTCAAGTTGGACTCTATTCCGATATCTAAGGTGCCGTATGAAATGCCACTTGTGAAGAGACATGAGTTGTGGAAGCAAGTGAAGGAGCGTTTGCAAGAACTTATTGAAAAGAGTTCATTGAAATTAGTGAAATGTTATTAAAAATTCTGAAGGTTATCATAAACTCTTGATTTGAAGTTATTATGGAGAACACCAGTTTGCGAGAAGAGAGAAAGTTATCTCCGTTTTTGAACACCGATTACCGTGAGTTGAACAAGATAATGGTGAAGGACAAGTATCCCTTACAACAAATTGACGATCTACTCGATCGGTCACGAAGGTCGGTAGTCTCTTCTAAGAATGATTTAAGGTCTGTTTGTCACAAATTGAGAATTCAAGATGTGGGTATTGCAATTACGACATTCACGACGAACCATGGTCACTATGGGTTGTAGTCATTCCATATGGGCTTACTAATGTCCCGGATAAGATATTTTGGTCTACTCTCGAAGAAGGGAGAAGTTGTATGACAAGTTGTCTCGGGATGACAACCCCCGAAGGATGGTTTGAAGTGTACAAGTGATTCTCGAAGACAAGGTCTTGGTTGAGTATTGAAGAACGATATAAAAATAATAGCATACGTGTCTCGTTAGTAGAAGCGGTGTGCAATAAGTTCTTCCTTCGTTACCTGGAACTTGGAACATGAATGAAGGGAACGTAACATAAAGTTTGGATTGACAAGGACCAAAACCAAGGTGAAAAATGGGAAGATTCGATCTTCTTGGTTAGAGACGATCAAAGATAAATAATAATGGAAATGTTGCATTGAGAAAGACCAAGAAGAAGGTTGAGTTTCCGATATATTGGACCTTTTTGAGAGCTTAGCGCAAGTTGGGAAAGTGGTTTGCGTTTGGCGTGGCCGCCGAGAGTAGAGGGTCTTCACCTGGTGTTTCATGTGAATCAATCGAGATAATATGTACATGACTCGAGACATACTGTCAGTCATGAGGATCTAGTGGCAGACGAGGAACCAATGAGGCTATTTGGAAGACGAAGAATAGTACATTTGGATGAGTTTTACGTTGAACTAATAACATCGATAGAATCAACGAGTTAGACTAGTTATTCCCTTAGTTGAGTTGTATATGTGTGTTGCTATAAGTTGTTTGTGCCCCGTGCGGGAATGTGTTTTATGATCAGTTATATATATTGCGATGGTGGTTGGAGCAGTTGTGTATACAATTTAGAAGATCTAAGCCTTCCTAGTTTGTGAGGTTTTACCTCGGCCTTAGAGACCGAGAAGTTCGGCATATGGCAAGTTTCGGGACGAAACTTGTTTTTAGGGGGATCTGATGTAACGCCCCAAATTTTGGTGCGTTTTCGATAATTATTATTTTCGGCTTTTATCGATATTTTATTAGCTTAAATAATTTCTATATAATTTCTTTTAAAGGTATTGTTCGGCGTAAATTATTATTATTTTTTTTCCGAGTATATTATTTTTTTTTTTTTGGATACGTTCGCGTATTCCCTTGTTATTATTTCATGGAAGAATTCGGAAAATTTCCCGATCCGAAAATCCCGCTCTGATTAAGTTTGATCGAGTTTATATAGTACTCTTTTTCTTTCCCTATTTTCATTTATCTTTTGTTTTATTTCTTTTCTTTTTCAATATCTTTTCCCCTTTTCTTTATTCTTCTCCTTCTGGCTGATGAGAGATTCTCTCCCCGACCTTTCAATGTCGACTCCTCGCTTCTGCAACCGAAGGCTTCGACCCCTCGTTCCAGCCTTGGCGACCTCTCACGCCACCCTTTGTCCCTTTTGCACACCAGTGGTCTCACCCTCACCTTTCCTCTCGTACAGCTTCAACCTTACCCTCTTCATGCTGCATCCAGCGAAGCAGCCAAGAACAGGACATCTCTTAGGCTCTCCGTCTCCCTGACTCGATCTCCTCACTCAACTACACCCATCTGGAACCACCCTCAAGCCTTCTCCCTACACCCCTCTCTTCCTCTCAGTCTCAAACAACAGGTAGCCTCTTATTTTACAGCAAGCAATGTCAGTGACAATACCTTCTCCTCCCCATCTCTTTTCTTCTCTGCGGTTTTCAGATTCAGGAGAGCATCACCTTTCGGGATCCACCGGAGAAAGATCTGCGCCACCAGGGAACCACCACGAGGAAGAGAAGCCACCAGCTAGCCGAACTTTTGCCACCGCCTTCTCTCCCGTTCTCCTCTGTTCGCACTGCCGTCAAGGAGCAACTAAGGAGGCCGTTCGGGCTGCCTCTGTTGCCACCGTCTGGACCGCCGGAGAGGACGGCTACACCACCTGGGGGTTGCCGGATGAAAGGAGGCCGCCGCCACACCGCCACATCGGGCATTCGGGCACCAGCAGGCCGGGAACGCTGCCCTAATTTCGCCCCTGCTCTCTGTTCATTTGTGTCGCAAGGAGGAGAGCCGCTGCCGCCGGAGTGGGCCGCCGCTAGCCGGAAGAGTCCCGCTCGAGCCCTGCCGGAGACCAGGAGCCAGGCAGCCTTTGCTTGACGCCGGAAGAGCCCCTGCCCCCTCCATTGCTGCCCTCTCGCCTCTTAAGCGCCGCCGTCTACTCCCCTTTTCATTTCAAAGCAGCGTATGAATCGAATAAGGATGAAGCTTTTAGGGTTATAAAATCGGGCCCCTCACTTCTGGTATAATTACAAATGTGACCCAATCTTTTGTATTTGCAATATTGACCAAGGTTTTCGGGATTTTAGTATTGTGCCCTCTGCATATACAATTACAGATTTTGGCCCAAAGGTTTTGTTTACGGAAAATGACCCAAGTTTCTAGAGTTGTATAATTTGCCCAGAAAATGTATTTACGGGTTTTAAACATGGATTTTACCTTGAGTTATATATATATATATATATATATATTATATATATATTATGCCTTTGTTGGATTTATTTCGGATTTATGGCCGAAGACTTAATTGCGGATTATGATCAAGTTTTAAAATTGTATATATTGCCCGGAAAGTGCTTATAAGATTTTAAACTCGGTTTTCAATTACGGGGTTATTCTTATAGCTTATATTTGTTATATATAATGCTCAAGTTTAGCCTTTAAAGCTAAACTTGTTTAGTTTTGGTGTTAGGTTCGGAAACGACCCCGATAATGGCCAAACGAGTCCAAGCTCGACATCCGTAGATCGACTTCCGTCTTTTGACATCGTGTGAGTATCCTTTTCCGCGATTGAGTTATGTTTAGTATTAGTATCATGCTAGGTTGGATCTAACATAACTTAGAGTGAATGCCAAGTAGTGGCTTTGGACCTTAGGTGAGTATTTGAGGCTTGAGGAGTTGATATTATCTTGTGAAGTTGTTTAGGGCTTTAAGTTGTATGTTGAGCTTGTGAGAATTGGGGGGTTGAGGTTGTATGATTGTTGAGGTTGTGGACTAGAACGAGAGTATCCTAACTTGTGTTGTGATGGTTATGACCTTGTGAGATCGTGAGGACCAGGAGTTTGTTATCCTAGCATGATTATGGTTTATGATCTTGCGAGATCATTGGGACTAGAAGTCTAAGGACTTCTAGAATGTGAGAGAGATGTTGATTGTGTGCCTTGTTTG
>BSUD01000003.1:12583511-12668089 GCA_033239045.1 Fagopyrum esculentum
AGGTAAGTCTTCGGACTTACTTAGCTCGTATTCTCTGTATTAGTTTCAATGCGTGTTTGGTGGTGTGTGTTTATTGTTTATGTTGTGTGTTTATTGCTTATATTATAACATCTCAACCGGTAATAGGACCACCGACTTTATATGTTTATATTTGGCCCAAGTGTATGATAACGGGCGGTGACCGCTATGTCCGGTCCAAAATGGGGATGACTGGGAGGTGCCTTGCGACCAGTCCATCGGGTGATGCTGATCCGCATCAAGTACAAACCCGTATGGTGAAAGGGGACAAGGGCGAGATCTTTAAGATTCTCGTGTCACAAAAGAAATGAATTAGAACGGGATATGACCTAATAATAAAAAGATAATAAACCGGATTGTGTATTTTGGAACATGTTGTGTGTTTATGATGCCTTATGTGTGTGTGTGCCAATACCATGATTCTAATGCCTTGAATGCTAGCTAACGGTTTTATACCGATATTGTTGTAGATTGCATTGCAGGTTAGGAATGCGGCCGAGAGATCCGGAAGAGTGGGCAGCCGGGGTTCCGTACATTTTAGGAGTGAGTTTGGGTTAGAGTCGGGTTGTATTTTATTCTTTGTTTATTATGTTGGTATGCCGCGTGTATGGCGTTTTGGTCTTTGATGTTGTTTATCGGCTGAAGTCCGTTGTTTGTTTTCTTTTGGGTTTTCTTACATTGCATAAAATGTATTTCGGTTTTGCCTTTATTTGTGCCATGTTGAAAGATCCGGTGAAATTGTTGTCAGGCTAAGGGTCGGGACCCATTGTGAGGTCCCAACCCGTAGCATCCCGAGTCCCGCGGATTTGGGGTGTTACAATTTCTTAGTAAATTGCTTCTAGAAATTTTATTTTTCACGTTTAATCGAACACTAAGGGTTGTCCTTAAATTGTGAAATTTATTTTATTTTAATATCAACATGTATAGATTCATTGGAATTAAAAGGATGTATTTTTAAATAGATGTTGAAGTATTACATCCGAACATAAAGCTATATATTTAAATCAGTTAATATATTGTATTCGGTATATTTTACTTTCAATCAATTTTAGAATAAATTCGGATAAGTTTCTTGTACTTTAAACTTTTTCGAATTATCAAGGATTTTTAATTCTCGGATGGAGTCCGTGAGTTTTATAACTTTCAGGTTTATACTATTCTACCATTCATAACTTAATAGTTGAGAGTAAAATTATTATTATTTACAAGTTATTATTAGTAGTCATTTTAAAGGTCTAGATAAGTTCTTGATGGATAACTTTTTATTTTGTTCCCTCGAAGTTTTAATAAATGTTAGCTTATGAATGGTTGAAGGATACAATTCAAACAAATCTAAAGCTAAATAGCACCATCAGGAATTTGGAAAGTTCTTGGTAATACACCAAAAAAGTATAAGGCACCTTTCAAAATTCTTCCCTAAATATTAATAAAAAAAATTCTATGATGACCGAGTAAGCAATTCGACTACGCCAGATACACAAGTCGTATTGACATATTATAAAAACGGAAAACGAACAAGCCATCAAGGAACCAACAAAACACCAACAAAGAGACAATGAAACAACAACCAAAAAAATAATTAAAAAAGCCTAAAAATCCTAAAAGACGGAACAAACACAAAAAAGAAAAGAAAAGGGTGATGAAAGCTTGAAGATGACAAAATCGTGGAGAGAACACAGGATAGACGAACTACTGCTACATCTCGGCCTCAGGGAATAGTACAACAAAAGTTTGCAACAAAGGAAAAGTTATCACTTGGAAAAATGTGGATCACAACGTTCTCCACTCTTGGATGAGGGACTTTGGAGACCTCGAACACTACCATGGGCAAAATGATCAAAAATGGGCACATGATTGTAACCTCATTTTAAACAATCGACCACACTACACTCAAAGAAGCAAGGCCATTAACGGGAGAGTTATCCGATCAATAAAATACATTATTTCCTTACTTATTCTTCCTCTTATTATTAATTTTTCTTTTTCTTTTTGGAAACCTGGCTTTGAAGACTTTTATGGAAAATGAGATGAAACCCAACAAAGGAGATACAAATGGATCGAAAAAGAAAAGAACATGAACCGCAAAAAGACAAAATTTTGAGCAAAAAAAATATTTGGAAACAAAGGATCTGAAAAAACTATTCCTCTATATTTTCTTCGCATCTTAAAGACGAAGATGAATTTCCCTCGAAACATAGATGAGGATGAGTTATTATTATTCTCTTGATAGATGAATCTAGCATAAAATCATGTCGGTGAAGTTTTTTTTGCATTGTTACATAATTGTTATGTCTCTCAAACTATGGTTTGAAGATAACAAAGGTCTTTGAGTATCAACCAAGACGCCTACTGGTCATAATGGCTCACAAAAGCCTACACGACAACTTAATAAATGTTTAGTGCCTTTGGGCTTCTCGAACACGACTACGATACCCATGGCTAATTCAGTTTGTTAATGAACAAGCCGAAAACTTCAAAGTTAACAAAGAAAACATAGACGTATCAAACAAACCATAAACCAATTAATAAGAGACAGTTTATCAAATATCAAAAATCTAGTATAAGAGACACCTAATAAGAGACTCGTGAACATTGAATTTAATTATGAGTATATGAGTTTTCATAAACCAATTAATAAGAGACAGTTTATCAAATATCAAAAAGCTAAGAGAAGATTAAGGAGGTAGGGTTTTTTTTTTTCTAAAAAACAAACTAGGCCCCTGGTATTTTACATTTAAAAAAAAAAGATAAACTAGTAATTAAGGATATATTTTAATAGGCAGTTACTAAATTAATGGAAGTTATTTATTTGGTTAAATAAATCAATTAAGTAATAAAATAGGAGATCAGCTAAAGAAGGTAACCGTGAGATTTTTCAGTATTATATATCCGCCATTATCGGAAGACTGACTTTCTTCAATTCGTCTTTGCGTCGTATGGCATCCTCGCGGTGACGTATCCGCCATTATCGAAAGATTTTCCAGTATTCTTCAATTCGTCTTCAATTCGATATTTCGACGATTCAACCCTTCTTCTTCGTCGACATCGTCTCCGCGCCGAGGTCGTGTTGTGCGGGAGGCTGTAGATCGTGCTTTGGTGATTGCGGCGAGAGGGAGAACGAGGTGGAGTCGCGCTAGCCTAAACAACCGCCTCAAGTTCAAGTTCATGAAGAACAAGAGATCAAGAGCAACAACAATGTCCGCAACTAGCGGTGGAGGGCGTTCGACGGTGAGCAAGCCGAGATGAGCTTCAGTCGCCATAGACAGGTATGATATATTCGAATATGTTGCTGATTATGTACATATGTTGCTGATTATGTACATATGATGCTGCGAATATATTACTAAATAACTATATATGTACCAAATATGCAGTTCGTGTACGTTTGGATAGTGGTTTGATGATACAAAGACATATTTTGTGTGTACATATAACATGATGTCGATTAGATTATGTACAGATTTTGTGTTTGCATGTACATATGTTTGCAGTCTCTAGTGATTATGTACATTTTTTCCTGCGAAAATGTTACCGATTAACTATATATGTAAATATGTTTGCAGTCTCATACGATTATGTACACATGTTGTTGCGGAAATCTCAATATCGTCGCCATTGATGAACGCAAGTTGGAAAGGACGAAGATTCCGGAAAATATTTTGATTTCATTAATAAATGGAGATATTTTGATTCCCTTAATAAATAGAGAGATAAAGATATGAGTTAAAATGGTAAGTGGGCCAATTATGTATTACTGTGTATTAACTAGGCTATTTTGCAATAATGTAGATAAACTAGGCCCCAATCAATTTTCTAATAAAGATTAATTCATAACTAAATGGTTACCCCTGATGGAAAGTTAAAAATATGATGTGGCAGTTTTAATTAAATAAATAAGCTAATTTATTGTGGTCCCCTACAAATCAGGAAGTTGTTAGGAAAGAAAATATTCATTCCTTGTAAACGTGATACAAGAATCACGAATTTCCCCCATTTGCTGCATCCATAACCACCAATTATACAGAGCTTTCGTCTACTGTCATATACATTTTCACTCTTTTTTTTTTCCGATTACTGCCGATTTATTTAGATTTGATGTTCTGTTTGTTCAATTGTTACGGCTATGAGATCGTCAACAATCGGATTGTCAATCTGTAGATTCAATCGTTTGTTTTGTGCGATTTTTGAGACAGACAACTCGATCTGTAGATCCAAACGTTCTGAGACATTTTTTCCAGATCTGTGAGGTATGTACGTTCAATCGTTTAATTGGTGGATAATTCTCACATTTCGTCTGCGTAATTTATGTATATGGTTCATACTTTGTATTTCGTATATATACATGGCGGTGATATTTTATGTGCTGAGGTTTGATATTGATGAAGGAGACGAACATAATTTTATGTCTGTATGTGTACATAAGTACGTTGGAAAGAAATATATACTCAATTTATGTGTCTGCTTAGATTTATGTAGTTGTAAAATGTATGTGTATTTCAGTTTAATGTGGTGAGGGTCTGTAATGATGAAAGTGACGAACATAATCTAATGTGTTTATGTGTACATAAGTTCGGTTTATGTATCTGTTTATATATTATGTATGGTTAAATTTATGTAACAGTGAATAACATAATTTTATGTGCGTATGTTTACATAATTTCGGTGTATGTTTATGTATAAGTGCAAAAATTAGGGTGCATGTATGTTTACATAATTTCGGTGATGAACATAATCTTATGCAGAGTGTGATGAACATAATTTTATGTGCGTATGTTTACATAATTTCGGTGTATGTTTATGTATAAGTGCAGAAATTATGTTTCATTTAGTTGATTGTACATAAGTGTGGTTTTATGTAATTACTGAAATATTATGTACAAAGCGTGAGGAAGCTATTGACATATTTCGTATATTTTGTACCTTACTTGTAGGAATCATGGGGGTGGTGTTTGTGACAATTTATTTTGACGGACATTGGAAATTTGATGAAGGTGTGTGGAGCTACATTGAAGTACAGTCAAGTAAGCCGTTATTGATATCAGTTGAATGCACATTTGATGTGTTAAAGGAGAAGATTGCGTTGCTATTTGGAATATCTTTAACACTGTTTGATTTATGCTTGTCATACAAGAATCCTTTCAATGAGGGTCTAAAACCATTTGATGTTAACACAAAGGATGATTTGGATACTTTTGTACACATAAATGGTCTCACACAGTTTAGTTGGAGTCTCCCTTTATGTGTGAACAAAGTTGATTTGCATAAGAGTGTGGGAGGAATTTCAACCGAACCACATGGTCAGGAAGCTGATGTAGCAGATATAGAACCTGATTTATGTACAACAGGTTCAAGTGTGATTGGGAGCGAGTCGGTAGGAGATGCAAACAATAACACACTTGCAATAGTTCCACATATCAATAGTTATGTATCATCAGGGGACGATTTGCAACTACAAGTTGGGAAGATATATCATTCGAAGACTGAAGTTAAAAACGCATTGTGTCTACATTCAATTTCCGAATGCTCACAATACAAGATAGTAAAGTCGAAAATGAAGGCAGTGACTGCGAGATGTGTAGATGAAGATTGTAAGTGGAGGGTCCGCTTTTCAATGCTCGGTAAAACAACATACTTCACCACCACAAAGTATGTTTCGACACACACTTGCTCGTTCCATTTGCGGCGGGAGGCAAATAGGGGAGCTTCATATCACGTAATAGCTGATAAGGTTAAGACAATGTAAGTTGCGTGTATTTGTTGGACTGGATTTATGTATATGCTACTGCATGTGAAAATATGTTATGTATCCTGCTTTTACTGAAAATCAAAGTTTATGTAGGTACGGTAATTCAAAGAAATTACCTTCGGTGCATCAAATCATCACCGTAATGAAGAGTTTGCATCGAATTGACGCTAGCTATTGGAAGTGTTGGAAAGCTCAAGAGAAAGTGAAGGACATGATTAGAGGTACATCGGTGGACAATTATAACACAATACCTGCATACTTATTTATGTTGGTGGAGGTGAATGAAGGAACAGTTGTGGACTTCATACACGACGAGGAGAGTAGGTTCAAATATGTTTTTCTGTCATTCGGACCGTCCATTCGGGGTTTGAGTGTGATGAGAAAGGTACATAATAATAAAAACCCTGATTTTGTTTATGTATTGCAGTTATCTGTTACATAATGTTGAATACAATTGTTTCTGTGCATATATTCATGTTCAGTTATTTGTGCATAAGTAGGTTTGTGAACACGTATACGGTTTTATGTAGGTAATAACCGTTGATGGGACACATCTGAGTGGAAAATATGGTGGGGTATTGCTAGTCGCCACTGCACAAGATGCAAACCAACAAATATACCCCGTTGCTTTTGGTATTGTTGATAGTGAAAATGATGCATCTTGGAATTTCTTTTTCAAGAATATGAGACGTGTCGTAATGGACAGCAAGGAGCTTGTGTTTGTGTCCGATCGACATGCATCGATTAAGAAGGGTATAGCATCGAATTACCAACTAGCCTTCCATGGGTACTGTATTTGGCATCTAAAAGGTAATCTGAGGAAGAGGACAAGATCAAACAGGATCCTACAAATGTTCATTGATGCGGCAACGAGCTACAAAGACAAGATTTGCGTTGAAATATTACATAAAATATCGGAGGTACATAAGCATATAAATTATGTACTGTATATCTTATATTATGATGATTACCTTACACATGATTTATGTATGTATAGGAGAAACCAAAGGTGGGAGAATTGCTGAATGAAATAGGGATTTCTACATGGGCACGCTCCTTCTCACCTGCGAAAAGATACAACATAATGACTAGTAACAACGCAGAGTGTGTAAATGCATTGATGAAAGAAGGTAGAGAGTATCCTGTCATGGCAATGCTGGATGAAATAAGGCAGTTTATGACCCGATGGTTTGCAGAACGCCGTCAAAAGTCCAAAGCTTGTGTAGAGGTATCGACTCCTAAGATTGAGGCAATTATTCAGAAGCGGTTTGATGCGTGTGCGATGTACTTTGTGTGCGTCCTTGATGCAGAGAAGCTGGAGTTTGAAGTAAAGATGTGTGAAGAGCACGTGATTGTTTGTTTGCAGAAGAAAACTTGTACATGTAAGGAGTTTGATATTGAAGAAATACCATGCATACATGCCATTGCAGCTGCAAAACATGTGGGTATGAGCCCATCCTTTCTAGTTGGCAAGTACTATTCATCAGACAGTTGGAGGGCTGGTTATGTGGATATCATCTATCCATTACCTAATAAGTCAGAGTGGTGTATTCCTACTTCAATAGCAGAAATGAAATGTGAGCCTCCATTGAAGCGTAAAAGGTGTGGTAGAATGCCAAAAGCCAGGTTCCGGTCAACTTGGGAACAAAGCAGCAATAGGAAATGCAGTTGTTGCGGATGCAGCGGGCACACAAAAAGGACTTGTCAAAATCAACCAAAATAGAGTTTATGTTTATGTAGATGAACCAGTTTTGACTAATATTGCTTGACACTGAACTACATAGGTACATCATTGAATTACTATAGTTACGTTTATTTGACTATATTGTGAACTATAACCTCAATTATCATACTTAAAGATACATCATTGAAATTGATACTGAAGTACATACGTACATAAATCCATCGCATATGTTGGAGAACAAACTGTATAATGATGATGTTACATATGCTAGTACATAAACATACACTTATGTATATGTAAAGGTATTATGTTTGTATTAAACTAAACAAAACAGTGCATAATGGATCAGTACATAATTATGTTGCAACTAAATATATACATAACATGAGAATTTGTGCATATCAAAACATTACATAAGGTCAAAAGACACAATTATGTTCATAATAGATGTCTACATAACAGATCGAAAACCGTACATAAACTAACAAAACATACAACGCTGGAAACATAAGTATTTCACAATATCTTCCTACATAACTATGGTCATGATCAACAGTACATATTGTTTGAACACAATCACATTTCTTCGGCCCAATTCTTCCACTGTCTTGTAAACACAGCATTTGCAATCTGCTCCCTAACAGCTTGAACGACTTCATCATCTATGTCGCTGAAATCCTTCCTACCAGATGCAAGATATTGAATGTATTTCAAAGTGTATATTCCACAACTACCCCTACAATGCAAAGCGATAAGATGAAATCAGTTTATGTTTCATAATAATTAACATAAAAAATGTAACACAAAATTAATTAACAAAATACTGTACATACCCATCAGCATTTGTGTTTAAATCGTTCTTCCTGATCACTTTCAATGGGATCTTGAGCTTGTCTTCCAATCTAGAATGCTTACCATGGACCCTCAGAACCTGTGGGAACATAACAGCAAGGGGCTCGATAAGGTGCTGTAATTTGTCCTCCTTTATGTACGTGACTTGTGCGTCATACACATAAATACACCAGTCAAGTAGGTTTATTTCCAAGGCGACCCAGTGAGTGTCCATAAGGTTGAATGGAGAGTAGATGATGTCAACATCATAAAGTGATTTTGGGAACATTTGTGGAACATCGCCAGTGATGACTTGAAACATACTTTCTTTGAAGTTTGGTTTGTCATTCTTAATGTCCAAGAAATTTGTAAATGTTGTACGGTTGTAAGCTCGGGTCCATCCGGTTGGTAGTACAGCAATGCGTCCATATTTTTCTGGATTTTCACAGATGCTCATACGGATATGCATAATCAGCTCATCAATGACCTAATTTACATTATAAACACATGACAGTATTATGTAAATGACATAAATATATATCTACATAAATTCAGTTTAGTATACAAACCTCATCTTTAATCCAACCGCCAGGCTTAATAATGGATGCAATTGTGTCCCTGGATATGGTCTTTATGAAACCTCTTACTGACCCATTCCCGTCTTTGTTTTTGACCCAATTGTATAGGGTTTGTCGCTCCTTTAATGTCAACATACCCATGCGTGGTTCTTTAGGTAGCTTGACATTTTTGCGGAAGGGTGTGCGTTTATATTTACTTTCTTTGGGCATTCTTAAACCCACCTTCCTTTCTGGCACAACTTTTGCAGAATTCTGTACATAAATATACATGGTCTGTTAATACATAAACAGTTATACATATAATTTGCACATACATAATTTGCTACTCTAACAACTGCATACAGTTCATATGCATGGACAGTATATACTACATAATATAACAGATTCATAGTCCTAAGTTTATGTATCAATCACTGGTAGTGTACATAAAGTTTATAGTTTGTCATAAATATATCATACCTCACTGGATTCAGCACCAATTTCCTCTACCATTACATCATCCTTGGCATCTTTTGTAGGAATTTGATCGAAATCAGCTGTTTGATGATCGCTTTCTGTTGCGTGAGTTTGATGAACTTTAGATGACGCATATTGTTTCATAGCATCATTTACACAACTCTTTATGTTCTTTTCAATTTTCTTGCTAGACACGAACACAGTTGTGTCTAACTGCTCGTAGAGAGAACCTAAGTCTGTTGCATAAGTCGTCAAGTCATCAATCAGAATCCCTTGTTCCTCCACTTTTTCACACAGAATGCTCTGCACCTTCTGCATTGCATCAACTTTTTCAGCAAGAATGTCCTGTCCCTTCTGTAGTGCATCCATCTTTGACATCAACACTTCAACCCATAATGGTTGTGCTTGTTCAGGTTGAGTGCTGTTTATTATGGACATACATAAGGTACACCATATTTCTGAATATACATAATGTAATATTATTGTACATAAAATGCATTTATTTTGCTTACTTAGTTGTGTCATGTGGCACAGGGGTGGACTTCTTTCCCGCAGAAATATTGACATTATGTTGGTCCTCTGTATGGGGTTCTGAAGGAGTCTGCTCGGTATTGAGTGGTGGTGGTGAATCCTTGGCCTTGTTAATGCGCTTTGATGATCTACATATTTGTCAAATAATACATAATATATTCTGTACGTATGAATACATATAATTCATTGTACATAACCATGTTACATAGACATAAGTACATATACATAAGTTTAACCTTGTTGGTTCTGGAGATGGCTTGGGTGTTTGCTTTTTCCTCTTTCCTGTACTTTTGGTCGCAGAACTATATGTGTATATATGAAGTGTTATATTTCTTATACTACATAAATCTTTGGATGTACTATATGTAAATATAAATAAATTTAACCTTTTGGCTTCTGGATTGGGTATGGCTTCTTCCAGTTTCCTCTTACCTACACCTTTGGATGCACTGCTAGATGGTTTATCAGACTGAACCTCTCCTGTTTAATATAATGAACAACACATGAGTATAATGTTTGATGTAGTACATAATTGGATACTACATACAAGTCAATCTACATAAAATGAAAACCAATGGTTACTACATACCAATGTCTTCTGGTGGGTTCACAAAGTCATCTTTATCATCATTGTCATCATTTGCATGATAAATTATAGGCCTAGTCACTATGGGGACAACATTATGAAACCCAATACCAAATAGTGCATCAATCCTGTCATCATCACCCTCCATATACCAGCTTTCATAATCATCCTCTTCCTTCTCAACATCAACTGTCTTAATGTCTTCTGTTTGAAGAGTTTCAGCAATACCCTGCAGCTCAGTATATCCAGGGTATAGCTTGCCACCCTTCCCAGATTTGGATACATACCTAAGGCATGATGGGGTTGCCTCTGCATTGATTATAGTTGCGAAATGCTTTGCAAACTTTGGTATGGAATTGAAGACAAGTATCTACAAATATTACAAAAATGAAAACTATAATTAATCAACACAAATGCTTATTTACACATATGTATACATAACAGTGAATACATAGATGTTGCAACTCAATCTAATAAATACATAATTCATTTACTATAATGATGTAAGACATTTACCATAACGGAATGAGTACATAAGCATGTTACACAGATATTACATAACAGTGAATACATATGTATACATATACATAACAATGTACATATACATAACAATATCAAGTAAACCTGTACATAATTCATTTACATAACAGTGAATACATATGTATACATAACAGTGAATACAATATCAAGTAAACCTGTACATATACATAACAATGTTATACATAAGCATGTTACACATATATTACATAACAATCAGTAAATATTCCTTAACCATTGACAAATTTAGAACCTATACATTACCTGTAATGCCAACGGGAATCCACCAATCTGGTATCCACCGCTGTTTCTCTCCTTTCCAGCATGACAAGATTGAAATGATCTCCTAGTTATGGTGTAAGCAAAACGACCCCATGGAAAGTTGTTGAACAACTCCATGTCACTTAGGAGATTTATAGTGTGCTGCGATATCAAAGTCTTTCCATTCTTTGATGCTAAAACACCTTCAATGAACAAAATGAGTGCCATTTTGTACTTGTTGGGAGACTCCTTCGGCTCATCCTTGAAGATTTGCTCCAATTCATCATTTGTGCATCTGTCAATGCCAACTACATCTCTCATGTTGACATCCTCCATTTCTTCTATACCTGAGCCAGATTCCGGAGAATTTGGGAGCCCGGTAATCTCACAAAACTCAATGACACTAAACCTCAAAAGAACATTGTTAATTGCAAACCACATGGAGAAATGTCTCCTCGTCTTTAACTCCCTCATTAACATAAAGTGAATGAGCTGGTTGGACATTTTTATTTTAGTGCTCATCTCCAACAGAGGCCCAAAAATTGACCCCTTAAGTTTGTTCTTGTCAGCTGTAGATAGCTCATCCAAAATCATAGGAATCAGAGGAAGCTTCATATAGCTGTTGATTCTGCCGTTTATTGATTTCTTAGTTTCTGTCCATCTGTACGTAAACTGCATAAACATAAAATGGAAAATGCATTTATCTTTATGATCAACAAATGTAAACTATGTGGTGCAAATTTCAATTTACTTACCTTAATCTGTGGGTTATCAGAATTTATTAGTCTATTGACATCTTGCGTACAAGAACCACCCATCTCTCTCCGCTGAAATGTACATAAGGTAAAATACTTCATTATCAAACTAGCCTTAACTAGTACTATATACAATATTGTACATAAATAAGAAAATAACTGATATGACTATGCAAATGTAATCAGAAACTATTAAAAGTATAAATAATATAACATAATAGTAATCAAAGATTAATTTATGTTTTTATGTGCTTGACTATACTGTTACATAATTCCTGTGAATAATATAGCAATTTGATTTCAAATATTCACCTTTTTTATGCGACGAGCCTGTGCTTCATCTCTTTGTTCCTTTGTTTGGTTTTTGACAGCCATTTGTTTCGTGGTTACCATTTTGTTCTTCAAACAAATAGTAAATAGAAAAAATTTTCAGTCAATTTCTAGCTAACTACTACATTACATAATTTCTGTATATGCTAAATGTTCTACATAATATTATGCACATAATAGCTA
Organism: Fagopyrum esculentum; assembly: GCA_033239045.1. Classification (NCBI taxonomy): domain Eukaryota; kingdom Viridiplantae; phylum Streptophyta; class Magnoliopsida; order Caryophyllales; family Polygonaceae; genus Fagopyrum; species Fagopyrum esculentum. The sequence goes on from BSUD01000003.1 coordinate 12,596,008, forward strand.
CATAAACATTGCAATAACAAAAACAAAGCATTGTAAATGACCTACAGTGCATACATAATACAAACTCAAACATAAATCTGTCAACCATAACTTGAGACAGTCAAAAACTTGGAACATCGACTAATACACTCAGTTCATAAGAAATTAAAGTACATATTGATCAAACATAAACTGAGTCATTCTATAACTATGTACATATTCCTCATACATAAACTTAGTACTTATGTGATAAAATAAGATACATAAATGTCTAAATCATACTATAATTGAATACATAAACTACGATACAGAATTTATATGATACAAAAAACAGGGGATACATAATGTAATATATAACATTTGTCATCATCTGTTATGTACATAAATCTGATCCATACTATAATTACATACATAAAATCGTATACATACATAATTCATCCAATATTTGAAGTTACAAACCATACATTTACATAATATAAGACCATCGACCACAAAAATAACACAGTGTTTTGGGAAAGTATCAGTACATAAAACACATGAAAACATAATTTATGTACATAATCTTTCATCACTGTTAATTGAAATACATAAATTCCACAGAAATGGCTAATTTCAAAATTAAGTTCCATAACAGCCAAAAACATATCTGTTCTTCTTTGTGTCGTCGGAATCAAAAACCTAATCGAATATAAATCACAAAATCATGCTTCATAACACATGCAAGGCCGAGAGAATGAAAGTCCATGTAGTTACAGTTCAACAATGGCGGTTTTGAGTATGGATTTTAGGGAAAACGTTCATCACCTGTTTTCGATTTGAACGAAAATCGAAGGTAAAAGAAATGGTATATTGTTGAGAGAATTTGGAAAACTTACAAGGATTGATTGTCGTTAAACAAAGAATAGATCAGCGAAAAATGTTGAAGAAGGTCGAAGTTGAAGATTTGAAGATGGAGGTTGCAGTTGCAGAATCGCTTCGGTCTATGGAGGTGTAGAATGGCGCTTCCTTTTTGGATGAAATGATTAGGAAAGAAGACGAACCGCCAGATATCGTATCAAACAATTGCCTTTTTTTAAATTTGATAATCTTTAATTTCTAGGCAGTTAATATGCTACTTTACTGATTTGCCCTTAACTAGCTACCTTATTAACAATGCTTTACCATTTCTTTTACCTTTATTTTCTGAAAGAAAAATAGAGGGGCCTATTTTGTATCATGGATACAAAAAGGGCCCTTCTACACCAATTTTCTCCATTTAAAATCACTATTTAAAATAATTTTTTTTGACCTTAGAAAAACGTGGTGTTACACGTGATAAAAGAGGTTTCTGATTTATTAGATATAAAATAGACTCAACTCTATATATATGTTTCATTTGGACATATACAGTTATACAAACCGTCAATTCTAAAAGTTGGACATAGGCAAAAAAAATTGATTTCTTTTGAGAGTTGGGCTGAAAAGTCCAAAACAAATTCTAGCTCTTCAAAACAAGTAAAAACCAACATCGAGAGTAAGTCATAGTCACGGTCACCCCTAACGGTCTATCGGTTAAAACTTATAGCCTACCGTTTTACTGGTTCTTGTCAGAACCACATTCTAACCACCACTTACGGTCTACCGGCCACACTCATGGCCAATGACTTACTAATGCTTGTCGGAGCCACTACAACCGTCTATAATTCTACAAATTTATATTATATATGACTTGGAATCGATTGGAAAATGGATCCCTTTTTATTTTTACGTAAAAACCCTTAAACTAACACACAAACTTATCTTCATGATAATTATGAGTAATTTAACCGGTTTAAGATCCGACCTTCAAATCCAGTATCAGCTTGTGACCCCTCTTCTTTCTTTCCGGTGGAGAAGTCCTCTGTTTTCTGCATGCCATTATCCGGTGAGTTGCAACTTCTACTTTCTTGGATTTCGAATAAGGCTTATGCTCCAAATTAAAATGACTTATGCTCCAAAACATGTCTAACTATACAAAATTAAAACTTGTATCTTACTTTTTACTCTATCAATTTTTCAATCGAAAACTCTTACAATCATATAAAAAAAAAGATATAGGAAATATAGAATGGTGAGGAATCTCCTTCTCATACATAGACCTCACCTTCAAGTTTTCATTCTCTGTTTGCCTGTTTTTTATGGAAACATGTTGATGATCTCTAATGATATTAAACAAGCATGAAAACTCATACAAATAAGAACTAGACTAGCTTCTGATCGAATTAGAACGAACCAAACAAAATTAAGAGTTTTTCAACCTAGACGTTTCAACCAAAATCCTAGAGTTCTCTCGACTTTAGAAGGACACGATCATTTAAAATAAAATAATTAAAAATCAGCAAAATCCAAAATTTGAACCAATTATGAAAACTCATATACAATTAGCTTTTGGGTAAAGTGGGAGAGTGGGTATGTATTGTAACCATGAGCATATAAAGGGCCCCAAGTTAATAATGGTACAAAATAGACCCCTCTAATTTATATAAAAAAGATTTATTAAAATAAAAGGAGATATTAAGGAAATCAAAATATATTTCTCTCTCCGTTTATTAAGCAACTAATTATTACAAAACGGAAAAGTAAATATCTTTAGAGAAAATTGGTGTAGAAGGGCCCTTTTTGTATCCATGATACAAAATAGGCCCCTCTATTTTTCTTTCAGAAAATAAAGGTAAAAGAAATGGTAAAGCATTGTTAATAAGGTAGCTAGTTAAGGGCAAATCAGTAAAGTAGCATATTAACTGCCTAGAAATTAAAGATTATCAAATTTAAAAAAAGGCAATTGTTTGATACGATATCTGGCGGTTCGTCTTCTTTCCTAATCATTTCATCCAAAAAGGAAGCGCCATTCTACACCTCCATAGACCGAAGCGATTCTGCAACTGCAACCTCCATCTTCAAATCTTCAACTTCGACCTTCTTCAACATTTTTCGCTGATCTATTCTTTGTTTAACGACAATCAATCCTTGTAAGTTTTCCAAATTCTCTCAACAATATACCATTTCTTTTACCTTCGATTTTCGTTCAAATCGAAAACAGGTGATGAACGTTTTCCCTAAAATCCATACTCAAAACCGCCATTGTTGAACTGTAACTACATGGACTTTCATTCTCTCGGCCTTGCATGTGTTATGAAGCATGATTTTGTGATTTATATTCGATTAGGTTTTTGATTCCGACGACACAAAGAAGAACAGATATGTTTTTGGCTGTTATGGAACTTAATTTTGAAATTAGCCATTTCTGTGGAATTTATGTATTTCAATTAACAGTGATGAAAGATTATGTACATAAATTATGTTTTCATGTGTTTTATGTACTGATACTTTCCCAAAACACTGTGTTATTTTTGTGGTCGATGGTCTTATATTATGTAAATGTATGGTTTGTAACTTCAAATATTGGATGAATTATGTATGTATACGATTTTATGTATGTAATTATAGTATGGATCAGATTTATGTACATAACAGATGATGACAAATGTTATATATTACATTATGTATCCCCTGTTTTTTGTATCATATAAATTCTGTATCGTAGTTTATGTATTCAATTATAGTATGATTTAGACATTTATGTATCTTATTTTATCACATAAGTACTAAGTTTATGTATGAGGAATATGTACATAGTTATAGAATGACTCAGTTTATGTTTGATCAATATGTACTTTAATTTCTTATGAACTGAGTGTATTAGTCGATGTTCCAAGTTTTTGACTGTCTCAAGTTATGGTTGACAGATTTATGTTTGAGTTTGTATTATGTATGCACTGTAGGTCATTTACAATGCTTTGTTTTTGTTATTGCAATGTTTATGTAGCTATTATGTGCATAATATTATGTAGAACATTTAGCATATACAGAAATTATGTAATGTAGTAGTTAGCTAGAAATTGACTGAAAATTTTTTCTATTTACTATTTGTTTGAAGAACAAAATGGTAACCACGAAACAAATGGCTGTCAAAAACCAAACAAAGGAACAAAGAGATGAAGCACAGGCTCGTCGCATAAAAAAGGTGAATATTTGAAATCAAATTGCTATATTATTCACAGGAATTATGTAACAGTATAGTCAAGCACATAAAAACATAAATTAATCTTTGATTACTATTATGTTATATTATTTATACTTTTAATAGTTTCTGATTACATTTGCATAGTCATATCAGTTATTTTCTTATTTATGTACAATATTGTATATAGTACTAGTTAAGGCTAGTTTGATAATGAAGTATTTTACCTTATGTACATTTCAGCGGAGAGAGATGGGTGGTTCTTGTACGCAAGATGTCAATAGACTAATAAATTCTGATAACCCACAGATTAAGGTAAGTAAATTGAAATTTGCACCACATAGTTTACATTTGTTGATCATAAAGATAAATGCATTTTCCATTTTATGTTTATGCAGTTTACGTACAGATGGACAGAAACTAAGAAATCAATAAACGGCAGAATCAACAGCTATATGAAGCTTCCTCTGATTCCTATGATTTTGGATGAGCTATCTACAGCTGACAAGAACAAACTTAAGGGGTCAATTTTTGGGCCTCTGTTGGAGATGAGCACTAAAATCAAAATGTCCAACCAGCTCATTCACTTTATGTTAATGAGGGAGTTAAAGACAAGGAGACATTTCTCAATGTGGTTTGCAATTAACAATGTTCTTTTGAGGTTTAGTGTCATTGAGTTTTGTGAGATTACCGGGCTCCCAAATTCTCCGGAATCTGGCTCAGGTATAGAAGAAATGGAGGATGTCAACATGAGAGATGTAGTTGGCATTGACAGATGCACAAATGATGAATTGGAGCAAATCTTCAAGGATGAGCCGAAGGAGTCTCCCAACAAGTACAAAATGGCACTCATTTTGTTCATTGAAGGTGTTTTAGCATCAAAGAATGGAAAGACTTTGATATCGCAGCACACTATAAATCTCCTAAGTGACATGGAGTTGTTCAACAACTTTCCATGGGGTCGTTTTGCTTACACCATAACTAGGAGATCATTTCAATCTTGTCATGCTGGAAAGGAGAGAAACAGCGGTGGATACCAGATTGGTGGATTCCCGTTGGCATTACAGGTAATGTATAGGTTCTAAATTTGTCAATGGTTAAGGAATATTTACTGATTGTTATGTAATATATGTGTAACATGCTTATGTATAACATTGTTATGTATATGTACAGGTTTACTTGATATTGTATTCACTGTTATGTATACATATGTATTCACTGTTATGTAAATGAATTATGTACAGGTTTACTTGATATTGTTATGTATATGTACATTGTTATGTATATGTATACATATGTATTCACTGTTATGTAATATCTGTGTAACATGCTTATGTACTCATTCCGTTATGGTAAATGTCTTACATCATTATAGTAAATGAATTATGTATTTATTAGATTGAGTTGCAACATCTATGTATTCACTGTTATGTATACATATGTGTAAATAAGCATTTGTGTTGATTAATTATAGTTTTCATTTTTGTAATATTTGTAGATACTTGTCTTCAATTCCATACCAAAGTTTGCAAAGCATTTCGCAACTATAATCAATGCAGAGGCAACCCCATCATGCCTTAGGTATGTATCCAAATCTGGGAAGGGTGGCAAGCTATACCCTGGATATACTGAGCTGCAGGGTATTGCTGAAACTCTTCAAACAGAAGACATTAAGACAGTTGATGTTGAGAAGGAAGAGGATGATTATGAAAGCTGGTATATGGAGGGTGATGATGACAGGATTGATGCACTATTTGGTATTGGGTTTCATAATGTTGTCCCCATAGTGACTAGGCCTATAATTTATCATGCAAAGGAGGAAGAGTTTAGGTGTGTTTTAATCAAAATTAGTAAATTTTTTTATTTCATACATTACGTGATATGTAACGTACATCCTGTTTGTCTTATTATGTAGGCCTAGTACTGAGAAAGTTGTGATCCGAGTAATCAACGATGACAATGATGATAAAGATGACTTTGTGAACCCACCAGAAGACATTGGTATGTAGTAACCATTGGTTTTCATTTTATGTAGATTGACTTGTATGTAGTATCCAATTATGTACTACATCAAACATTATACTCATGTGTTGTTCATTATATTAAACAGGAGAGGTTCAGTCTGATAAACCATCTAGCAGTGCATCCAAAGGTGTAGGTAAGAGGAAACTGGAAGAAGCCATACCCAATCCAGAAGCCAAAAGGTTAAATTTATTTATATTTACATATAGTACATCCAAAGATTTATGTAGTATAAGAAATATAACACTTCATATATACACATATAGTTCTGCGACCAAAAGTACAGGAAAGAGGAAAAAGCAAACACCCAAGCCATCTCCAGAACCAACAAGGTTAAACTTATGTATATGTACTTATGTCTATGTAACATGGTTATGTACAATGAATTATATGTATTCATACGTACAGAATATATTATGTATTATTTGACAAATATGTAGATCATCAAAGCGCATTAACAAGGCCAAGGATTCACCACCACCACTCAATACCGAGCAGACTCCTTCAGAACCCCATACAGAGGACCAACATAATGTCAATATTTCTGCGGGAAAGAAGTCCACCCCTGTGCCACATGACACAACTAAGTAAGCAAAATAAATGCATTTTATGTACAATAATATTACATTATGTATATTCAGAAATATGGTGTACCTTATGTATGTCCATAATAAACAGCACTCAACCTGAACAAGCACAACCATTATGGGTTGAAGTGTTGATGTCAAAGATGGATGCACTACAGAAGGGACAGGACATTCTTGCTGAAAAAGTTGATGCAATGCAGAAGGTGCAGAGCATTCTGTGTGAAAAAGTGGAGGAACAAGGGATTCTGATTGATGACTTGACGACTTATGCAACAGACTTAGGTTCTCTCTACGAGCAGTTAGACACAACTGTGTTCGTGTCTAGCAAGAAAATTGAAAAGAACATAAAGAGTTGTGTAAATGATGCTATGAAACAATATGCGTCATCTAAAGTTCATCAAACTCACGCAACAGAAAGCGATCATCAAACAGCTGATTTCGATCAAATTCCTACAAAAGATGCCAAGGATGATGTAATGGTAGAGGAAATTGGTGCTGAATCCAGTGAGGTATGATATATTTATGACAAACTATAAACTTTATGTACACTACCAGTGATTGATACATAAACTTAGGACTATGAATCTGTTATATTATGTAGTATATACTGTCCATGCATATGAACTGTATGCAGTTGTTAGAGTAGCAAATTATGTATGTGCAAATTATATGTATAACTGTTTATGTATTAACAGACCATGTATATTTATGTACAGAATTCTGCAAAAGTTGTGCCAGAAAGGAAGGTGGGTTTAAGAATGCCCAAAGAAAGTAAATATAAACGCACACCCTTCCGCAAAAATGTCAAGCTACCTAAAGAACCACGCATGGGTATGTTGACATTAAAGGAGCGACAAACCCTATACAATTGGGTCAAAAACAAAGACGGGAATGGGTCAGTAAGAGGTTTCATAAAGACCATATCCAGGGACACAATTGCATCCATTATTAAGCCTGGCGGTTGGATTAAAGATGAGGTTTGTATACTAAACTGAATTTATGTAGATATATATTTATGTCATTTACATAATACTGTCATGTGTTTATAATGTAAATTAGGTCATTGATGAGCTGATTATGCATATCCGTATGAGCATCTGTGAAAATCCAGAAAAATATGGACGCATTGCTGTACTACCAACCGGATGGACCCGAGCTTACAACCGTACAACATTTACAAATTTCTTGGACATTAAGAATGACAAACCAAACTTCAAAGAAAGTATGTTTCAAGTCATCACTGGCGATGTTCCACAAATGTTCCCAAAATCACTTTATGATGTTGACATCATCTACTCTCCATTCAACCTTATGGACACTCACTGGGTCGCCTTGGAAATAAACCTACTTGACTGGTGTATTTATGTGTATGACGCACAAGTCACGTACATAAAGGAGGACAAATTACAGCACCTTATCGAGCCCCTTGCTGTTATGTTCCCACAGGTTCTGAGGGTCCATGGTAAGCATTCTAGATTGGAAGACAAGCTCAAGATCCCATTGAAAGTGATCAGGAAGAACGATTTAAACACAAATGCTGATGGGTATGTACAGTATTTTGTTAATTAATTTTGTGTTACATTTTTTATGTTAATTATTATGAAACATAAACTGATTTCATCTTATCGCTTTGCATTGTAGGGGTAGTTGTGGAATATACACTTTGAAATACATTCAATATCTTGCATCTGGTAGGAAGGATTTCAGCGACATAGATGATGAAGTCGTTCAAGCTGTTAGGGAGCAGATTGCAAATGCTGTGTTTACAAGACAGTGGAAGAATTGGGCCGAAGAAATGTGATTGTGTTCAAACAATATGTACTGTTGATCATGACCATAGTTATGTAGGAAGATATTGTGAAATACTTATGTTTCCAGCGTTGTATGTTTTGTTAGTTTATGTACGGTTTTCGATCTGTTATGTAGACATAGATGATGAAGTCGTTCAAGCTGTTAGTTTATGTACGGTTTTCGATATTGTGAAATACTTATTGTGAAATACTGTTGATCATGACCATAGTTATGTAGGAAGATATTGTGAAATACTTATGTTTCCAGCGTTCAAGCTGTTATGTACTGATCCATTATGCACTGTTTTGTTTAGTTTAATACAAACATAATACCTTTACATATACATAAGTGTATGTTTATGTACTAGCATATGTAACATCATCATTATACAGTTTGTTCTCCAACATATGCGATGGATTTATGTACGTATGTACTTCAGTATCAATTTCAATGATGTATCTTTAAGTATGATAATTGAGGTTATAGTTCACAATATAGTCAAATAAACGTAACTATAGTAATTCAATGATGTACCTATGTAGTTCAGTGTCAAGCAATATTAGTCAAAACTGGTTCATCTACATAAACATAAACTCTATTTTGGTTGATTTTGACAAGTCCTTTTTGTGTGCCCGCTGCATCCGCAACAACTGCATTTCCTATTGCTGCTTTGTTCCCAAGTTGACCGGAACCTGGCTTTTGGCATTCTACCACACCTTTTACGCTTCAATGGAGGCTCACATTTCATTTCTGCTATTGAAGTAGGAATACACCACTCTGACTTATTAGGTAATGGATAGATGATATCCACATAACCAGCCCTCCAACTGTCTGATGAATAGTACTTGCCAACTAGAAAGGATGGGCTCATACCCACATGTTTTGCAGCTGCAATGGCATGTATGCATGGTATTTCTTCAATATCAAACTCCTTACATGTACAAGTTTTCTTCTGCAAACAAACAATCACGTGCTCTTCACACATCTTTACTTCAAACTCCAGCTTCTCTGCATCAAGGACGCACACAAAGTACATCGCACACGCATCAAACCGCTTCTGAATAATTGCCTCAATCTTAGGAGTCGATACCTCTACACAAGCTTTGGACTTTTGACGGCGTTCTGCAAACCATCGGGTCATAAACTGCCTTATTTCATCCAGCATTGCCATGACAGGATACTCTCTACCTTCTTTCATCAATGCATTTACACACTCTGCGTTGTTACTAGTCATTATGTTGTATCTTTTCGCAGGTGAGAAGGAGCGTGCCCATGTAGAAATCCCTATTTCATTCAGCAATTCTCCCACCTTTGGTTTCTCCTATACATACATAAATCATGTGTAAGGTAATCATCATAATATAAGATATACAGTACATAATTTATATGCTTATGTACCTCCGATATTTTATGTAATATTTCAACGCAAATCTTGTCTTTGTAGCTCGTTGCCGCATCAATGAACATTTGTAGGATCCTGTTTGATCTTGTCCTCTTCCTCAGATTACCTTTTAGATGCCAAATACAGTACCCATGGAAGGCTAGTTGGTAATTCGATGCTATACCCTTCTTAATCGATGCATGTCGATCGGACACAAACACAAGCTCCTTGCTGTCCATTACGACACGTCTCATATTCTTGAAAAAGAAATTCCAAGATGCATCATTTTCACTATCAACAATACCAAAAGCAACGGGGTATATTTGTTGGTTTGCATCTTGTGCAGTGGCGACTAGCAATACCCCACCATATTTTCCACTCAGATGTGTCCCATCAACGGTTATTACCTACATAAAACCGTATACGTGTTCACAAACCTACTTATGCACAAATAACTGAACATGAATATATGCACAGAAACAATTGTATTCAACATTATGTAACAGATAACTGCAATACATAAACAAAATCAGGGTTTTTATTATTATGTACCTTTCTCATCACACTCAAACCCCGAATGGACGGTCCGAATGACAGAAAAACATATTTGAACCTACTCTCCTCGTCGTGTATGAAGTCCACAACTGTTCCTTCATTCACCTCCACCAACATAAATAAGTATGCAGGTATTGTGTTATAATTGTCCACCGATGTACCTCTAATCATGTCCTTCACTTTCTCTTGAGCTTTCCAACACTTCCAATAGCTAGCGTCAATTCGATGCAAACTCTTCATTACGGTGATGATTTGATGCACCGAAGGTAATTTCTTTGAATTACCGTACCTACATAAACTTTGATTTTCAGTAAAAGCAGGATACATAACATATTTTCACATGCAGTAGCATATACATAAATCCAGTCCAACAAATACACGCAACTTACATTGTCTTAACCTTATCAGCTATTACGTGATATGAAGCTCCCCTATTTGCCTCCCGCCGCAAATGGAACGAGCAAGTGTGTGTCGAAACATACTTTGTGGTGGTGAAGTATGTTGTTTTACCGAGCATTGAAAAGCGGACCCTCCACTTACAATCTTCATCTACACATCTCGCAGTCACTGCCTTCATTTTCGACTTTACTATCTTGTATTGTGAGCATTCGGAAATTGAATGTAGACACAATGCGTTTTTAACTTCAGTCTTCGAATGATATATCTTCCCAACTTGTAGTTGCAAATCGTCCCCTGATGATACATAACTATTGATATGTGGAACTATTGCAAGTGTGTTATTGTTTGCATCTCCTACCGACTCGCTCCCAATCACACTTGAACCTGTTGTACATAAATCAGGTTCTATATCTGCTACATCAGCTTCCTGACCATGTGGTTCGGTTGAAATTCCTCCCACACTCTTATGCAAATCAACTTTGTTCACACATAAAGGGAGACTCCAACTAAACTGTGTGAGACCATTTATGTGTACAAAAGTATCCAAATCATCCTTTGTGTTAACATCAAATGGTTTTAGACCCTCATTGAAAGGATTCTTGTATGACAAGCATAAATCAAACAGTGTTAAAGATATTCCAAATAGCAACGCAATCTTCTCCTTTAACACATCAAATGTGCATTCAACTGATATCAATAACGGCTTACTTGACTGTACTTCAATGTAGCTCCACACACCTTCATCAAATTTCCAATGTCCGTCAAAATAAATTGTCACAAACACCACCCCCATGATTCCTACAAGTAAGGTACAAAATATACGAAATATGTCAATAGCTTCCTCACGCTTTGTACATAATATTTCAGTAATTACATAAAACCACACTTATGTACAATCAACTAAATGAAACATAATTTCTGCACTTATACATAAACATACACCGAAATTATGTAAACATACGCACATAAAATTATGTTCATCACACTCTGCATAAGATTATGTTCATCACCGAAATTATGTAAACATACATGCACCCTAATTTTTGCACTTATACATAAACATACACCGAAATTATGTAAACATACGCACATAAAATTATGTTATTCACTGTTACATAAATTTAACCATACATAATATATAAACAGATACATAAACCGAACTTATGTACACATAAACACATTAGATTATGTTCGTCACTTTCATCATTACAGACCCTCACCACATTAAACTGAAATACACATACATTTTACAACTACATAAATCTAAGCAGACACATAAATTGAGTATATATTTCTTTCCAACGTACTTATGTACACATACAGACATAAAATTATGTTCGTCTCCTTCATCAATATCAAACCTCAGCACATAAAATATCACCGCCATGTATATATACGAAATACAAAGTATGAACCATATACATAAATTACGCAGACGAAATGTGAGAATTATCCACCAATTAAACGATTGAACGTACATACCTCACAGATCTGGAAAAAATGTCTCAGAACGTTTGGATCTACAGATCGAGTTGTCTGTCTCAAAAATCGCACAAAACAAACGATTGAATCTACAGATTGACAATCCGATTGTTGACGATCTCATAGCCGTAACAATTGAACAAACAGAACATCAAATCTAAATAAATCGGCAGTAATCGGAAAAAAAAAAGAGTGAAAATGTATATGACAGTAGACGAAAGCTCTGTATAATTGGTGGTTATGGATGCAGCAAATGGGGGAAATTCGTGATTCTTGTATCACGTTTACAAGGAATGAATATTTTCTTTCCTAACAACTTCCTGATTTGTAGGGGACCACAATAAATTAGCTTATTTATTTAATTAAAACTGCCACATCATATTTTTAACTTTCCATCAGGGGTAACCATTTAGTTATGAATTAATCTTTATTAGAAAATTGATTGGGGCCTAGTTTATCTACATTATTGCAAAATAGCCTAGTTAATACACAGTAATACATAATTGGCCCACTTACCATTTTAACTCTTTTAAATGTTAATATAAATTGAAAAGTAAATTTTAAATTTTTTATAAAAGTATTTAAATAATATTTTTACAAAAATATTTTTTTAATAATTAAAATTATATGTGGACATATTTTTTCGGATATTACAAAATATTTTAAACTCATCAAAACGGATAAATAGTTACTTATCAATTCATATATATATATATATATATATATATATATATGGTTAGGATCCGGTAAGAACATGTCTTACGGTAAGAAATGATAACAATTATAGATCGTTAGATTATAATACGAAAGGATGAGATTTGATCTTTGTATAAGGAATATTTATCTTAAGATTTATTATGGTTTAAAATTGGTAAGGAAATATTTGCAGTCGTGCATGATTTATTAGTAACGTGTTTTATGGTAATTAATATATTTAGTTTATACATATGAAAAGAAAATTTTAAGATGTATTACGTATTTGTAGTCGTGCATAAGAGTATAATGTGCTTTATTAGTGATGTTTTATACTTAGTTATTGTGCATGATAAACTAATTAAGATTATAATTGTGCACGTTTATAAGTTTGTGCATTGAAGTATATGCTTTCATACGCCTGCGTTTATAGTTGTGCACAACGGTACAATGTGCAAGTTTATAGTTTTGTGCTTAATAGTATATTGTGGTCGTGTTTCATGTTAGTTATTGTGCATGATAAATTAATTAAATTTGTAGTTTTGTGTTTAATAGTAAATTTTAGTTGTGAACGTGTATATGCTTTCTTAGTCGTGTTTTCATAGTTGTGCATAAGTGTATAGTGTGCACGTTTAGGTAAACGTGTATGATCATTATGGTATCAAATATCTTGATATTAAATTGGTAATAATATATATCCATCCTAATATAAAATCGGAGATTTTAATATGCAAAAATACAATTGAATCATGTCCGTTGATTTTGTTTAATCATGTGGCACAAACTTGTTCTTATTTTTTTACCGTAACTTTGGTTCTTACTTGATATCTCTATATATATATACACACACTAACATGATAATAAATCTAACCCTTAATTTTCAAAACCCTCACAAGATGCGGGTATTAAACTAGTATAGATATTTGTCGGGAGTATCGAGACTCGAGACATAGTATTACCCGGATGAAAAGGGATTTTTTTTCAAAATAATTAAAAATAAATAAAAAATAAAATTAAGTAGGGTAGAAAACTATTTCCGAAAATAGGAAGATCCTAGAATTGGACCCGTCGTTTTAAACTTCGGGTTTACATGAATAATCTATAGTTTAAAATGATGGGTTCCATATTTTTTATAAATTACATCACTCGCATTTTAAAAATTGCGAGTTCTTTGTAAAATTTGAATGGTGCAGAAACTCACAATTTAAAACTACGAGTTCTTTGTATTTGTTTTTATGTATTTTTTTCTTTATAAAATTTAAATCGTACGCTATTAACCTATGTGTTTCTCACCAGGAATCTGCAATGCGCTGCTTCCTTCTCTACCTCACTTATCTGAAGATGATACCCAATGGCAGGTACTCCATCACCCCCCTTTTATAGGGTTTGTTTCCAATCTCGGTTGCCACCTGATATTTGATGATAGTTTTGTTTTTGGTCTTAAACAAGAAACTGAAAGAAGTTTAAAACGACTGCTATCCAGGACTTCTTTACTCATGGTAAACTTCTGAAACAGGTGAACCATGCGTCCATATCCCTGATAGCCAAGCACGACAGCCCCCTTGCACCATCAGACTATAGACCCATATCCTGTTGCAATACGATCTATAAGGTGATATCCAAAATACTCTCAGCCAGAATTAACGCAGTGCTCCCTAGAATCATCAGCTTCAACCAAAGCGCATTTGTCTCCAAAAGATCGATCAAACACAATGTTCTTGTCTGCCAAGAACTGCTCAATAAATATGGGAGAAAGCATCTATCACCAAGGGCTGCCATGAAGGTCGATATCTCTAAGGCTTTTGATTCTGTTAGCCATGTCTTTATCATTCATTGTCTACAAAAGATGGGCTTCCCGGATCACTTCATTGGGCTTATAAAAGAATGCATCTCAACTACTACTTACTCGGTGAACATTAACGGTTCATTACGTGGGCACTTCCCTGGTGAACGTGGGCTTAGACAGGGATGTCCACTATCCCCATCTCTCTTCGTGATTGTGATGGAGTTCCTCACTAGAATGATTCAGTCAAAAACTGCTAACCCGGAGTTTAACTTTCATCCGAAATGTACCTCCCCAGCTATCACTCACCTCATCTTTGCAGACGACCTTCTGATGCTTTGTAGAGGTGACATTTGCTCCATCAAAATGCTAAAAGATACTCTTGATGCCTTTGGTGACGCCTCGGGTCTGAGAATCAATACGGCCAAGTCCCTGCTCTTTACAGGTGGTATGCAGGAGGATGAGATCATGCGTGCATCCAACATAACTGGCATGGCCATTGGTAGCCTCCCTTTCCTCTACTTGGGAGTTCCGATTGGGAGCTATAGGCTACTGATCAATGATTATACTCCCATGATTCACAAAATAACAAAGCGTATTCAATCATGGAGTGCGAAGTCACTGTCCTACGCGGGAAGAGCCCAGCTTGTGAAGTCCATTCTTTTCTCAATCAACTACTATTGGAGTACCATGTTTCTGCTGCCTGTCAAAGTCATTAACATGATCAATAGGCTCATACACTCTTATTTCTGGTCCGGCATTGAGAACAACAAACGAGCCTTGGTCGCCTGGCATACCATCTGCTCTCCTAAATCCAATGGTGGGATGGGATTCCCTGATTTGCTTATCCGGAACAAGGTTGCTCTCTCTCGACTTATCTATGATATCGATAGAGGTGGCACCAACATCTGGACTCTGTGGATTGCAAAACATACACTCAAACGGAATGAGAGTATTTGGAGCTGCAGACCGAAAACCCATCATAGTGCCTTCTGGAAATGCTTACTCAACATCCGTAATGACATCCTGAGTTTGGGTGGAAGTGAAAACCTGCTTGCTGGCCCTAACGGAACATTCTCACATAAGCATGTTTACGGCTTACTCAAGCCCAATCCTCCCCCTGGGCATCCGAACCCTTTCCACGCAATTTGGCACCGCTCCAACATCCCTAAATGTTGCTACATTGCCTGGATCGCTGCCCTCCGAAGACTCCCCACTTTGGCTAGGATCAAAGCATGGAACATGGTTGAGAATGACACTTGCAAGCTTTGCCAGAGTGCACCAGAGAATGATGATCACCTTTGGCTCCACTGCAGCTATGGCTCCCTAGTACTTGATATCGTATCTAGATGGACTAGAACTCCCTTCCCTGCTCCCTATCTGGCTAACATCTGGAACTGGCTGAGCTCCAGTATTACAGGCAACATGAAACTGATTGACTGCATAAGGATTGCCTCCATTATATCCTTCGTCTACCACATTTGGACTGCACGCAACAAAATGATTTACAACAAGGAATTCACCAGAGCAATTGATTGCGCGACCAACATCATTCAATCCATCAAGCTCCACTTTGAAGCCTCATGGAAGGATAGATCCTCCAATACCCGCCTCTATGCTGGACTGCTGAACATTAGCCTTGACTGAGGCAGCTATACCCTTACCATACTGTGACTCATGACATGTTACTTATGTCCTTGCTTCTCGATGCATGTAATCCTGAACTAGAGTTCGAACCAGCTTGTAAATCCCTTTCTCAAATACAATTAACTTTTCAAAAAAAAAAAAAAGAAACTGAAAGAAGCGCAGCGCAGATTGGATTGCCGTGAAATTAAGTTTTCGTTAACCCAAATTTAAAAAAATTGGAATTCGTCGTTTAAAATTACGGATTATTCATGTAAATCCGTAGTTTAAAACGACGGTTCAGCTCCGAGCCTAGGATCCTGGCTATTATCGGAAATAGTTTTTTTGTCTAATTAATTTGTGAAATATTTCTTTTTATTATTCTGAAAAAAATGGCTAAATTAGCTAAATATGTCTTTTTGAGTTTCTCGCTAGTAACTAGGCATATGATATAAATATGTTTGGTAAATGTACCCCTAATCAAACTCCTTACCTTCCAACTTCAATTTAATAAAAGTGGTAAAAATTGAAGGGTCACAAATTATTGAAAATACAAAAAAATTCTATTTAATTAAATTTTTTAAAAAAAAATTCAAAGAAAAGGCCACACGAAATATGAACTATTTAGTGTTTATTTTAACTTATTTCTAAAATTATTGATTTCTAGCAAGAGATGATGGAAATTTCAAAAATAGCACTGGATAATCCATGCGTGAAAGTCGGTATCAATCAAAGAAAGATAAATATGACCGCAGTTCACAAATTGACAAAAACAAAAATACCCAATTGGTCATTTGGGTTTATGAAGACTTTCACGGCAATTCAATCTTCAAGATGGAGTAAAAACAACAAATTAAGAAGCAAGATTACGGGCTACGGCAGTCCTCAAGT
Organism: Fagopyrum esculentum; assembly: GCA_033239045.1. Lineage (NCBI taxonomy): Eukaryota > Viridiplantae > Streptophyta > Magnoliopsida > Caryophyllales > Polygonaceae > Fagopyrum > Fagopyrum esculentum. The sequence continues at coordinate 12,613,233 of BSUD01000003.1, forward strand.
GTATTCATGCCATTCATTTAAGATAAAATAAAATGTAACTTTAATAGTGTTCGTATAACTATTGATTTATTAATGGATAGTTATACTTGCTCTAATTATAGAATATTAGCTTTATCAAAGTTAAGTCTACTTATTTACTAGCTAAACTTTGTGAACTAACAATGATAATATCTCATTAATCAATTCGGTAGGAATGTTTATTTATTCTGTTGGTCTAGAATAGTTCTCGGTATTGAGTTGGGCTCAAGTCGAGTCCGAAATTTGAATCTAAAGTCTTGATCATATCCTCCCAAATTGGGTTTCGGACCAGATGTGCGGGTTCTAAATGGGAAAGGACCATTACATGCCAAACAGGGATCTAGACCATGCAATGCCCAATCAGTCCAATCGGATATGGGTTTGCTCATATTCGTTCGTTTATCCAGACTCCCGGGCCGGCCCGAATCAGCTCAAGTCGTCTATTTGGTTGAGGATCTTTCCAAACCAATCGAAGATTGAACCTACATGGGTCGAGGTAATCGGTTAAGGTTCATCAAAAAACAATTTCATTTCAGATCCGAACCTAAACAAACTTGGGATTTTGTAGAGAATTGGAGGCATAAAGCCTAATTAGTCCATTTACTTAAGAACGTTTACATCAAAGTGAACAAAGATATATAGTAATAAATAAATAATAATATAAAACTAAGAATAACCTCCCGCTTTGTTAGAATTCCGGAAACGGAAACGTAATGAAAATGAATCTAGTCCATATACTTACCCTATTCATGAATATTTTTTGGAATCATTCCTTATGGTTGCATGTAAAATGTAGTTGTTTCCCTCTATGGTATCAACACTAATCAAATTTTACTACAATTACTTAAAACCACAAAGAATGATTCCACAAAATTTTATGAATAACAGCATACATATGGATTAAATTCGTTTCCATTCCGTTTCTGTTTTCGGAGTTAGAACCAAACGGACCCTAAATCTATTAAGATAAGATCAAATTTGTCTCTAACACTCCAAACTTTAATGTATTTAGTGTTTAAACATTTGAATAGTAGGAACTTCAATGCATTTAGTTTTAGGACAATAAATATTTTGCTTTTGAATAGACTTTGTTCATTTGTGTATTTGATGTTTTAAATTGATACCACATAAATAATTGGAGGCTTAAAGTCAATTAATTTATTAATTTGAGAACGTTTATAATATATAGTAAATTAGTAATAAGATAAACATAAACTAAGATAAAATCAAATATATTAAGATAAGATCAAATTTATCTGTCGGACAGGTCCATATATAGTACATGAACCACACCCAGCATAGAAATTAATCGTTTGATAATCTTTTACTATAAGTGTGACCTCCCATAAGTGACATAATCAGTGACTCTAATGTATGAAAGCCTTATAAGGTTATCAATTTGGCAAAATCTTCTATTTATGTCTAGGTACACATGATGTGCTTTGCAAAAAAGAAAGCACGAAACACTTGGTTCAAAAATAAAATAAAATAATGTAACGTTTCTTCGTCAGTTACTGATATAAAAGTAGTGGGTACATTGCACTCTGCATAAGTGCATAGCCTCTCTCTCTCTCTCTCTCTTCCTATACCACACAAAAGAAAAAGACAACCCACAGAGAATCCAGATTTGCCCATTCATGGCTGCTGCATTTGCTCTAACCAAGTGTTTCAGAAGAACAACAAAATGGGTTTCTTCTTCATCATTCTCTTCTTCAACTGCACAAACCTCTGCTGAACCATCTCTCCACAGTACTCTTCCTGGTACTTTCATTAGAAGAGATGCTGCTCAAGTGAGTTTCTTGATCTTATATTGTGGTTTTGAGTTTTTTTACTGAGTTGGTTTTGATCTGATGACTTGAATAGATAATATTAAATTGTTAAGAAATCGATATTTGACATGATGTACATATTTAGATTCATCGAACATTAGATATGGAATATCTCGGATCCGTATCTACCAAATATGTCATAAACATATAGAGGTAAATGGGTATTGAATAAGATAAAAGCTTTACTTAAAATTTTAGTGGCTGTGTTGCTCATTGACTTCGTTTTTGTTTATGTGTGGCTTATATGGATTTATTAGGAGGATTTAACTTGAATATCTCACGGTTTTTTGATTTTTAAGTTTTTGTTTGAGTCGGTTTCACATCACAAATAATTAGGGTGTCTGAGTTACGTAAAAGATGTTACGTAAAACTAAACAATTGGTTTGAATGAAATCTTATGTAAAACTAAGCAACCAGTGTGAATGAATTACGGAAAACGGAAATCTTATGTAATATTAAGATAGCTATGATGCTTTTCGTATGGGCTTGAATCTCCAAACTAGGCGAGCTAAAAGGTAAAAAAAAAGATACGGAATATCTCGGATTCATATCTACCTAATATGCCACAAACAAGTAAAGGCACATGGGTAATATGAAAAGATAAAAACTTTATATAAAACTTTGATAGTTATGTTGTTTATTGGTTTTTTTTCGTTTATGTGTGGCTTATATGAATTTATTCATAGATAATGAAAATTATAAAAAAAAAAACTTAGGTAAAACTTTGATAGTTTTTTTTGATAATTCCTACGGACTACGATTGACGCATCCGTACTTTTATTCCAAATACGTTAAATAGCTAACAAATGACATGTCGACGGGTCGCTACTCCGCGAGCATCGTTCTGTAAAAAAAGGAATTAAAGTGGAAGGTGGATTTTGTAAATAAAAGTAACCTAAGGGGTAATTGAAGGCAATGGAAGCCAAATGATCGGTTGCGGCATTGGCTTCACGATAAATATGTCGGAGCTGGACTTCCCAGTTCCTACGGAGGAAGCCTTGACATCTTGATACCAGACTAGAAAGAGGATGATATCTCGGGACGGAATGTTTGACAAGTCTGACAACCATCTCGGAATCAATTTCCACAATAACCTTTCGAAATCCTTTCTCCCACGCTTGATAGAGTCCCATGCAAAGACCCCATAGTTCGGCAGTAGGGACCGTACATGGACCAATATTCATCAAGAACCCACACAACCATTGTCCATGACTGTCTCTAAACACCCCTCCAGCAGTACCACATCCAGGACCTCTCCGGACAGACCCATCTGAATTCATGACAATCCAATTTGTTTCTGGAGCCTTCCACTGTACGTAGATTTCCTCATATATCCTCCCAGGAATGGCCTTCCTTCTGTTGTTATATGCCTCGGAAATAAATTTTACTTCATTAGCAATCAAGGCAACCCTATTAGGTGGGGGCGATGCTGATCGGAATATGAACTCGTTAAGCCGCTTATGTTTCCAATTATGTGCGGTTTATAGTAATTTATTAGGAGGGTTTGACTTGAATCTCTCATGGTTTTTGGATTTTTAAGTTTTCGTTGAGTTGGTTTCAACACATAAACAACTAGGGTGTTTGATTTATGGAAAAGATAGAAATCTTTCGTAAAACGAAGCAATTAGTGTGATTTAGTTATGAAAAAGACGGAAATCTGACGTAAAAACTATGCAACTAGTGTGAATGAGTTACGGAAAATACGGAAATCTGACGTAAAAACTGTGCAACTAGTGTGAATGAGTTACGGAAAAAACGAAAATCTTACGTAAACAAAGCAACTAGTGTGAATGAGTTACGGAAAATACGGAAATCTGACGTAAAAGCTATGCAACTAGTGTGAATGAGTTACCGAAAAAACGAAAATCTTACGTAAACTAATCAACTAGTGTGAATGAGTTACGGAAAAGACGAAAATCTTACTTAAAACTACGATGACTGTGACATTAATTCATAGTTAATGAAAATTATAAAAATAAAAGCTTAGGTAAAACTTTGATAGTTGTGCCGCTTATGTTTCCGTTTACGTGCAGTTTATAGTAATTTATTAGGAGGATTTGACTTGAATCTCTCATGGTTTTTGGATTTTTAAGTTTTCGTTGAGTTGGTTTCAACATATAAACAACTATGGTGTTTGAGTTACGAAAAAGATAGAAATCTTTCGTAAAATGAAGCAATTAGTGTGAATGAGTTATGAAAAAGACGGAAATCTGACGTAAAAACTATGCAACTAGTGTGAATGAGTTACGGAAAAAACGAAAATCTTACGTAAACTAAGCAACTAGTGTGAATGAGTTACGGAAAATACGGAATCTGACGTAAAAACTACGCAACTAGTGTGAATGAGTTACGGAAAAAATGAAAATCTTACGTAAACTAGGCAACTAGTGTGAATGGGTTATGGAAAATACGGAAATCTGACGTAAAAACTATGCAACTAGTGTGAATGAGTTACCGAAAAAAAAGAAAATCTTACGTAAACTAAGCAACTAGTGTGAATGAGTTACGGAAAAGACGGAAATCTTACTTAAAACTACGATGACTGTGACATTAATTCATAGATAATGAAAATTATAAAAGAAAAGCTTAGGTAAAACTTTGATAGTTGTGCCGCTTATGTTTCCATTTATGTGCGGTTTATAGTAATTTATTAGGAGGATTTGACTTGAATCTCTCATGGTTTTTGGATTTTTAAGTTTTCGTTGAGTTGGTTTCAACACATAAACAACTAGGGTGTTTGAGTTACGGAAAAGATAGAAATCTTTCGTAAAACGAAGCAATTAGTGTGAATGAGTTATGAAAAAGCCGGAAATCTGACGTAAAAACTATGCAACTAGTGTGTATGAGTTACGGAAAAAACGAAAATCTTATGTAAACTAAGCAAATAGTGTGAATGAGTTACGGAAAATCTGACGTAAAAACTACGCAACTAGTGTGAATGAGTTACGGAAAAAACGAAAATCTTACGTAAACTAAGCAACTAGTGTGAATGAGTTACGGAAAATACGGAAATCTGACGTAAAAACTATGCAACTAGTGTGAATGAGTTACCAAAAAAACGAAAATCTTACGTAAACTAAGCAACTAGTGTGAATGAGTTACGGAAAAGACGGAAATCTTACTTAAAACTACGATGATTGTGACATTAATTCATAGATAATGAAAATTATAAAAAAAAAAACTTAGGTAAAACTTTGATAGTTGTGCCGCTTATGTTTCCGATTATGTGCGGTTTATAATAACTTATTAGGAGGATTTGACTTGAATCTCTCATGGTTTTTGGATTTTTAAGTTTTCGTTGAGTTGATTTCAACACATAAACAACTAGGGTGTTTGAGTTATGGAAAAGATAGAAATCTTTCGTAAAACGAAGCAATTAGTGTGAATGAGTTATGAAAAAGACGGAAATCTGACGTAAAAACTATGCAACTAGTGTGAATGAGTTACGGAAAAAACGAAAATCTTACGTAAACTAAGCAACTAGTGTGAATGAGTTACGGAAAATACGGAAATCTGACGTAAAAACTACGCAACTAGTGTGAATGAGTTACGGAAAATACGGAAATCTGACGTAAAAACTACGCAACTAGTGTGAATGAGTTACGGAAAAAACGAAAATCTTACGTAAACTAAGCAACTAGTGTGAATGAGTTACGGAAAATACGGAAATCTGACGTAAAAACTATGCAACTAGTGTGAATGAGTTACGAAAAAAACGAAAATCTTACGTAAACTAAGCCACTAGTGTGAATGAGGTACGGAAAATACAGAAATCTGACGTAAAAACTATGCAACTAGTGTGAATGAGTTACGGAAAAAACGAAAAGCTTATGTAAATTAAGCAACTAGCGTGAATGAGTTAAGAAAAAAACGGAAATCTGACGTAAAAGCTAAGCAACTAGGGTGAATGGGTTACGGAAAAGACGGAAATCTTACTTAAAACTACGATGACTGTGACATTATTTATGATCGGCTCAATCCGGGTGAGCTAAATGGCCAAAGACCAAAAAAATAGATACGGAATATCTCGAATCCTTACCTCCCAAATATCTCAAAAACAATTAGAGGCACATGTGTAATGAAAAAGGTAAAAACTTTATATAAAACTTTGATAGTTGTGTCGTTTATTGCTTCCGCTTTCGTTTGTGTTGCTTATGTTTCCGTTTATGTGCGATTTATATGAATCTATAAAGAGGATTTGACTTGAACCTCTCATGGGTTTTGGATTTTTAAGTTTTGGATGAGTTGATTTCGGATCACAAATAACCAGTGTGGTTGAGTCACATAAAAGACATAAAATCTTATGTAAAACTAAGCAACTAGTGTGAATGAGTTACGGAAAAGACGGAATTCTGACGGAAAAACTAAGTAACTATGATGAATGAGTTACGGAAAATACAAAAATCTTACGTAAAATTACGATAACTGTTATGTTTTTTGGATCGGCTCGAATCTCCAAGGGCGTGCTAAAAGGGCAAAGGCAAAAAAAAAAAGATACGGAATATCTCGAATCCATACTTATCAATTATCTAATAAACAACTAGAGGCACATGGGTAATGAAAAAGATAAAAAAAATTTATATAAAATTTTGATAGTTGTGCCGCTTATGTTTATGTTTATTTGCGATTTTATGAATTATTAGGAGGATTTTGCTGGAATCTCTCATGACTTTTGATTTTTTAAGTTTTGGTTTAGTTGGTTTTAATCACAGATAATTAGGGGGTCTCAGTTACAAAATAGACGAAAATCTTATGTGACACTGAGCAACTAGTGTGAATGAGTTTTGAAAAAGACGAAAATCTTACGTAAAAACTAAGCAACTAGGGTGAATGAGTTACGTAAAAGACGGATATCTTATTAATAATTAGGGTGTCCGAGTTACAGAAAAGACGGAAATCTTACGTCCATCTTAAGTAAAAACTAGGATGAATTTATTTGGAGGATTTGGCTTGAATCTCTCATAGCTTTTGGATTTTTAAGTTTTGTTTAAGTTGGTTTCAGATCACAAACAACTAGGATGTTTGAGTTACATAAAAAATGAAAATCTTACGTAAACATAAGCAACTAGTGTGAATGAGTTAGGGAAAAGACGAAAATCTTACATGAAAACTAAACAACTAGGGTGAATGAGTTATGAAAAAAAAGGGAAAAAATTACATAAAATTAAAATTATTGTGAGTTTTTCGGATCGACACTAATCTCGGAGCTGAATATTGGATGACAGATTTCTTTGGTTCATTAACGTCTCGTGCATTTTGTCGTTGTTGCCCTTTCAACCATGTTAAGAATCAAGATCCATAATCATGTCAAGAATCAAGATCCACAATCCTTTATTTATTTAACTGCAACTTTTTTTTCTAAAGGAAAACACTACAGAATGATAGCACTATAGCTATTGTTCAAAAAGAACTTTTTTCCTTCCTATTAGCTAACAACTTTTTTTTTAATTAAATTAAATTATTTTTATTTCACCTTGTACCATAGATGGGCCACAATGGCCTAGTGGGTCCATGTGGTGGAATAACTATTAGCTAACAACTTAATGTTTATATTACAATTTTGTAATGCAGATTATTGGAAAAACTCCTCTTGTTTTCCTGAACAAAGTCACTGAAGGATGTGGAGCTTACATAGCTGCCAAACAAGAGATGATGCAGCCAACTTCTAGTGTCAAAGACAGGTTATAACAACTGCTACATTTCATTTACAAACTTGAATACATGTTTTTTTCATGGTTCAAAGAATCTCAAACCATACTTACTCGCTACCCCAGGCCCGCGTTAGCCATGCTTGAGGACGCGGAAAAGAAGAACCTCATTAGCCCCGAAAAGGTCAGTAACTTGATTTGGATTCTTTCATTGTCTTGGATATGATCATGCTGAACAATGTTGTTTTGTGTTGAATAAGACTGTGTTGATTGAGCCGACATCCGGAAACATGGGAATCAGCCTAGCTTTCATGGCAGCATTAAGAGGCTATAAGATGGTGTTAACAATGCCTTCTTACACAAGCTTAGAAAGGAGAGTTACAATGAGAGCTTTTGGAGCTGACCTTATATTGACTGATCCTGATAAGGGTATGGGAGGAACTGTTAAGAAGGCTTATCAACTATTGGAAAACACTCCAAATGGATTCATGCTTCAACAATTCTCGAATCCTGCTAATACACAGGTACAAGCTCAACACATAAGTTCAATGAAGTTTTATGTGTTGACGGGTTTGAGATGATTCTTAGGTTCATTTTGAGACGACGGGGCCTGAAATATGGGAGGAGACGCAAGGGAAGGTGGATATATTCGTTATGGGGATAGGCAGTGGTGGTACTGTCACTGGTGTTGGACAATATCTTAAGTCTCAAAACCCTAATGTTAAGGTGATAGTTAATCTAATCTTGTGTTGTTCTTATTCATGAGATGGTTATGTTCTTGATGAATGATGAGTGATAATGTGTAGATATATGGAGTTGAGCCAGCTGAGAGTAACATACTCAATGGAGGCAAACCAGGTAATAGGAATATTACATTATACTAATGCACTAATGATATATACAAAGGACTCGAATCAGATTGGAATTAAGAATGACATAACTCGAATTTTGGTAAAATGTGTTTAGTACGTTGTTGGAATAGTATAGATATCGAATTACTCAAACACGAGTACCGGAATGGATCATTCTCCTTCTCATTCCTGATTTCACAAAATCATTAACAAATGATCGAGCTTTAACTACTTAGCTCCCGTTTGGTTGTAACCCTGGAAATGGAAACGGATCTATTCCATATATGTACCTTGTTGATGAAATTTTTTGAAATCATTTCTAGTGGTTTCATGCAAAATGAACCTGTAGGGTATCAAAACTAATCAAATTCTACTACAATTACCTCAAACCTATGGACTAAATTCGTTTTCATTTTGTTTAAGTTTTCGAAATTAAAACCAAACGGGATCTTAGATAATTAAGTTATAATCCTAATGGTGATGGTTATGTGATATGTGTAAGGTCCTCATCTTATCACTGGAAATGGAGTCGGATTCAAGCCTGATATACTGGACATGGATCTAATGGAGGAAGTCCTTATGGTAAGTTGAGTAATCATCAATTAGTTAACTAGTTTCAGTCAGACAAAATTCAACTGATTCAGATTTGAGTATTGAATATGTTTGACATGAGCAGGTTAAGAGTGAGGATGCTGTAAAAATGGCTAGGGAGTTGGCACTCAAGGAAGGACTTATGGTAATAACCCTTTGATTCAAAGATGTTAATGACAATGATTAGTGAATACTAATGATAAATAATTGTGTAGGTTGGGATATCATCAGGAGCCAACACAGTTGCTGCTCTTGAGCTTGCTAGTAGACCTGAGAACAAGGGGAAGCTAATAGTTGTAAGATATATTTTACTTGATCTACTAATGTGTTGTTAATCATAGATGTTATTAAGTTTGAGGTTCTAATGATGTATTGTGTTAATGATCGTAGACTGTGCACGCGAGTTTCGGAGAAAGATACTTGTCATCTGCATTGTTCCAAGATCTTCGAACGGAAGCCGAAAACATGAAGCCAGTCCCAGTTGAATAAACATGAGAAATAACTCAGTTCGTTATTTGTCTTTGTGTTTTTGCTGAAGAACTTGTTCAAGTATGCCATTTGCGTTAAATGGTTTGAAGCTTAGAACATTATTTATGCCCAAGCAATTTATAACATATTGTTAATGACAAAATGGTGTTCAGCATCCGACCTTAGCTCAGTTGGTAGAGCGGAGGACTGTAGTGTGTTCACAGCTTATCCTTAGGTCGCTGGTTCGAATCCGGCAGGTCGGAAATGAGTATTTCTTTTTAAGGTTCTGTGCGCTCAAAACGACAGCGTTTCAATTGTCAACAAACACTTTATAGAGTCATAAAATAAATTCGGTGTGATAAATAAAAAAAGTAAAGACGCAAAAACACAAATAAATGTTTGTGCAGTTCTGCCACTTTATTAAGATTGACTTTTTGTACTACTTTTCTTGTGATAAAAATTGGAACGATTAAGGTGAATGTTAATAGGTTCAAAATATTTAAAAACATAAAAATTGTAATCTTAAAGATATAATTCTACTTGGTTTATCGCATTACATGGGTTATATGTTTCGGGCCTTAAAAGGGGTTGTTAAGGTTTAGGACTAATCTTATTCATCGCCTCATTCCCCATTATCATCCTCTCTTTTATCTGGTATGTACGTGTCGTGCATTATTACAGATAATTTGGACCATTTAGGACCGACATATTTACCGTGAGACGAATAAAGCGGACACCTTAACTAGTCTAGTTCTTTCTTTTTCACTTGGAGTAAGTATTGTTGGACTCTCCTGATGGTATAGTTGATCTTTTGCATAACGATATAAGAGATTAGGTTGTTCCTTGAGTGTTGATCATTGCACGGCTAGATGCGCATAAATCACTTACTCTCTTTCCGACAAAAAAAACCCACCATAAATAATTGATGGGTATACATTTATAAGGTACACGTTTTGATTTAAAATTATTAGAGAAGAGGGTCTTATAAAGACAAAAATACCATAAAATCAAGGAATAAAATCAACATATCCCGAAACACAAAACTTCTTCTTCCTCTTTAATTCTCTTTGCATCGAAATTTTAAGGATAAGAATTTCTAGACTATCGATATGCTTTAAATTTTACATTTTGTGAGTAGGTTCGGAACGAGGGAGGCAAAATTCTCCTCGCCCAGGACGGTTCACCACAACACCCGAATGGGTCTCATTGTTTGATGTGATCTAATACATGAGGGTTAAATATTATATTTAGGTTTTTGTTACTATTGCATCGCCTCCCTATTCATCATCTATTTTCTTTGTAAATAAGGATTTTTTAGTAAAATCTCTCACACACATTTTTTTATTTGTTAAATATCTATTTTTTTTAGATTTCCCAACAAATATCACTCAAGCTTACGCCACACATTTGATGTGGCTCAGGTGACCAATGAAACATTATCATCGAATAGTATTTATATATATATTGATTAAGTATTATGTTCTTTTGCAACTTTTAATGAACTCGTCTCAACAAACAAACAACTCAATGAACGTTAACTCCAAATAGGGGCAACGACGTAATTTGAATAAATCCACAACATTATAATCGAATAGTAGTTAGTACATATACTTGTTAAGACTATGAATTTCAAAAACCGACCTTAGCTCAGTTGGTAGAGCGGAGGACTGTAGTAGTTAAAAGCTGTTATCCTTAGGTCGCTGGTTCGAATCCGGCAGGTCGGATTTTATGTATTTTTTTCCCTTTTAAACGACGTCGTTTACAAGTAATTTAACATGATCAAAATCCAGTCTGGCTAACGAAATAATATTCCAGTACACTCGAAGATTCTTTGAAGCTCAAATTGGGTCGTGTGGGGCCGTCCAATTTGTTGAGGTACATGTTAGAACAATATGGACCACACAAAATATTGTTATGAATGCCCCAACAAAGACAAAAATTTGGCACATATCACACATTTGTAACGTTCCTTTCACATTAACAAACATACCAACTTCATATAAATATCTAATAATAATCTATGTTTTTTTATACATTAAACTTCGGATTTATGACTAGATGAACCATTAGAATTTGAATGCGTCGGCACAACACCGGCAAAAGACTCGCCGGAAACCAACGCCTGAAGAAGCCTTGGCGGTGGAGGAACCGTCACCTCCACCACTCCTTCCAACATCTTCACCACCGTTCCCATTGTCGGTCTTGTACCTTCCTCGTCTTGTATACACCAAACCGCTACCATCCCTAGTCGCGCCACCTCATTCCGATCAAACCCGTCTCCTAATCGTTGATCCACAACCGCTTCCATGTCGTTTTCTACGATCCGCTTTGCGGCCCATGGAGGAAAGAACCATTTCTCCTCTCCTACACAAGCATTAGAACCCGGTGGAGCTTCGACGTTCCTTCTACCGCTAATCAACTCCAACATTGTCATTCCATAGCTATATACATCGGCTTTGTTGGTTATAGCCACACCCGAGATCCACTCGGGTGCAACGTAGCCCCAAGTTCCCCTCATTGTCGCCAAAACCCGGCTAAAATCCCTTCCCACGAGTTTAGCAAGCCCGAAATCCGACACCTTAGGAGTGTAATCACAATCAAGCAAGATGTTTTCCGGCTTGATATCACAATGGATGATGCAATCCCGGCACTCTTCATGTAAATAAGCAAGAGCTTTCGCAGTTCCGATTGCAACCCGAAATCTTTCCTCCCAACTTAGAATCTCACCATCTTTTTTCAAGTAATCACTCAAAGCTCCATTTGGCATGTAATCATACACTAAAAGCCTATGTAGTTCCTCTGAACAAAACCCTCTTAACCTAACCAAGTTCACATGCTGAATATTTCCAATTGTACAAACCTCAGCTCGGAATTCCCTCTCGGCCCCACCCGGCCGTTCAAGCCGCTTGACGGCAACTGGAGATGTGTCAGAGAGAATGCCGCGAAACACAGTTCCAAACCCACCATGACCGAGCTTTTCCGAGAAGCCTCTGGTGGCTGAATGCAGCTCCTTATAGGAGAAGACCTTCAAATTAGTTACTGATAGCATTGCTAACTCTTCTTTTCTCTTCTTCCTGATCATTCTAACTCTAAACAACACTAATGATAAGATCACAAGGACTACAAGCAATGTAATGCTTGAGATTAAAATTATCAACAAAGCCCTCGGGATCTTGTTAATTTTAGTCTTGTTTCCAGATTTCCCTGATCTAATAAACAGAACTTCATTACCATCCACATAAGTATCCGAACTCGAACTCGAATTCCGAATATTCACCAATGACCCATATAGACTATTGCAAGAACTTCTAAGAGCATTATAGTAGAATCCAATACAAGAGCAATTCTCTAAGCATTCCTTCTCACAAACTTTCTTACTACTCCCATCAAACGACACCGTTTTGACTTCACTCCTATCATCAAACACAGAAACTCCAATTTCGCCAAACTCATCTTCCTTATCACATTGACTTCTCCTCCTACACCCGCCGGAGAAATCTCCGGCGACCCACCCGGATTCATCAACCGGTTCAAACCCATCAAGGCACCTGCAAAAGTCAAATTCACCAGGCGACAATTGACCTTTACAAAAACCCATTTCACCACACAACCCGTAAACCCGGCAAGGGTTATCGGGTTGTACCCAGAATGAATTCCATACCTCATTTTGACTCCACCACGTGTACTGCCGTAATTGGCCAGCTGAGCTTAAGTGAAACCTCGTGAACGGCATGAACAACCCATCGAGTGCAGTCTCTGTGAACCCAAACGACGCGTTTTGCGTGAAAAATCCGGCGAAGTAGAATTTGTAGATGTAAGGAATCGACATTTGAGGAATTGTTGGGAAGCTGGAACCCGACCAATTCCCGGTTCTCCAATACGGTATTTGTCCCGTCCCGTTAGAGGATACAAGCTCGACTTCACCAAACTCCGGTGGACGGAGACGGAGAGAGAATTTTCCCGGCGAGGGATCGGATATGGATTTCCACGACGTGAGGGAGTTTTTTCCGGTGAGATTCATCCCCGGGAGCCACGTGTCAGTCGGATAGTCAAAGCTTTGCCAAACGACCTCACCTGATTGTGAGATAAGAACAAGGTTGCCGGATTCGAGGAGATGGAGCTCCGACGCGGGAGACGAGTTGTCGGATTCCCAAACGGAGATGGATAGTCGGCCATTGGCAAGAAGTAGAGAAGCGGAGGAGAGAGATTTGATTGGGTTTTGACGATTTGCGACCCAAATATAGATTGGGCCAGGGATTGAAGAGTACCAGATTCCCAGGTAAGTGTTTGAGATTTGGGGATTTGGGGTAAAGAAGCCGAGAGTGAAGGATTGATTAGGGCTTTGGAGTTGCGAATTGGAGGTGAGGATGAGGGAAGTAGAATTTGAATCATTTGCTGAAGTTACGGAAATCGATAAGAGAAAAACTGAAAGTGAAAAGATGAAGTAGAGAATGGAATTGAAGGCCATTGTTTTTCGAATTTGATGTCCTATGGGTTTTGAGTGAAAGAGAATTTCCTTCTGCTCATCGCCATGGAAACGCTGAGAAAGGAGGTGTGAATCGAAGAAGATTACTAATCGTCTCGGACGCGGTGAAGAAAGGAGATACTTTCAAAATAAAAAATATTTTAAGGTTGAAATTACTTTCAGTGTTTAGGTACTACATTGATAAATATAAATAGTTTAAATTATGAAGGGTAAAATGGTAAAGAACAATGGGCAGTGTAAATTGGGTGTGAGTGGCGGTGGAAGACAGTGGGCAGCAATTCCAATTTACCGTGGATAACAAGTAAAACCATCAAAATTGACGAGTTTAATTATTAGTAAAATTCTGTTTGGTGTATTTAGACCAGGCCAATGCTGGGTTTTTAATGTAACATTTTGGATTTGGAACCGGAGTGTGAATAAGATAAGTGGATTAATTAGATTTACCTTCACTTAATGTCAGTATCAAGATTACAAGCACATTCTCAAATCTTTAAGACATACGCGGGTCTGGCTGATCATTTAACTCCAAATTTTTTTTTCGAAAGATACCTAAAACCTGAAGTTATCCTAAAATTCAATAACATATAATACCATTAGCTAACGTACCAAAGTTAGAACCGATGTTCAAAAATCAGATCAAACATGTACGCATCTTATGAGGAACGTCAAAACAAAATACTAAAAATATATATTTTCAAGCTCACCTCGCAAAACTATCACAATTAATCCTAATCCAACAAGAAATGCATATGTTACGGTTCATCAAGTCAAACTATATAACTTTCTAATATTAGCATATTATGATAAAACCACCGAAAACGCCAACAATTAGTCTAAACATAATAAACGATAAGCAAGGGTATGTACTTTATACCACTAAACTTGTAATTGCATTAACTATATGAAAGTAGTGATGCCAAAATAATAAAATTCCTCAAACATATGAGTAAATCTGTAGTGGTAAACATATAATAAATAATGTAAGGACACAAACGATGATAATGTCCATGATGATAATGATTATGATGACCTACGGATAATGCAATGCAATGAATGCGTCATCTCTCAACTCTCGGCAACACAATGTAACACATCATTCTCTCAAGTCCACATGTACCCCTCCGGTGTACTATTGGCAACAAAAATCTATAATCACGTCTCCCATATTATATTTTCACCTTCTTTTCCCGGCTCGGTCTATACTAGTGCACCGTCCAAAACATGTATGCAGGTTTTATATATGGAAAGGGCTCCCACCATGTCGCACGGTCATACCCGAGACATCACTCCCTCATCGAGGTCACCGTGCTTATGACCATACCGGTGGTTACTAGTTATAAAATACTTTCAAATCGTAACTATATAATTGCATATATGTGCAAAAGCCTGTAATAATCTTAAAATAAGAAAGTCCTCCTATACATGCAACACACCACAACTCGTAAATAAAGATTTCTTAACACCAATCCTCAACCTATCTGATTCTATCACATCCTTATAGTGTCCTTATGGTCAACTAGCACATCCTTATCCCACAACACCACCATCTACTAGACTACTTGTGTGCACCCTCATACCACAACAACTCATAACCACCTGCCGCATACACATCTATTTACACATTGTCTCATATGATAAACTACTAAACACTAACTAAAAACTAAATCAACTCTTCAATTAGACAACTCTCCTTAAAAGACCATCTACACCGTTTCCTACTTAGGATCCACCACTATCAACTTATATCCTCACTCATTTTTTTTTTTTTGACTGAGACGGGTAAGCGATTAGGAGATCAACATCTGACAGTCGACCTTCCTAAGGCATCCTTTCGGATGATAACTAACAACGGAATCGGGATCCTAGAACTTGTCCTCGTCCCATCCTGCTCCTGTGAAACCGCATCCTGGCCGTCATGGCCGAGAGTAGCCAGTAAGTCTGCAGCGGAGTTAATTTCTCTAAAGATGTGATTGATTTGAACCTGGTTAAAACTTAGGAGAAGGATAGAGATGTCAGAGATGGTGATGTCCAGTTCCCATGGTGGCATCCAGATTCTTTTTATAGCATTAATGATTGTGAGGTTGTCCCCTTCAACCTCGATTTTACTTATTCCTAGTTGTTTTGCCTTGATTAAGCCCATTTTTAGGGCATAAGCTTCAGTTTGGAGTACAGAAATATCCCCACACTTTCCATACTCAAGTGCAATGACTGAGGCATTGTGATCTCTTAGGATCCACAGGGTGGAGCAATCCATTTAATGTTTCTCGTTTTTCTTTTGTTGGCTTTAACTATAGTTCTTTTCTCCTCCTTTGAATGTTTCCATTCCAGTATTTGTGATTCAACAATATAGGAGATACTTCTGGCATCCTCATTATTAAAGATAATTTTGTTTCTCATAAACCAAACATTCCACCACGTAACAAGGAGACAGGTGATAGAGGATTCATCAAGCTTAACTCGAATAGAGGCCATAATATCCCTTAAATTCAGATTACTTATGTCCATGCTTAGTAATAAAATTTTTATTTCAATGCTTGTAATATTATTCAAGGTGTAGGGGCATTTGAAGAATAAGTGTTTTGCACTTTCATATGGATGCTGACAAAGTACACAAGCCATGGGTGTAGGGACTTTTTGTTTTTCGAGGTTTTCTTTAGTCGGAAGGCCGTCCATTGCTAGTTTCCAAGTGAAGTTTTGGACCTTGGGCATAGTATCCAGCTTCCATATCCAGGAGATATCCTTTTGTTCTAAACTATTATTGTGTTTATCATACAAACAAGTTAAAGCATCTTTAGTACGGAACCAACCATCCTTACTTGGGGCCCAGTATAATCTATCTCTGATGTCGTTTTTTGGGAGTGGTTGGTTTAGTATCTTATTGATAATATATTGATTATCCAAACAAAATTTCAGATTTTCAACTCTACCTAGATCCCATTTTTTATTCGTAATGAGGGTGCTCACCGTGTCCTCAATGTTGGTTAATAGTTACTTATTTAGTACTAGTTGTTCTAAAGGGCAGTTATCGATCCATCGATCTTTCCAAATCCTAATCGTTTCACCATCTCCCACATTCCATTTAATACCTTGTTCAAATTCTGGCCATAGACTCATCAGTCTCTTCCATTGCCATGAAGTGTTATTACTCAATTTGTACTTCCTTAAGAGTCTGCCCTTCAGATATTTTTCCTCAATAATTTTCACCCAGATGTTATCAGGTTCTGCCAAAATTTTCCATAGAAGTTTCATTTGCAGAGCTTTATTCATATCTTCCGCTTTCCTTATCCCCACCCCACCATTACTTTTAGGTTTGCAAATCCTGTCCCAACTAATAAGTGGGTGGTAGTTTGGACCTTTGTTCCAAAAGAACTGTCTATTGATTGAGTCTAGCTCTTTAAGTATTGACATCGGAAGCATGAAACTTTGCATAACATAGTTTGGTTTTGCATTCAAGTTAGCTTTAATGAGTACTGTTCTACCCTCTTGAGATAGTGAGGATGCTTTCCACTTGGTCAACTGTTTTCTAGAGTTCTCAATGACGTCTTGGAAAGTAGTTTTGTTAACTCGCCCATTGATAATCGGGCAACCCAGATATTTTTCTAAACAGTTGCTAGGTAGAATACCTATGTTCTGTTGTATCAATCTTCTAGCTTGATTATCCAGGTTCCCGGACGTTTGAAAAGCCGATTTATGATAGTTAACTTTTTGTCCCGAGACTTGACAATATTTTGTCAAGATATCAAGAATTTTATTGCATGCATGGTTTGTTCCTTTCGCAAAAATGATAATATCGTCTGCAAATGCTAAGAAAGGAATGACAGTTCCTCCTCTTGTGATCGGGAAGCCAATGTTTTTCCTATCTTCCAGACTGGCTTTCTGAAGATTTCTTGCCAGAACTTCAGCTACTAGGTTGAAAATTAGCGGGGATAGTGGGTCACCTTGTCTGAGCCCTCTGGTTGGGTGGATAATCTTGGTCGGTTTATCATTGATTAATATAGAGTAGGAGGCTGTTGAAATGCATTCTTTAATCCATCTAATAAATTTTCCTGCAAACCCCAATTTCTTAAGAATGACCAGTATACATGGCCATTCAACCCTATCATATGCTTTTTCCATGTCGAGTTTAATGGCTACATATCCATCTTTACCTTTCTTAGATTTAAACCCATGAAACACTTCGTGGGCAATCAGAATGTTATCATGTATAGATCTATTTTGTGTGAACGCCCCTTGGTATGGGTGGATTAGTTTAGGAAGGATTTTCTTGAGTCTATTCGTTAGGATTTTTGCAATGATTTTATAGATCGTTGAGCAGAGGCTAATAGGTCTGTAGTGTGTTGTAAGAGAAGGGTTTTCTACTTTGGGAATTAGAGCAATAAAGGTGTGGTTAATTTGTTTCAGGATTTTCTCGCTGCTATGGAAACTCTTGACAGCCCTAATTATATCAGAGCCCACAATATGCCAATATTTTTGGAAGAAACCAGCTGGAAATCCATCTGGTCCCGGAGATTTTTCGCCTCCAATCTCAAAGGTGGCCTTTTTAATGTCGGCATTAGTAAAAGGGCTGGTCAGCATACTATTGTCTTGTTCAGTGATTTCGCTTTGCAGGACTTCCAATTGTTTCTGGAGCTCATTCATGTTCACATTGGAGGCTTTAAATCTGGCTTCAAAATCTAAAATAAACTCTTTCTCAATTTCTTCATCAGAACCTAGTACCATCCCATTACTTGTACTAATAACTGCTATATTTTTGTGGTTCCTTCTACCTGTTGCTCTGCGGTGATGGAATTTCGTGTTTTTATCCCCGAGATGGAGAAAATTTGATTTTGCTCGCTGGGTCCAGTACTTATGTTGGTAGTTGATGAGACATTCCCTTTTCTTATTTAGGCGATTAATCTTAGCTTCTATTTCCAACGAGTAGCTTATAATGATCTGATTCTGTAGTTTTTCAATTGTGGTTTCCACTTCCCCTACCTGCCTGTTGATGTTTCCAAAGTTTACTCTACTCCAAGTTTTCAACTTTGTTTTTAAAAGGCTGATTTTTTTAACGAGATTGTACATTTGCGTCCCTTGGGATTGTGTTCTCCAAGTTTGTTTAACTACATTTTCACAGTCTTTCCTTCCAGTCCACATCATTTCAAATCGAAATGGTTTGTTCCGAGCTAGTTGCCCTGGGTTCTGGAGATTGACCGAAATGCGACAATGATCCGAGGTAGTGAAGGCATGATTCCATGTAAAGATATTAGGGTACACTTGCAAAACATCATGATGAGCCAGTATCCTATCCAGCTTTTCGAAGGTGTTGTCACTACCTTCTCTTCTTTTCCTCCAAGTAAATTTATTCCATTTGTGGGTAGGTCCACAAGGCTACATTGTTGAGTGAACTCATAGAGTCTCTTGGTTCTGTTAATCGTTAGCTCCGTACCACCCTTTTTATCAGTTAATTGAAGAAGCTCGTTAAAATCTCCAATCACTAAGGAAGGATAACTGCCTGAGTTGATGTGATTTTGTAATTTGGTCCAGAACATTGCTTTCTGATTTTCCTGTGGAGGGGCATAGATGAAGGTAATATAAATACTAGTGCTATTCGCCAAGTTCTTGAGTAGAATCGTCACATACCTTTTTTCTTTAGTGATAATTTCGATCTGTTCGTTCACAAGCTGGTAACTTTTCCAAAGGAGACAGAGGCCCCCTGAAAGGCCATCTGCTGGGACAAAACAAATGTTATCAAATCCCGCACCTCTCCAAACTTTTTCTTCAGGCTCAGTGCTCGTTTTCAATTCTGCTAACATAATCATTTGGATTTTATCATTTTTGCACGAGATATTAAGGTCAGTCCAAAAGTTCTTCTTCCTAATGCCTCTACAATTCCAAAAACAGACCTTCATTGAATAGATTTCGGTTTATTGGGTGGAGGGCCCAAAGTTATCTCCGGAAAACTCATTTTCATATACTTTGGATTAATTAGGTCCAGTTGTAGTAGAGTCGTGATTCTTATATTTTGTTTGGTGGGAAGGATCTTTAGTTCAATGAGAAAAGCGAGCCACCTTCTTTCACAAAAGGCTTTGTTACGTATCTTTATCTTATACTTAGTACTTCTTTTCCTAAATCTTGTTGTTTTATCTGTCATTTTCCCTGTGATCTTGAACCTTTCCAAACAGCCAGGACCAAAATTAGCCTTAGTTAGTATGAAGTACTCCTCATTATTTTTAATGATTCTTTGTTTATCGTAGTCGGGATTCGGATTCCTAACAATCCTGTTAACGGTTGGGATACCGAGTGTAACGGTTTTTCGTGCAAACAATAATAAAGATTTTCTATTTTTAGTTCTTTGGATCTGACTTTCCGGTCGTTCATCCCACGACCAACACGATCCCATACAGGTTCGCGTAGCAGAGGATGACAACACAAGTGCTGAAAAAATAGTGCCTTTCCCCATGAGGTACAAAGAAAAAAACTTACAAAAAAATAATTTAGAACTACTCAGAATCCAATTTACATAACAGTTCTTTATTTCTTTAACTTGTTGGGCTTCAGTGCTTTGGTTCCCTACTGTTCTTTGAGTAGATTTCCAGCAATATGTTTCCTTTCTGTTGTTCACCAGGTACCTGCAGTAAAAACACCACCAGTAACCATACTTCCATTGGCCTATCATTATAACAGAAATCAACAGGTCCATAAAAGCACAACATAAGGGATTCAACATCCATATATTCGTAATATAAACACACAAAATATCAGCAAAGGTGCGAGACCTTGTAATCAAACATAGGTTCCTAGGTGGGATTCTAGTCATAACAGTGATTAAGCTAGGGCATAGATGCTTGTTCATATAGAACTTCATTTCAACCAAGTTAAGTGAGCCTACTAGATTATCGGGATGCTCACTCATCCCTATCAAGAGACAGCTTTTATTTAACATAAGTAATGCCTAGGGAGAGCTAGGTTCTGGCTTTTTTGTTCCCCTTCAGAGTAGAAGTGGCTGTGTCCCTGGTGCCTCCATTCCCTTTCCTTTTGCTCGAGGATGACTTAGCCCCTTCAGTCTTGACTTCCAGCTCTTCCATTTGTCTGTGCATGGTGTTGTTAGTATGGAAGGAGTGGAATGAGCCTTCAGAGATCATAGTTCCTTCATCAATAGGGGCAGGAGCCTTGTGCAGTAGGTTCGCCAGCAAACCACCATTTTCAACCTGGATGAAGTTTCCCTCATCATTGATCATATCCATTGCAAACATCTCATCCTCAGGCAAGGGCGTGTCATTCTCTGGTTCAAGGAAAGAGGGTTGCACCTGTCCTTGGCCAAAGATATCAATTTTCTCATCATTAGGGGATACTCCCTCAGTTGTAACCTCATTGGGATTAAGGTCAGCAATCGGTTCCTTATTTTCACATGGGCCCATGGAGCTACTCTTTGAGCTTTGAGATGAGATATCATTGAAGGAGACTGTAATGCCAGTGGTTCCTGAGAGATATGGTTTGACTCCACTGACAAAGACAGGGGTTCTTTTCTTCTTTTTATGATTCTTCACAAGAGTCCAATCCGGATCTTTCTCATCTTTTTTTTCCCTTTTGGCTAGAACCAGTTTCCCATTTCTTCCCATTTTTGAAGGAAAAGTTAGCTTTTTTGGTACTGATCATTCTCATAGGGCAATGTTCGAAGCCATGATCCTTCTTAGCACAGAAACCACAGCCCTTAGAGAAGTCTTCAAACCAAATTTTAAACATTTTTGGTTTCCCCTCTTCATCAGGAATTGGGACTTCCTTTTCCTTCTGATAATTTAATTCCAAGTCGTAGTTTATACAGATTCTAGCATAGTTGACTCCCATCCCTTTCTCGGAGAAGGGATCCAACTTAATGAACTTTCCTACTTTGTTCACTTCACTAATGGCTCTAATGGCTTCTTTGTTGATATATTCAGGGGGAATCATAGGAATTCTAACCCAAACATCCACAGCCGTGATATTTTCAATGAAAACATTAAAGTTTGGCTTCCAAGGTCTAAGGATTAGGATATGGCCAAAAATGTGATAAGGCCTCTTTTCCCATATCATTGTTTTGTCATAGGGATTGGAAAAGTTGATTTCAAACCAATGGTTGAGTTTAGGGATGAACTGAACCTCCCCTTTGATGTTTCTCCATTCAGAAAGAAGCTTAGCTCTAACCTTACTGAATTCAAGAGGATTTCCAAAAATTCTACCCATTAAAGAAGACTCCCTAATTTTTGTGAAGTCAGATTTTACCTTAGACAGAAGTTTGAGGTAGTCATCAAGGTTAGTTTCATCCTCCAGGATCTCTTTTCCTTTTTTTGAAACAGATTTTGCAGGCTGTTGTTCTTCATTACCTCCCACCAGCTTGGATTTAGGAGGGCTATCCGCCTTAACTGGAGTGCTTTCCTGCTTTTCCTCCTTAGAGAAGTTCTTAGGGATCTCACATAACTTATCTTTATAGGATTGACTACTTTCACTCATCCTTAGATCATTTATAAGATTGGCAATATAGATATGTTTAGTTTGGATTCTAGGTGTGGGAATGGGGGACATTTTATAGAGGGGCTTGTGGTTCCGGCAAGGTCTCCAATTCAACCAGAAATTATTCAAATAGTTCCAATTGTAATAGATTGATATTATAGTCAGAGAGGTAATCTGCTCACATAGGGATGCAGTAAAGCAATTAGCAGCAGTGAGACAAAGAATCATAGAGCAGGATTTCTCATCATAGAGAGAAAGAAAAAGAAACCAAACAGGCCATGAAAAGCAAGAAATTTCAGCAGAGTTCCGTTTAGGAGGGGGAGTTAACACAATCATGATTCCATTCCAAACAGACAATAGTTCAGTCAGGTAGTTCAGATTACTAAGGTATAGAGTTATAGGCCAGATAAAACCATAAGGGCAAAGAATCACAAAGCAGATCATGGCATTAGGACAACGAATCATAATATTCGGGTTCAAACAAGAAATGTAACGAAAAAGAGACGAAAAGAAGAGGATACACCTGAATAAGCCATCCTCCTGCGTTTCATGATTTTTGTCTAGGGTTGTTTCACCGATGCTCGTCATTATCACCTTGTTCAGCCGAAATCGATTTACCAGTTCCTCACTATCATCATTATCGACTATAGGTCGTACAGTTCCAGGGTTAATCATCATATCTTGGTGGATCATCTCTCTAAGTTCAGAGTTCATGGGTTCAGGGGGCTTGTCTGTCGCTGAGCAAAAGACACTCATCGACCAAAAACGACCATCAAGCAGAGAGAACCAGTCCTGCCAGCCAGTTTCCCCAATCTTTCCTGCTTTGTCTCTCTTTTTTCTTCTCCTCTTCCATCCGTGAGTTGCCCAATTTGGAAAAAGAATCCTGCGTTTGATTTTTGTTTGTGCTTCCCTGAGCTGCTGCAGGTTTTCCCGATGATTTCGAAAAGGAAGGAAATCAGAAGGAGGATTTGAGGGCGGTATATTGGTAGAAACTTGAGCAACCGAATTTTCGAGATGGATTCCATGGCTTTCAGCTATAGAGTGAGAGGAATTTGGAGGAGAGAGAGTTCGATTTAGGGTTAGTATGACTTTTCGGATGATTTGGGGAAAATTGGGAAAAGAGAGCATTTTGCCTTCTGGGGGCATCGGTCTCTTCTTGTTATATTGAATTACTTATATCCTCACTCATGACTATTAAGATATTCTACCTTCCAAACTATCGCGTACATGCCTCATAACATCCAAATAAAAATATCACACAGACATGTCAACCTATATCGTTTTTCATTATTATCAACATCTCCTATCATTCATACATACATTAATATTTGTCATCATGCATACTATACACCTACTTCATCATATCCAGATACTCATAATTAATCACATCTCATTCAACATACATTAATATTATCACTATCAACTTATATCCTCACTCATGACTATCAAGATATTCTACCTTCCAAACTATCGCGTACATGCCTCATGAACATCCAAATAAAAAAATCACACAGACATGTCAACCTATATCATTTTTCATTATTATCAACATTTCCTATCATTCATACATACATTAATATTTGTCATCATTCATACTATACACCTACTTCATCATATCTAGATACTCATAATTAATCACATCTCATACTCACTATTTGTAACATAATTAATCACTTCTCATCACTCCTTAACCCTTTTCCTAGTCACTACCGTCATATATCAACATTCTCTAAACACTCTAGAATAAGTATTAAGCATAATTTAATGAGAATTATTTTAAAACATAAATGGTATATGTATAATCTCCCAAAATATGTTCCACTCACAGTCAACAAAAAATCTAATTAAACAAGATGACGACTAAGTCAAAATTACTTACCTCAAAAAGACGAATTCCAATAACCACCAAAACAAATCCAAGCAACCAAGTACCTAAAAATAACATAAATAAGTCAACTACACAAGTTTAACTCCATTTGTTAGAATTTGGGACATTAATTATAAATATTAATAATTGGGACATTTTCTATAATTATAAATTTTGGTCAAATTCTGTAATAACTCAATTCATGGCATTTTGTTATCAAAAGTTTGGGTCATTCTTGTAATTACAAAATTTATGCCATTTCTTGTAATTATTCAATTTGGAGCATTTTTTGCAAAATTCCAGAAATTGGGTCATTAAAAGTAAATAAAAAGTTTGAGATCAAATCTTTTATTTACCCTAAATGCCCTTCTTCTCGATTAGGGTTTTCGGATTCTGGTCAAAAGGTCAAAATCCTGTTCACAAAAAACTCCCGAACCGCGGCACAGACTTCGCTCCCCGTTGTTTCCCAAGTAGCCTTAAAAAAAATTGAGGAGAAACCATCTAGTATCGGGGCCTTCATATCACCAATAGACCAAAGAGCCTCCTTGATCTTTATGTTGGGCACTGGTCCATCTAGTCTGTACCGGTCAACATCTGCAACTCTCGGTCCAATCGAAAATCAATGCCTCGATTATTCCTCCACTTCCTACTCCGTCCCAAGAATCCCCTAAAGAAATAAAGCAAACTCCGTGGTCACTCCCTCCAAAGAGGTAGTGGTCAAGCCATTAGTCGGATCAAGCGAAGGAATAAAATTCCCCCGCCCATTAGCCTTCATAGTACTATGGAAATATGAGTTGCATCTATCATTATGGAGAAAATACTTGGTATGTGCCTGTTGTGCGTAGAAGCTCCACTCTGCTACATTCAATCTCTTGGATTTAGATCTTAGCTCGACCAACTCGCTCATGAGGGAGGCAAACTCAAAATCTAGTCTAAAGTTCTCCAAACAAGTAGTCAACTCATTGTTGGCAACCTTCTCCCTCGATATATGTGCAAAGTGCCTCGTGTTCAAACTTCTCAAAGGGCCTTTCAGGCCACAAATGAGGGAACATAGGCGGTATTGGTAGGTTTTCTGAAGTATTCAACTCCAATTCTCCTTCACAATATCTTGAAAAAGGTCAGGGAAAACCCACATATTAAAGAACTTAAAACTCGGCTTCATTGACCTAAGGCGGCGTAGAATATGAGCTATTGCAAGCTTATGGTCCGAATAGTACTACCACCTATTCGGAAAACTTGCATGGCAATATAACCCCATATCTAGCCAATCATGGTTAACCATGCTCTAGATAATACCATTTGTCCAAATGAATTTGTTATCACTTGTGAACGGTACATCAAAAAGCCCATGCTCATGGTAGGCATCTAACATGCCTTTACACTCATGCATGCGTACAAGTGCTTCATTTTATCCGCTCATTCATGTACATGATGTTGTTGAAGTCTCCTAAAACAAGCCACGGTAACGGGCATATGTTAAACCAAGCTCGTACAATATGCCACACCTCACCCTGTTCAACGATATCACGAACTTCATAGATATAACAAACACCATACTTGGTCCCAGTAACCTTGCAGGTGACTACGCAAATAACATAATGTGTGACAACTGTAACACCCCAAATTCTCAGAACTCGGGGAGCTACTGGTTAGGACCTCACAATGGGTCCCGACCATAGTTTGACAACAATTTTACTAGGATCTTACAACAACGCACAAAAGTATTAAAAACATTTGAAAACTTTAAACAAGATATACATAAAGAATATGTATCAGCCTTACAAAGCAAAGATACTAAATTGACGCATATGAAGAACAAAAGACATCCCCATCCCCAACTAAATGAGTACGTGGACCCGACTGACCATTCCCTCCGGATTTCTCTACATCTATCTTAACCTGCAAGGCATCTACAAGCGGTATAAAACCGTTAGCTAACATTCTATGCATAAGTATAAAGGCAAAAGCACAAACACACGACATACACAATCAACATGCAACACTCAATCCTTTTATTATCTTTAATTAGGTGATAGGTTATTACTAATGATACTTATTTTGTGACACGAGGGATTCTCAAACCTCGCCCCTGTCCCCGCTTACCAACGAGGAATGATACAAATGTATATGACCGTCTACCTGCCTGGGCTGGTCGCACGTTTACCAGCCTGGGTTGGTCGCAGGGAACCTCCTAGACTCTCGCAAGAGCTAGGCAGATGATGTCACGATCCGTTATCATACACTTGGGTCAATTACGTAATATAATAAAGTCGGCCTAATCCGGTTTCGTTATTTATCATAACTAACAAACACCACTCATACAAGAAGCCAACTAAGTAAGTCCGTGGACTTACCAGTCTCCAAGTGCAACAGAACACCACACTCTCAAGTTCCCTCGGGAAACACACGCAACGCATGTTCAACAGAAGGCACATGGAGCAAACAACGCTCTAGTTAACTAGAAGTCCGTAGACTTCTAGGCTCACCATCCTCACGAGAACATAAACGTATAAGATATATCGACACTTAAAACCTAACACAACTCTTCTAAACCCAAACTATACTTATACCCAACTACAAATTCTACACAATTCTCCAAAGTTGGATACAAAATCCAGGAATTCTATACTTAGCCAAATCTGATTCATTTTCCAAACTGCACAAATAGTCGACTTTGAGCTCCTATAGATCTAGATCCGACCGTTGGATTGGTCTCCACTTCTGATACATCACAGTATACATATCCATCTATGTTATATCCAAAATTGAACGGTGGATGATGCTTCTAAGGTCTCTAAACTTAAGTTCAACCATGACTGCACAACACAATTTATTTCCAGCACTTTTAAGCAACAACCAGAGCACTATACAGCCTCAACTTCGAACAATGGTAACTACTAAACCTTTTGATGAAACCTTCTAAAATTTTGGTATCTTCTAGTATGTAATCCTAACTATTACAGGTCCAAAATTCAAGTCCAATAGAGGTCAATAACCTATTCAAACCTATCTCACAAAACTGCATCACTAGCAGTTTTTCTCAACACTTAGAAATTTCAGCACAACAGAAAAACTGCTTATGACCCAATCTTTGAAATCGTAAATCCTAAACCACTCGCTGGAGTCCTGCCAAATTTTAATATGATCTACAAAAATATGCCAACTATATCATATCCAAAATTCAAGTCCAACTTTGAAACCCCATATCTCTCAAACCGTAACATGGATTCCTCTGAAACTTTAGCATGATTTACTATGCAATACCGTCTATGACATATCCGAAAATTAGCCAAAAAAGAAGAGTCTAGCTTACCCAAAAGTGGACCCGAAATTGATTGCTCGTCAATGTTGGGAAGCTGGAAAAGATGTAACAGCTCCATTTAATTGTTTCCTTTGGCTGCAATGTATGAGTTCTAGGATAGCTTGGCAGTAACTAAGCATATATAAGTGGAGGGAAGGAGGAACATGGTCATACTCACCACAAATCGCGACAAGGAGGGAGGAGAGGAGCGCCGACTGGGGTGTGCAGAAGCGGAGAGGCACGAGATAGGTTGCAACTAATCTACTTCTGCAACTCTTGCTTGGCTTGTGTACAACCACAATGGGATTGTGGAGTCTGCTCCTGTTGGCGTCAATTGCTACCACTGGCACGCAGGAGAGGAGGGCTCTTGGTTGGCGTCCATACACAGTGGTTGTAGCGCACCAACAGCTCGGATCAGACGACTTGGCCACTATCTTGCTCCTTCTCCGTCTAGGTTTTGGTGTTCCCCGACGTTGTAGTCTTTTGAGGTCGGCCATAGGAAGAAAAGCGGAAGGTGGCTGATGTTGATGGAGCCAACGACAACGTGCAGTCCAGGGATGCAGACGATATGCCGTTGGGTGTTGGCTCGACAGAAACGAGGAGAAAGCAAGGCAGAAGATCCTGGTGACTCTTGCTGGCGTGAATCAAGGTAGAAGGAGGAAGGAAGTAGTTGTGGCGTGAATATGGACGCATCTTGGAAAGGAAGGGAGGAGCTACAACGTGGGCGTGAAATTGGGAGGCGTTCAAGGACGTAACTCCCCTCCGGCTCAGCTTTGCGTGGACGTCAAATGGGTTATGAGAAGCTGCATCAGATGTCCCTCATCTTCGTTGGGTTGGGCTTGTCATAAGGAAGTTGCAACGTGGACTGCTAGGCTGAAATGAATTGGAAGCAAGGCATGGCAAGGTATAGCAAGGCTTGTTATGGGCTTTGTCAATTGTTGTCATGAGCCTTGTTAATATATATATATATATATTAGTGTTGATGGAAAATTTATCGTTTTATGTGAATTAAATTATATAAACTGAAAAAATTTGTGATGATGTGCAACACTAGGTAGAATGAGAAAATGTTAACGAGTCGAAATCCAGTTTGGCTTGAAAATAAACGGGATAAAATTTTCGGATATTACAATCATCGTCCCAATCTCCATCTCAATCCAGGCATCATCCCACAGGACCATAATATCGCACATATCATCAACATCAAAATTAGTGACATAACGTTAACTCCATTCCGAAAAACGAGTTTGCATCACCACATCAATGTCGGTAGGTCTAGCAGCAAACATGGTCTCAAGCACACCGCAAATACACGGATCATACTCTTTAATGAGGTCTCTCCCACCATTTTGTATCCGGGGTTGATGGAACCCCTAAACATTCCAAACTTATAATTTAATAATTTTTAAAAAAAATAAATTTATTTGATATTTCTAGATTTCAAAGATTACAAAATCAAAAATAAAATACATTTAGCCTTCACCCTGATTGATTAATAGCATGAAACGGATCTTACTACTTTGTCTTTATAATTGAGATTTTAACATATCTAAGATTTGTTTTTAAAATAATAATAATTATTCCACAAAAGTGATTGTGTCTTTCACACATTATAACTATTTACCAAGGAAGATAAATGATAAATTAGACTTTAAATTTTGTCGGTTTAGTTCAATTATCGTGTATCAAGATCGATCTTCTTCTATTAAAAAAACATTATAGAATAATATTTGTTTTATGTAAGATCATTTAATTCATAAATCCATTTTTATTAAGAAAAAACAAGGGCAATTTTGATAACTAGGTCTTTTTGAAAAATTATAGTAGTAAGTAGGCTTTTTAATGTTTCAATTAAGTAAGTATACCCCAACCTTTTCTATTTATTCTCAAACTCTACACACTTTTTTCTCAAGGGGTACAATTACTCAACACAAAACTAGAAAAGACCTAGTAAACCAAATTATTTCAGAAAAACAATTAACAATAGAACATGTCAGCAGTTCCACATGCACCGGTCTATACCATTTTGATGAATAAAAAGAATTAATAGTATGATGTTGAAAGTATATATTTCCAAGAAAATGTATAAAAAGGATAACATTATTAACGACTTTGTAATTATAATAATATAAGAAATTAAAAAAATTGTAAAGTAGTAGGAAAGGCCATGCCATAACGTAGGATGCATGCCCAAAGTGGGCTCAATGCGTAGAAAGCTACGTACCACCAAAATTGGATAGATTCCTTACGAAAAAGTCACATAATTACAAGATTGTCCACCTTATGAATCTATCATCAAAGATTGACAAATTCTTCTTCAAATTCGTGCAAGAAGATTTTCATGAAACTGGATATGGGTAAACAAGTAACATGAAGTATTGGCATCGGTGCATAGATTTGGCAAAAGAAAAGATACTTGACACTTGTTTGACACACCCGGAGTGTTTCCTCTAGGCTCGCTTGTCTTGGTGGTTCCTGATCTTGAGCTTTATGTCGAGACCATACCTTTTGCGAAAATCGTAGTTTGGTTGACCGACTTTACTACGGGGTTATGATCGACCACCTCGTAAATCAAACTAAAAGTTTAAGAGAGAAAGAATGATGAAAGTTTTGATCTTTATATCACGAAACCAAATAATTCAAAGGGAGAAAACAAAAAACACATATCAATAGATAAAGCGATTTCATAATTCAAATTACCAAAACATGCACATATTAATGGATTTCAATTTCTATTTTCTTTTATTATTTATTGGTTTCATTATTACTTTGTCAGATCATTTTATCGTTTTTCCTGAGTTCGATCTTGACCCGTTATTGTACCGATGTCAAACAAACAAAGGACATATGCCCTTTTAGGGAGGATGCGGATGTGCTATCGACAAATTATCCTCAAAGTTCACTTGTTAATTGTTATGACCATTTTGGAAACCTTCTAGTTCAAACAAACATCCGATCTTGCTCGACCTATTAGCTCGGCTATGATGGTTCAACATCTAGATCAACATCTTTCTTCTTTATATGTTATCCGTAACATTCGAATGCTAAGCGAAACATACAAAACTCACTATTATTTAATCTTGATAATTTCGTAACTAACATCATATTTTTTGACCTTGTCATGAGCTGACATCACGCATATAGTCTAGAAGGTCGTATTTCAAACAGATTAACTATTATTATTTTCTACCTAATACAACTAAAAATTAAGAGAAATTAGTAAATGATAATTCGTAAAAAAAATGCTCGAACTAAATAACAAAGAATAGTTCACGATATAGTCCAAGTAAATAGAAAATTTACATGGACCTGAGAAATAAACTCATTAAGATTGCTATATTTTCAATCACTAAATAAAAACATAATTTCGTCTTAATTTTTTGACAACATCAATAGACTCAAAAAAATTTTAGCTGAAATATAAAACATGTAGAACGTTAAAAAAGTTTGATTGTTTTTATATTGTCTTTATCCCAATATTCGAATTCAACAAATATAATATAACTATAGTTATTGGACAACATTAGCATCAAACAATTATACTATAGAATTGTACAAACTACCTTATTTTATTAATATAAGTTAGTAGATGTTCCTTCCTATAATTTAGTTAGTATATAAATAGCATACTAAAACATATAAAAAACGATTTGTCCTTATTTATCACAATTAATTTTATCATAATTAGTTACAAGAGATATTTCTAATATCTGTAATAGATTATGAGATGAGTTTGCATTAATGTCATACTTTATGATAATTTTTATTGATTTTATTAAAACTTATATAATATATAATTTAGGATTTTACAATTTAAGTTAGCGTAAATAGTTTGAACATATGTTGATACTTGTTAAAAATGAGACGTATCTCCTGTAGCTTGATTATTCTTGTAAAAATATGAAAAAATTAATAAAAAAATGTACTCATGAAAAATCGATATTTGGTTGGTAGTCCGGTAGTCCCCTTCTCACCCTAATATCAACCAGAAAAGTTAGATCTCACAATTTATTCTTTTATTTGAAAATTCTAACTATATTTTAATTACGATACTTGAATTTTCTCTTGTACACGATTTAATGTAAATAATTTTTTTTTACAAGAATCAATGTAACTAATTTTCTTATACATGCATGATTCATGTATCGTATACAGGTAACTCAAAAGTATAATTAGATTAGTATTCTTGTACAAAAGTGATTTGACTATTTCTTGTACGTAAAACTCATATATAATAATTAAATACAAAATCTTATAACATATTAAAAAAATTATATATTAAATAAAAATAAATTATTTCATATATTAATAAAGATAATATATATACGCATAACAAATTTACCCCTACCGTTTGACGATGTGGCTCAACTTTTTTTTAAAGTAGCCATTCAGCGTCAAAGTTTTTCAACACACGCTTAGATTCAATCGGTTTTTTTTATACTATACGGTAAGCGATTATGTTAGATCATCTTCTCGAGACTCTCCAACCTAGAGCATCCTTCCGGATGAAATCCACCACGTGGGAGGGGATCGCTGAGTCACCTAGTGGGAGTCGTGTCCCAATTCTGCTAGTTTATCGGCAACACTGTTGACTTCCCTGAAGACATGATGTATCCTGACCTGCTGACCAAAATATTAGAAATATCTGAAATGAAGAGGTCAAGTTCCCATGGGGATTTCCATATTTGTTTAATGGAATTGATGATTGTAAGATTATCTCCTTCAATCTCAAGTTTGTTGATCTCCAGATCATATGCTCTTATCAAACCCTCCCGTAGCGCGCATGCTTCATCATGGAGGACCGATGTGTTCACACATTGTTCGTAGCCTAGGGAGATGGTTGATGCATATTGGTTTCTTAAAATGTATCCGAAGGCTGATTCCCCGGACTCGCGTTTGGATCCATCAAAGTTTAGCTTGACAAATCCATTATCAGGTTTTATCCATTGGATGTCTGTATTTTTCTTGTTACTTTTGGACATTTTGTTTTGTTTGGTTCTTTCTTTTGTTAGCATCCTGCCATCTCCTTATCTGTTCTTGAACTCGTACCCCAACTTTTTGGGTTTTTTTTATTATTGAAGATATTTTGGTTTCTTTCAATCCAGAGGTTCCACCACGTAATTGCTAGTTGAATCATTTGATTGTCGCCTAGCTTATTTTTTAGACGTGTGACCATACTCGAGATATTCTGGTTAGAGTTGTTTACAATTTGGAGTACGATCTCAGTGTTAGTATTGTGAAGATTCTCCAACATAAAAGGACTGTTAAAGAACAAGTGTTTTGCTGATTCATATGGGTGATTGCAGAGGACACATTGCATGGGCACTGGTACCCTTTGTTTCTCGAGGTTTTCCTTAGTTGGGAGTCCATCGATAGACAGTTTCCAAATAAAGTTTTTAACTTTGCGCATGATATCCATTTCCTAGATCCGCTCACTTGGTTGTAAGCCCTTTATTCTTGTGTATGAAATCCATGGCTAATTTTGTTGTGTACGATCCTTTGTCCGAGGCTGCCCAATATAAACGATCTCGAATGAATGATTTTGGTAGTTGGTAAGATTTAATTGCGGTCATAATCTCTTGTGGAAGGAGATTTCCTACTTCCGTTTTCAGTTTCCGGATATTCCATTTGTTCTTTGTAATATAGAAAGAATAAGGGGGTTGGAGTTTTCGTTTTCATCAATATTATTGCTATCTTCAAGAAGTTTGATGAGCGGTTGATCTGTCACCCACTTATTTTTCCAAAATTTAATGGTGTTACCATCCCCAACATTCCATCTGAATCCACTTTAAAATACAGGTCGGAGATTCATTAGTCTTCTCCATTGCCAGGGGATATTTTTTTAGGTTTTGTAGATCCATAGGAATGAGTCTTTGAGGTATTTTTCATTCACTATTTTAACTCATATATTATTTGGTTCTGCCATAATTTTCCAGAGTAATTTTATTTGGAGAACCTTGTTCATATCTTATGTTTTTCTAATACCCACACATCCGCACTTTTTCGGTTTGCAAATTTTGTCTCAGCTGATGAGAGGGTGATATTTGGGTCTTTTATTCCAAAAGAAATTGCGGTTGATTTGATTTAGTTCTTTATGTATGTAGGATGGAAGCATGAAGCTTTGCATTATGTAGTTTGGTTGAGCATTCAGATTAGCCTTGATTAGAGTTGTTCTACCTTCTTGTGAAAGTGTAGATGCTTTCCATGTAGCTAATTGCTTCCTAGATTTGATTATTACATCTTCAAAGACGATCTTGTTTACTCTACCGTTAATAATAGGACAACCAAGATATTTGTCCAACTCTTTGGTAACAATTATTCCGATTTTTAATTGGATTAGTCTCTCCATTTCACACCCTACATTTCTTGTGGTTTGGAATGATGATCTATGGAAATTAACTTTTTGTCCCGAGATATAGCAGTACCTATTTAGTAGTTCCAGAAGTTGTGTACTTGCATCTAAGGATGCCTTGACGAATATAATTATATCATATGCGAAGGTTAAGAAGGGGACACTGGTGTCACCTCTTGTTATTGAGAAACCAATTGTTTTGTTGTTTTGATTACATTCCTTTTGGATGTTCCTTGCTAGAACTTCCGCTCCTAAATTGAATAGTATAAGTGAGAGCGGATCACTTTGGCGTAGACCCCTCTCAGGGTATATTACTACTGACGGTTTATCATTGACTATGATGAGATACGAGACCGTGGAAATGCATTCTCTAATCCAGCTAATAAATTTTTGCTCGAAGCTAAATTTTTCGAGGACGGTCAGGATGAATGGCGATTCCACCCTGTCGTATGCTTTTTCCATATCTAGTTTAACGGCCATGAAACCCTCCTTCCCTTTTTTTCCTATGAACCCGTGAAAGATCTACTGGACGATGAGAATACTGTCATGAATTGATCTACAATGTGTGAAGCGCTTTGCAACGGGTGGATTAGTTTAGACAACAACATCTTTAGTTTGTTTGGTAGAATTTTGGCAAAAAAATTTTGTATATTGTTGAATATATTCAATTGCTTAATTCGATGCAGTACACCCTTATCGATTCCGTTTGCAATTTTCATGTTATGAAAATGAAATTACGTGGGAAGTAGATTGACTTTTAAAGTTTGACTGGTGAGTATAGTTGACTACAGTGGGGGCCACTCTTGAACCAATCAAATACCTTCTTTTTAAAGTCGAGATTTCAAATCGCCTTTTTTGAGAGGCAACTGTGAAGTCTTCGTCCTCGTCTTCGGGTCCTCCATCACCTTTCTTGTCCACTTTCTTCCATCATCCCTCTCAAAATAGCAGCCACTTCCCATTCTCACAGTCTTATCTCTTCCGCTTCTTCTCATCCTCTTTATCTCTCTCATGAAGAGGCAAATCACGCGTTTGCCTCCTCGCCCCGCCGGTCGTGACCGCTACATCGTCGAACAACCGACGCCAGATGATGCACCGTCTTCTGCAACTTCCCGTGCAGGCACTGTCGTCATCCACGCTGCCAAATCGATCGCCGGTTCTTTCATCGCGTGCTTCGTTCCGCCGGAGTTTGACCTAGTTTCCGAGAACTCGGTTGCTTCGCATCACACAAAACACGGATCAGGTATGACTTTTCAATTTGTTGTTTGAATTGATCGTTCTTTGATTATGTTTTTACAGTATCAAATTTGAGCTTTTGCTGATCAATTGATGAATAAACTCTATAGACCAATAGATTCTACTACGCGAGATTTCGAGTTTGAACAAAAAGGTTATGCTTTGCATAATTGTTCTGATTTCGAATCAGTGTATCAAGCATGAAACTTTGGCTTTCGTGCTCAATTCGCCTTTGAAATCAACTGTATGATTGTTAGCATGTAAGATTTGCAGTTTGATAACGTAAGCGCTCTGCATGACTGTTTTGATTCCTCAGTTGGATTAAGAACACCTGCAAGTGGTTCTAGTCATGGATTTCGCAATGGATCTCGACACTCGTATTCACCTCAGGCAAGAGAAGATGATTGCGATGGACCGTTCACCATAGAACAGATATGCAGGGCAACTATGAACTTCTCTCCATCTCTCAAGATTGGAGAAGGTGGATTTGGTACTGTCTATAAAGGAACACTTGATAATGGCACACCAGTGGCAATCAAGCGCGCTAAGAAGGTTCAAAGGATCAGCATTCTGTCTAAACTTTTTAATATACCACTTTGTAGAGAAGAATAAATCAATGAATGTGATATAACTTTGTTCCTTCTTCAATTTGTTTGGTTTTGTAGGAAACTTTTGACGATCAAATGGGCATGGAGTTCAAACGTGAGATCGAGATGCTTACTCAAGTGAAGCACTTTGGATTGGTCAAGCTGCTTGGCTTCTTGGAGGAAGGAGATGAAAAGATCCTCGTGGTTGAATATGTTTCCAATGGGAGCCTTCGAGAGCACCTAGACGGTGAGTTAATCACTCAACGGTATTGCATATTATTAATATATTTGTTTTTATCTTACGACTTATAGTGATACTTTATCTTATTTTTCAATATTATAATCTATACAACTTTCATTTTCTATTATGTCATTCAAATACATTAATAAATGCAGTAGAAGATCAAACTAATCATTATTGATAATCACTCAACGGATAGCCAAGTCGCACATTCCATTTTCAAACATAGTAGAATGATTTGTGCGTTCCGTTTGCAGGTAAGAGAGGGGATTATCTGAACTTCTCTGTGAGGCTTGACATTGCAAGAGACGTTGCACATGCCATTGCTTATCTTCACACATACACAGGTTTATTATCGTTTGGGAAGCTCAAATCTCTTCAAATCATGCAATATTAATCTCTTTCAATGAAATGAACACTGCGTTAGTTGTGTGGATTATTGGACAGATCATCCAATCATCCATAGGGACATTAAGTCATCCAACATCCTACTCACAGACAGCTACCGAGCCAAAGTAACTGACTTTGGCTTTGCAAGGCTTGCAGCCGATAGAGACTCGGGTTTTACTCATGTATCCACCGTTGTAAAAGGCACAGCTGGGTACTTAGACCCACAGTATATGAAGACTCGACAACTTACTGAAAAATGCGACGTCTACTCGTTTGGTGTGTTGCTGGTGGAACTTTTCTCCGGAAGACGCCCTATTGAATCTAAGCGCGTTCAAAAAGAGCGTGTTACTGCAACATGGGTAATTATCCTTACTTAACCAAAAAACAAATGAGAGGTGTCAAATTTTGATGATGAATTATGAATGCAGGCTGTCAAGAAGTTGATCAGTGGGGATGCAATATCAGTTCTGGATCCTGAGCTAGAGAGGAATGATGCAAATACCTGGGCACTCGAGAAGATCCTTCAGCTCGCGCTGCAGTGTCTGGTGTCACAGAGGGACACCCGACCAAGCATGAGGACCTGCGCAGACATACTTTTGAGTATCCGGAAGAATTATAAGGAGTTATCAGCCATCTCCCACTCACGGAATAGTTCAATGATAGAAGAATGACCAAGTAAAAGGATTTTTCTGCACAGCTAAGTGATGCCGATCAAAAGTTGATGCAGAGGAACTGGATTCATCATTTTTGTAGAATATTCACATTTTCCAATTTTATAGGGAAAAACTCTCCAATTTTGGTTTACCATGAAGATATATGTGTGTGTGTATATTTCTAAAAGACGCATTTTTTGCTGATTCCCTACGAGTCAGAACCTCATAAATATGTACACATTTCAATAATGAATTTGAATATGAAGTCTTAAATTCTTAAAGCTCTCCATATCAGTAGGAAATTGCACCGCCAACTGAACTATTTTACTTAGCTCCTGCGCTAAACCGAGAGTTTCTGATCTGAGAACTAGAGAATGGCATCTAGGTATGTGTTTGTGAATCTTAAGTAGAGGCAAGAGGAAAATAGTGTACATATGCTCAAATGCCAGACTGCAATACAAAAATGCTTAATTCCTTGGAGTTGCTAAGAAATGGGTACATGTTTTAGTATAAGAGATGACAAAGACATGTATATAGATCACACGAGAAGATCATCAAATAGAGGCAATGGATGTCAACCGTTTTAATTAACAATTTACATCAAATTTTACTTGAATGCAGAAGCATGCATCCTCATGACTACAGACTAATGAAGTATTATCTAGTATTAGCGAGCAGCAATATAAACATGAACACATAATGGAACCATGAGTCTGAGAAAAAGCCACACAACCAAGATGATATGTAAATTTAAATCAATCTTTGTTCTAAGACGAGGTTTTGGAACTAAGACCCCCTCTTCCACTTTCGGAATAGTGCAGTTATAACAGAATGACTATATAGCTACAAGAAATTTGCTGCTCAGATAGGTAATGAGGGGTCAAGAGACGAACCACGGTAACTGGAATCATCAATTTTTGTTGAAATCAATAGATGAAGATGGCTTTTTATGATCAAACCATTAAAGGATGTTCGCAGAAAGAAAAGAAGAAAAAAAAATCCAATAAAGGATGTTAACAGTGCAGGTAAATATGTCTATATGTTATCCGACAATACGTACATTTCAATGATGAATTGGAAATGAATCCAGAAAGCATTAGAGAAGCAAAAATCATATTGTGGAAGCATTCTATTATGAAAAATCGATTCAATGTTTGTTCTAAAAAGGAGGCTTCGGCACTCAATCAAGTACCAATATACTATGAACTAACCAACAAGAGCACCAGAGCTTAAATACTAAAGAATTATGAATATCAATCTTTCCATGACCACACAAACTCAGAGATCGAGGAAATGGCTGGTAGTTCAATTAACTAAGCCAAAAAAATCAATACAAAATTCTTATTGAAACTCTCCCTAACTGACACATCTAAGCACAAGTTCCAGCAAAATCTGAACGATAGATTATCGATGAATAAATATTTAATGGAATATAAACAGAGAAACGAGCATTGTCGAGTGCCGATCTCAGCGATCTTGCTTTCGTTCATTCTTAATACGAAGATTGAGAAAGCGAAGAACGGAATTGCATAAAAATAGCAAGTATTTGCAGAAACCCTAAGTAGAGAAGAAAACTGAGGCATGTGGTAAGAGTGAGAGACCTGGCGACGAAATCGATCTTCGCTCGAATCGAGCGAACGCATCGACGCCGGAAATTATGTGATACAATCTGCTAATTGATCATCGTCGTACGGACTCGTCGGATTCAATGCAAATCGCGTCCAGTTTTGTGATGATTGATCTATATTCTCTACCACGTTCATCGATTATCTATCTGCTTCAAGGTCTGCTATAGAGTTTCGCGGTGAAAAAGAAACTTCAAGAATTAACCCGGCACATCTGGAAGACTGGAACGACCTGGTTAGCAACTAGCATATAAAGAGCAGAAAGTTGCTGACTATATAGTGACGTCACGAATAGTATGATTCTTGTCTTTTAGCCGTTGGATCTTCAGGGATTACGCTTTATCGTACGATTGTTGTCCTCTTTTCTCAAGCACTTGACTACTTGTGTAGTTGTTTCAATAGATACCATTAGTATAGTTTGTGTTCTTGCATATCATATTACTCATACAGAAATTATAATAATATAGTATTATTTAATAATTAATTATATACTAAAATGTATCCACGAAATATATAGACTATTCATATCATTTAATCAAGTTGTTATAACGTCCGGCACATTTACAAATTTATGTTGCAATAACAATACATTTCATAAAACTTTCAATGTGAGTGAAAAAAAAAAGAAAGATATTTATTGGTAAGAAATAAAATATTGCATATAAAAAAATTATTGTAATAAGGTGAATGTCAATTACACAATCATGTAGAATGTCGTGTATTTTTGCATAACCTAATACATTCAATTCTAATAGCATATATATTTGTATCTATGTAAATATTCGTTTGGATTACTTAGTTTGCCCTTAACATGCATGAAAACATTGTCCACACTCTAAATATTTATATAATCTAATTTGAATATTAGTAATATATATCAGTAGTAAAAGTATAATATAAAAACATAGCATCCAAACCAAACACCCATAAAATTACAAAAAGAATATCCTACATTAAAACTCTTTTTTATTCTTAGATTTCGCGAGATTAAGAAACAAATATGATTTTTTTGAGACTATTAATATGAAGTTGTTTGTATAGTGTTGTATATAATCAAGTTATTTATTACAACATAAGATTATTTAACAATTTCCTCTAATTGTTAATGAGTAAACTAGATTAACAAAAAATGTTCAAAGCATCAATATTTAGTGTACACAATACCATTAACTTATGCTGGTCCAGTTAATCATATACTTGTCACAAACGCAACAATGAGAAGTCTTGATATAAGGGTCTTGCCGATGAGTAAAGGCAATAGGAGGAGTGAACTCGTTCACACCTCCTGTCCAAACGATCATCTATGTCGCCTTTTCGGGTTGCCATCTCTTTATCTCGAATCTTTTGTGATGGTAGGACTCTCTTTTCCGGTCTTAGTCTTGACGTACATCAACGGCTCAACGCCTACATTTTGTACTAGGTGCGATCGTTGTATACGTCTTCCTTTCTTTTTTGACAAAGATAGGTCAAACGACTTTTCTCGCATATGAGTACCTCCATACAAGTCAACAACTCACATATCAATTAACAACAACGACCCACAATCATTGACTTACCTAAGGCAACGATTCACGTATCATATGTTAATATTTGATATAAATAAATATCATAGTTAGCTTAGTGAAAAGGCCAATAAATGTATCTTCTATTTATACGAGTTCCAGATTGTCAGTCTTACTTATGATCGGTGTGCGATAGAAAATTTCTTTAAAATATGACTGAATTAAAAAAAAATAAAGTACCTAACAAATTATATTTTGAAAATAAACGTAAATCTTTTTTTTTCGGAATAAAAATTAAATTTATAATGTTTTAGTAAAAAAAAAAAAGCAATTCCGGTAAACCTTTCTA
This sequence comes from Fagopyrum esculentum, assembly GCA_033239045.1. NCBI lineage: Eukaryota > Viridiplantae > Streptophyta > Magnoliopsida > Caryophyllales > Polygonaceae > Fagopyrum > Fagopyrum esculentum. The sequence goes on from BSUD01000003.1 coordinate 12,653,690, forward strand.
TTTACAATAAGCAAATATTTAATTAATTATATTTTAGTTAAGATATATAGATTTTTCTTCTACTCTATATTTTTAAAGCGGGTAAATAAGCAAAAAAAAATATAAAGGGTTTTCTATCATGACCTAAATTTATATTTTCGTTCTTTTTAAAATTTTATATTGTCCTCTCCGAAGTTTTACTTTGTAATATAACGTATAATTGCACATTATGAATAAAAAATTTCCTAAAAACGGTCTTTAAGTTAACGTAAATGGAAATTCTGTGATCATTCTCATCTTCATCAACACGCATCGTTTGGTTGAAATACCGATCAAAACGAAGTCGTACATGTGACATTATCACCATTTTCAAACAAAAAAGGAAACTTACGAAAACAATTTTTAGCAACTTTGCTGATACATTTCGTCCCACACAGATAACAACTTAACCTAGAACAGGAAACCGAAAATCACAAAACACTTCCCAATCTAAAGCATGCCCTACTTCTCATGCTAAACTAAGCTCCTAAATTAAAAACACAACATCACAGAAACTAACTTAACTTCCATGATCGATTAGAGATTTCAGTGATCGAGCTTTCACAGGCTTCCTTGTTCTCTTCCTACCAGGATCATCATCTTCATCGTCATCGTCGTCATCATCGTAAATGAAGTTCAGTTCTTCATCAGATCTCGAGCAAGATGAAGAAGTATAGTAACTTGTTCCACTTCCTGCATTCTTCTTTTTCTTCTTCTTGTTATATATACTGTTATTATTATTATTATTATTGTTATTATCTGGTAGCTTCTGATCGTCGCTTCTCTTTTTTCCCCAGCTTGGACCAAACCCCGAATAGTAGTAGAACTCGTAAGGGTTGGACGGTGTTGATGGTGGCAGTACAGGTGGCGGACCTGACTGTTGAGCCACCGGAACTTTCCTTGGCCTCCCTGGCTTTCGTTTTGGAGGCTGATTATCAAGCTGTATCGATACTACTGCAACTGCTGTGTCATTATCGTTGTGATCAATCGTTGTATCAGCAACTAAAGGGGAATAATCTACTGAGTGAGGGATAGTCGTCGAGTTGTTGTGGTCGGAGGATATCTTCATGGAATCATCGTTGCTACGGTGACTGATAATTTTTGGAATCAAATGAAGAAATTAATACTCTAAGTTGAGGTTTGGAAAAACTAAAATGGGATTTAGGGTTAGTATACATATATATATGTATACCTATTATCGTTATCGGAAGCCAAAGCTAATCTCCCATTTACACCGTAGCTATCGTTATCTCCTTCGATTATTACCTGGTGAAGACATAAATTATACTAACATACGAAATACGACGTCGTCGGGACAGGATTAATCGCCCGCCACGATAAAAATGAAAAACGTACAGAGAAATGGGGAAGAGAACGAAGGAATACATTCGAATTGGGAAATTAAACGTGTAATAGAATGGGATTCGGGAACCCTAGCTTGATATTGGACAACAAATTAAAGCGAAGATAAGACGAGGAAGACGAACAACAAAACATCTATAAACCCTAGATAATGAGAAGTGAAAATAAACGAAATGCAAGTGAAATTATTCGTCACAGATCTGATAATAGAAATATAAATTAATAGAAAGTGGTGGGGTTTAACTTACCTGGTGGTTGTGGGGATTATCGAGCGGCGGTGGTGGCGGTGGGGAAGGGGGAGAATCCCATGGGGAGCGGTTCACCACACAAACGTGGGCCTGCAGAAGCTCCACAGGCGGATTAGGCGAGGAAGACGAAGCTGCTGTGCTCCATATGATGCTCGGCGTTAGCTTCTTATTCTTCCTAATACGCATCGTTTTGATAATTTCCTCTCAGATCCACAGCCTTCTTCTTCTCTCTCAGCTAGTACGAAAGTGTTTGCAGATCTCACAAGCCCTCGATTAGCAATGCTTTTTCTCAAGTAAATTTTTTGTGGGTGGAACTTCGATATATCGCCTCCAACTAAGTAAATGACCATCTTACCCTTCGTATTGTAATATTATTACAATTCCTTCTGTATTCCACCACCAAAAGTGTTCAAATTTCTTTACAGTTACTGTTCACAGCAATATGGCGAAATTACTCAAAACTTATGAAACTTTTCACAATTTATATTTTATAGTTTATAGAAAATCACTCATATATTTTTTCTATTTTAAACGGGCATAAAAATCAAAAAATTTTAAAAACGAAAGTCGTAGAATAATCGTCATAGTTACAAAATATGATGTAATTTTTTCTATCCAATTCTCATTTTTTTTTGATTAGAGGGAGCAGTTAAGCTCCATGCCCGAAGGCATTTATTGATAAGAAAGCAAATTACAAACGAGTATGACGGGGAAAAGTCACTCCCCTCATATCCTCGGAAATAAACGTTCTAACACAAAGCGGTGGTGTTTGGAGCCTATGAACACCGAAATCATAAGAAAAAGCAATGTTCGCCAAAGCGTCAGCGACACGGTTGGCTTCCCGAAAGATGTGTTTGAAGCAAATACTCCAATCCCGTATAATAAAGCCTTGGCAGCGTGCCACCAGGCTGGAAAGTAAGTGAGACGGACTCACTCCTTTCTCAATAAGGCCAATCACCAGCAAGGAATCAATCTCAACTTCCACTCGTTGTATACCCATATCCCATGCCATTTCAAGTCCATTTATGACCCCCCATAGTTCTGCCGCCGGTGCTGAGCAGACCCCCAGGTTCGCAACCACTCCCTGGACCCAGTTACCATGTTCATCACGAATAACAGCTCCTGCTGACGCTAAGCTTTGACTCCCCCTTGAGGCGCCATCACAATTTAATTTTACCCAGTTGTTTCTAGGCTTACACCAGCCCACATTGATCTCCCTCTTTTCACTGAGTACCACGCTATCTTGTCTCTCCATGGCCCTCCTGTACTCATCATATAGTCTCATAATCATATCAATTTTATTCGTTGGAATACGTCCTTCTTCGAAGATTCGATTGTTTCTCCATCTCCATATGCACCACACAGCAGTTGCAAAGAGATCCCTCCAGGTTCTGTTGAGACTTGCAACCATACCCACACTAATGTTCTCAAAAAACCAACTATCCCAATCAAGCAGGAAAAAGGATTCTTGCAAACCTATAGGAACGAGAGTAGTCCAGATCAATTTTGCATAGTAGCAATCACGTACGACATGCATGAGAGTTTCTTCTTCTGTTGGGCATGCAAAACAGGTAGATACTTGTGTCATCCCACGCCGAGCACGTTCTGAATTAGTCAGGGGAGCCCCCCAAGCAAGTTGCCACATGAACATGCGCATTCTTTCCTGCACTTTCAGTTTCCAGATCTGGGCAAAAACTGCTTCCCTCACTGCAAGCCTAGGACACGACTCTAATATTTTCTTAACTGCTGAAGCAATTGTGTAATTTCCATCCTTCGTGCATAGCCACCTTCTGACATCACCTCCTCCATGATCCCATAGTCTAATTGCAATAATTTTGAGCAAACATGTATTATTTATTCGGCCAGTTAGATAAGGAAGATTCCATGTACCCGTTTCTGTCCAGACATCTCTGACTTTCATCTCCATTTCTTGGTCTGTAAGTGGCCATTGAGTCGTTTGAGCAAGCGGTTCCTCGGTAAGCCAGGGGTCACTCCAGAACCTCGCCATACGTCCATCTTTAACGTTCCATCCCAAGCTGGGCTTAACAACCTTATTATACGCCTTTACAATCCCTTTCCAGATAAAGGATGATCCGCTATTACAAGATAGACTAGAGGGCCATTCATTGCTCCCTCTTGTATATTTTCTGATAAGTACCTTTGCCCATAAATGGTCCTTACAGTAGTATAGGCGCCAAGCAAGTTTGCCAATAGCTGCGAGATTTGATATAGAAGCTGATCTGATACCAAGACCACCATTTTCCTTTGGTTGACAGATCTTGTTCCAGCTAACAAGATGCACCTTCCGATTACCAACTTCTGATCCCCATATAAATCCACGACACATTTTATCAAGCTTATGTGTAACACTTATGGGTAGGAGTAAAACATTCATGTGATAAAGGGGAGTAGTGGAGAGTACTGACTTCACAAGTGTAACTCTACCTGCCAAACTGAGTTTGTTTGCCTTCCAACCCGCCAGGCGTTTCGACACTCTTTCAATAAGAGGGTTAAACGTAGATGTTGTAACTGTATCATGCAGAAGTGGGATGCCCAGGTAACGGCCCAGGTTGCGAGTATGTGGAATACCGCAAACCGAACTCAGTTGATCCTCCAGTCTACCTTGCACATTTTGAGATACGAGGATTCTAGATTTGCTAAGGCTCACCTTCTGACCCGAAGCCCCACAAAATTCATCTAAGATACGTTTAATGACTATCATTTGCGCCACCGAAGCCTCCGCAAAAAGAAGAATATCGTCTGCAAAGAATAAGTGTGATAGGGTGGATCCGCCTCTAGACATCAGCAAAGGTTTCCACTCTCCTTCTTCAACTGCAGTATCAATCAAATGTCCCAGTCTCTCTAAGCATAAAACAAATAGGTACGGAGATATTGGATCTCCTTGTCTCACTCCCCTTGACATTTTGAAACTTTCCGTACTTTCCCCATTCCAGAGCACGCGCATAGAGCTAGATGAGACACACCTCTCAATTCTGTCCACCCAATCTGCAGGCATCTGGATATCTTGAAGTGTATCAACTATGAATTCCCAGCGTAGTCGGTCATAAGCCTTTTCAAGATCTAGTTTGAGAACCATCCATCCCGTTCTTCCTCTTTTCTTCTTCATAGAGTGGATTGCCTCTTGAGCCAGAATAATATTATCCGAAATCAATCTGCCTGGAATGAAACTGGCCTGGAGCGGGCTAACAAGGGTGTTCATTAGCGGCTTGAGTCGATTAGCAAGCATCTTTGAGATGACCTTATAAGAAACATTGCACAAACTAATGGGTCGGAACTGTTGGATGGTCTCAGGCTTATCCACTTTCCCAATAAGAACAATGAGTGTGTCGTTAACTGTTGAAGGAAGAGATCCTGTCAACCAGAAGTCCCGAACTAACCTAGTAAGTGAATGGCCCACCGTACTCCAAAATCTGTGGTAAAAAATTGGCTGAAAACCATCCTGCCCCGGGGCTTTCAAAGCGCCCATGCTACGTACAGCTGTTTCAATCTCGAAGTCAGTGACATGTTGTCCTAAGCTCGCTTTTTGTACTCTTGATAGCGTTGGAAATCTACCCCTGGTTAAACTCAGCAATTGTGGAAGTTCTTCCGGTCCGTATAGCGATTTAAAGTAGTCAATGGCTAATTTCTCCAAAATACCATTATCAAGACACCATTCCCCACTATCAAGTCTCAAGGCTTCAACTCTATTCTTTTGCCTCCTAATAAGAGTCGATAGATGAAAGAAATTCGTGTTTCTATCTCCCTCTCGGAGCCATTGCTGTCTCGATTTTTGGTACCATAATGTTTCTTCTTGTTCCATGGTCATCTCTAGTTCCACAGCAACTTCCTTTTCCTTCCTCATCAGAGAATTAGATGGGTTTCTGGCTAATTCTTCATTCACCTCCTCCAGTTTTTTAATAAGCTCTTCCTTCCTCTTTTGAATATTTCCAAAGCAATTTCTGTTCCATAAACGGAGAGCAGCTTGTAGCTTTTTCAATGCCACTGGTAGTCCGCTAAACTCTTCCCACGCCCCTTTAACAAGTTGCTCAAATTCAGGGTGTGTTAGCCACGCTGCTTGGAACCTAAAAGGCCTTCTTTTAGGATTGTCCGAACAAGTTCCGTCTAATCGCAATAGCAATGGGTTATGATCAGACGAGAGGCGAGGAAGATGACGAATCGTCGCCTTGGGCCATTTCATTTTACCACTAGGGCTAACAAGGACCCTGTCCAGTCGCTTCATGATTCTGTTGTTGGTTTCACTACCTTTAGCCCAGGTGAAATTAACTCCAGTAAACCCCATATCTATCAGGCAATTGCGGTCAATCCAATTTCCAAACGCCACTGATTGTTGAGAAAGATTCATTGCTCCACCTTGTCTCTCTTCCAGATTTCTAATTAGATTGAAATCACCTCCTACAAATACTGGGATAGTTGAGTTCATGATGATTTCCTCCAGTTCCGTCCACACTGCTCCCCGTCTACTGGGATTAGGCGCAATATACACAACAATAAGCGTAAACGCTTCCGTACCCGAACCCACGACTGCATGTATGTACTGTCGGTTCATAGTGATAACAGCTAAGGGACAACTGTGAGAGTCCCAGAGAAGCCACACCCCTCCACTGTGACCTTCAGCCTCAGATCTCCGTCCAGAATCAAAACCAATCTGTGTGCATACCTCATCCGCTCGTCTACCAGCACAATGTGTTTCAAAAAGTGCCACGAAATTCGGTTTATATTTTCGAAGCAAGTAACGCATAGAGCGTTTGAAGCTTTTCTTTACCGTACCCCGGCAATTCCATAACATTCCTATCATAAGTAATATGGAATAAAGGGTGCTACGCCCCGAGATCATTGTTGTGAGTCGGGAACCAGTGAGGTTTGGGTGTTGGTCTCACTATCAACACTAGTTCCTTCTTGTGTATCACATGGAATCATACAAGCATCTCTCACCTCTTTTCCTCTTGCATTAGTAAGTGCTTCAAACACCATATCTGTTGGAACTGCCTTATGGAGGATACGTATCTGTGTTGACTGGTCTACAGCTCCCAAACTCCTCTCCTCACGTTTGTCTTGGGGCACTCTCCTCTTCTCCGTATTGTTATATAACGTTATGCCTACTTTAGCAGATGAGGTGGTAGCATTAACTCGAGCACGTTTCTTATTTTGGTTCTTTAAACCATAGTCATTGCGGCCACTTGCGTTCACATTTATTGCTGATCTTCCTGCCATATTAATTCTATTTTCTTCTCCACCTTCCCCAGGCACATGTACCCTACTCTCCTGATTCACCTTCTGATTCTTCTCCAACTCTCTATCATCCACTTTCTGTTTCCCTGATCTGACTTGTTTGCGCCTCGGTACGATCATCCACGGACCGTGTCCATCGTCCGCATGGGATTGCATTTGGGGCAAATTAGCAACCGGTTCATTAGGGTTTCCTGCGGGCTCACTACCTTTTGCCACAGTTTCTTGTGGTCTTACCAATTTCTCCGTTGTGGCAGTCCCTATATTGTCAGAATAGACGCAGGTGTCTTGGCGGTGTCCATAACATCCACAAGAGAAACAAATCGTATGCAAGTTTTCATATTCCAGGAGTAAACGTTTCCCATTTAAGATTACGTCACCCTTAAGAGGTCGTGTCAGATCCACATTCACACATACTCGTGCATATCTTCCACGTGAAATACCCAGTGTATTGACATCTATCCTTAAAGGAGAACCAATGGAGGAAGCAATAGCCTTTAGGACATTAATATTATACAGAGCAAAAGGGAGCCCCGATATTCTTACCCATACTCCTGTAGACTTTAGTACCGAACTCATCGGATCGAAGCTTTCATCCCATCTCTGCATCATCAGGTAATGGCCGAAGATTTTCCATGGACCCCCTGTGAGTACATCAAGCATGTCCGATTCTTTTTCAAATCGAATCAGAAAAAAGTCGTTTGGTAAATCAATCACCGACCAGCCCCCCGGGGTCTTCCACATCTGCCTCATTGACCTCTCAAGCGCCGGAAGCGATATCATTCTACCAAGTAGTTTAACTACTATTGAATTGCGCCAAGGAGCATTTAATACTCGAATTACATCTGGGTCGATGTTGATGACTGGTGTTGAGTCCACTCCTTTAGGGTAATCAATATGGATCTTTCCTAGTTCAACTAGATTATCTGGGAGAACAGGGGGCTGTTTCCAAGCATCATCTCCAAAAAGCATCTCGCTCCACGATTGTGCATGTTTCTTCTGATTTTCAGCATCGGTTTGCATGGGATGTGTAGCATCTGCCACATGAGCGTTGTCGTCTATTGGGGGGGAGGGATGAGAGAGAGAGGCATGGGGATCTGGAGCCGCAGGAGGGGGAGGACTTGTCGTTTCCTGAGACGCCGCAGGGATCGCCGCAGGAGAGAGAGACATTAGGGTTTTTTTTATCTATCCTATCCAATTCTCATTGAATCTTTAAATTGAATTTTAAGTATAAATTTTTGTCAAACTCAATGTTTGAGGGTTCAAAATACATTATTTACGGTTTTTTAAGTATAATTATTTTTAAATTGATCAAAATACAATTGAACATGGATGTTTACTAATGTTATTTCTCGAGTTACAACTCAGTGAAAAAGCAAAATTCGCGTGGATCGCACACTTGATTTAAAAAATGTTTTTATGTTTAAAGTTATCTAAAATTAATTGAAATTCACATGTAACTTTCATATTCAGTGTATTGTGACTTTTCGTTTGATCAGCACGGTTTTTTGAGGATTATTTTGGTAAATATTAAATTGAGACATAAATCATTTTTTTTTCAACATCGATAACTTGAAGTATAAATAATTCGAGGATAATAATTTTTCAAAATATCAAAAGTATCTCCGTCTATTAGAATCAATTAGATACCCTTTATTTTGATATGTTTATTTATTCTCGATGTTATTAATTTTGAAATACATTATTCAAATACGTGTAACTCTGATTATTTTAATAAATATATCTTTTTATAAACCTACCAATTTTCAAGCATAGGTAGTAACTTTAAAATTTTGCAAATATTCGCAAAATTAGGCAACATTTGTAATAAGGTTAATTTTAATGAAGAAAAATTACAAATAACCATAGATATTTGTGGTATTTGTTGCAATAACAACTCATAAATCATAAATGAACTTTAGATGAAAAAAAAGAGATAATTATTTAAAATATATATATGAATATATTTATATATATATATATATATATATAATTTATTTACTATAAAGATTTGATTATAATAAGTTGAAAGACATTATTAAATTGCATGAAAGCCATGTCTACTCTATAAATATTTATATAATCTCATTTTAAAATTATTATTAAAAGTAAAGTTATAATATATAAACATGACATACCAACCAAATACACCCTAGATTATAAAAATCTCCTACCTTGGAAACAAACTCTTTTTATTCTTAGATTTTGCTCGATAATAAAACAAATATGATTTTTAACCTCATTACAACCCGAAATATACGAAGTTGCTTGTATTGGCGTATGCAATCAAGTTATTTATTACAATATAAGTTTATTTGACACTTTTCATTGTAGTCAATAATTAAAGTAAATTAACAAAAAAAGGCAAATTCTATCGTCTTATTTCAAGATAAGTTTATTTGCGTAATAACATAAAAAAAAATCACGATCAATATTCAGGAGAAAGCATTTCTTGTGGATAATTCTTAATATTTTCTAAATTGAATATACGATTTGTGAAAATTAAGTTAGGTTAAAGATGATTTGGGTAATTTAGAAGGAAAAAAAACAGTTCAAGGATAATATAGTCATTTAAAAAAAATTGCTTGCTATTTAAAATTTACTCATTTACTGCATTAGATTAGTAGATTTTTGATGAACAAATGGTAGTGGGAGGAAAGTAGAAGGATTTTATTTGGTTTGTCTAAAAATTACTTTAAAAAAATGTTATTTATTTATTATATCATTTGGGCTGTCAATCTTGCGCCTTTTGTAGGGTAACTAGTCATCTAGTCATCATCTTGGTTTGACTTTGACGGCTCAGATTTGTTGGGTTTTAATATTTGCAGATGGGCCGAGATGCACAATATCTTTATTAAATAAAAAAAAAAGAAAAAGAAAATGCACAATATCACATGTAACATCACTCTCATCCTTATTATGTTGTAAAATATTGTATAAAAACAATATCCTATATCTGAAAATACTTATTTCATTTTCAATATTAGATGTGTATCTTGGCTAGTACCTCACCAATTTTATTTTTAAAAAATATTCATGATTTGATCTTTTTGACGTCTTTTATTGTCTTTCGATCACGATTTTGATTTTTGATGTTTTGTTAGTTTGTTCTCATGAGAGTCGTTTTGTCTATCGATTTTGTCATTCTCTCATCCAGAACTACTCGTTTTAATTAAAATAAATAATAAAGACGTATCTAAAATATTCGTATGGCAATAAAGATTAAAAAAAAGTAACGGTGATGAACAATAGATTTATAATGGTTGAAATTGGCATTGTTGCAAACTTTTGATGAAATAGTGTGTTAGAATAGTCGCATATCGTTGAAGAGATCTAGTTCCCACCTCGAAAAATGGGACATTCCGAACCTAGTATATAGGTTTATGTGCAAGGCTTGAGTCTAACTCGCATGTGCGCTCGTATGCACACGATCCCCGCTCTACCCGTCCGATACATTACACATATCGAACAAAATGCACATATGGAAATAAACACGAATCTCATACTATTATTAAGGGTGTTCATTTGTGGTTAATTGTGATTTTGGTTAATCATGGTTATATCGGTTCGAAATTTGCAAATTGTTATCATGTCGGTAAATATCAGTTTGTTGGGAGTTGATTAATTAGATTTTTGGTTTAGTTTTATTTTTAATCATAAATTATTTTAATTGTTGGAGAAAATAAGGTCTCACATCCAAAGATGGGACACTCTGAGCCTAGTATATAAGGCCGGTGGGCTACTCCTCCTATTGCCAATTGGTTTTAGGATGGAACCTCTCCGGTTTATGTGCTGGGTTTGGGCCTAAAGTGCATGTGCGCTCGTATGTACACGACCCCAACTCTATCGGTCCGTCTGTATCGGACTCTGACGTTAATATAGGTTATCCTTTAAAAATTACTTACATAATTAAAATGATGGATGCATTTTATTGACTTCGAACTCAAGTCATATATGAATAGGATCATGTGTGAGAATTACATGGTACACTTGTAACGCACGATTGTCGTTCCGTAAAAACTAAAAAGTGAACGAGATATATGGTTATGTTTGTAAGAGCACGGGGTGCTAAATCGACACTATTTATAAATATCGTATACTTCTTTCAAAATAATAACATAGCACCGACGTGATTTTGTAAATGTGCAAACATAGCACGTTGCTATATTTACAAAGTCTCAACACTATTCGCAAATGTCAAACATAGCATAAATGTGCAGTTTAAAGTTTTAATTTAACACTATTTGTAAACATGTTCGTATTATGTTATTAATTAAAAAACATATGTTTTTAATAAAAATTATATATATATTACCATCAGCGGCGGCGGAGTAAGAGTTTTTTTAAGGGGGGCAAAAATTTATTATAAAATATTTCGCATATTAAGTTAAAAAAATAAGCAATAAAATTTATAAATTAACTAAAAAAAGTATACTAAAGTTTTCGTACTATAAATTTTATATATTTAGTTTGTTTTGTAAATAAATTGTCAAATAAATTAGGTAGTAGTTGATGAATTGTTATATTTGAAATTATATTGTAATGATTACATTAGATTACCTAAAACTGAATTTAATAATAAACTTTACTTAACTCCAATTATCTCTTCCCCTCCGTCTACCGGATGAGCTAGCAGAGCAATATTAGTCATATCCAACTAAAGAAACATAAAATCACTGGAAGTAGGGACACATTCCCTCGTGACCCCCTTGTATCCGCCCCTGCTTACCATCCCTTTTCATCGCAACTTCTAAAGGCACGTCGATGGATTTACAACACGCCAACCAGAAGCAGATTTCGAATGCGTCACGATTCTACATCGTGAATGCACACGATAAATGATGTGCAAACACATTGTGGATCCGCAACGGTTGCGAATGCATGCTAGATAAAAACCCTACAAATCACGGATCCACAACGAGCAGCCGTAGTCAACATCTTCCACCAGCAAACGAAGCAACAACGAGATGGAAAAGGTGAGGAAAGTTCAAAGCAAAACCGAGAGCGAGCTCGAGATCATCTTGACAATGGATCATGATGGTGATGATGGACAACCCTTCCACAAAGTGAAAGCACACTACGACAAAGGTAAACCGAGAATCCCGATTAAGAGTTTTTATTGTTGGATTTGTTTGGTTTGGATTATCTCCAAATTGATTTGATTATGTTTGAATTGAGTTTTTTTAAGGAGCAAATTATGTTGGGATTGTGTAGATTTGGTTAGAAACGAGTAGTTTAGGATCGAAATCAGGAATTATCGATGATCTGCAATGGAGGATTTCCGGGGAAGATAAACAGTGTCTGACGCGCATTCTGGATGCGCATCAAACCCTGTTCGTGCATCCGGAATTAAATAATAAATTATATTGAATCATATTTACAAAATTATTATATTAACTTATAATTAACTAAATTTAACTAAATGTAAAAACTTATTTAATTATATTAAATTTTCTTTAATTAAAACTTTAAAATTAACTATATTAAATTTAACTAATATGATATAAGTTAATTAATTTAATGTATAAATTAAATTTAATGTATAAAATTAAATTAAATGTATAAAAATAACTATATTAAGTTTAATTAGACAGAAATGAATATTGTATATAATATAAAATAAAATATATTAAATATCGGTGTCAAATATTAGATGTGATGCAAAGGAGGTGTCCCGCGGGTTCGATTCGCAAGGCTCGTAAAGGGGGGTAAAGATAGTGCGTCTCAAGCTATAGACCCGACGCCCGGACCGGTTGAGTCATCTAGGCCACTTGGACCGTCATCTTCCGAGCCATATCAAATTGCACGAGTAGAGGCGTTACCCAACCCATTATACCAAAGTTTGAGGAGGAGGATGTGGATCTCAGTCAGACTTCTTCCAGACAACCAAAGATCTCACTTGACGATGTTGATTCTACTGCACAACATGTAGAGATCCCAACTGACGAGCATGCAGATATCCTAACTGACGAGCATGCAAATATCCTAGCTGACAAGCATGTAGTGATCTTAGCTTACGGGTATGTGGAGCTTGCTTCTAGATCGGCAGATCCGGTTGCTAATTGAGGCAACGTTGTTCTTGACACGGGGACTCCCTTGATTGAAGGCATGTTGACATGTTAATCTAGTCATCGGGCTAACATTATTTGGATGAGCGAGGTAGATAACTCGATCATACTTATAAGTACTTTTTGATAATATAAATATAAATTAATGAAATGTTTAAATGATTGTAAATTTATTTATGAAGAAGGATTTCAAGAAGCTAATTAATTTTCCTTTTCTATACTTCTATGCAAAATTGTCTTTTAATTTTGGCTCTCATATGTAAAATTTTCCTTTTCTACCGACTTCCAATGGGTTCCAAAATAACTTTCGTTACAATCCCTAAGTAACTGAGTTTTATTTTGGAGCCATACACGAAATTGGTCGGTTTAAAAAAAAAATCAAAATATGTAATTCGATTACCCAATTCTAATTGTATTAAAAAAACTAAAAATAAAAACGAGTGAGTTTAAATTGGTCGGAGATCATTTCATGTGATTTTCTTTTGTCGAAACAACTGAAAAATGTACTTTCTTTTTAACTCCTGGCCGTATATGTAATATGTGGTCCATTATTTTGCAGGCGATTCATGTCTTCATGATAGACGTGGCATTTTTATTTTAAAAAGATAAGACTTATTTATCTTTTCTAATTATCCATTTTAATAAATATAGATAATGTATTTGATAAATAAATATATTTATCCACCAAACACAACTTTATTGGGCTCCCGTACAAACTGTCTTATTGGTTGTAGGCCCAATGGACCATAATCTTTCGCGTTATTGGGCCAAGTAATGAGCCCAATTAAGATGGGCCAATGATTGAAGCTCAGCCCAATATTTCACAAGGTTTGTAAAACTAATAGGGAAAATTAATTAAAAAACGAATCTTTTTATATAGTTTTTCAAGGGTTTTAAAAATCTCAAAATACAAGACAAATTTACCTTGTTTTCGATCTCGTTTTCACGGAGTTTCATAATTACATTTATTTTAATTGATTTATAGTTTTATGAAAATATAATATTTTGATTCAAAGTACTATCACAAACTAAAATCATTAACATGTTTTATGATATACACTTAGCTAGTCCACTCGTGTATATTTTCTTACAATGAAAAATAGATAAATCCTAGAAAAAAAAAAAAAAATTAAGTTATAGTATAAATTAAACCTAGAGAAATCTTTTTAGAATTTCCTTTGTTTGTCATTAAATTAAAAGTTAAAAAGTAAATATACTATATTATCATAATCATTTTTTTCTCTCATATAAGTTATACGCAGGCCCATGGTTTATTTTCTTATATTTTAATCTGATGTATAATATTTTTATTTGAAATTTATGACACAAAGAAATTATAATTTAATAAACTTAGAGATACTTTTCTGATTTTTATTTAAAAAATTATTTCAGCAAAAAGTTAGAAAAATCTATATAATTTATTTTAAAATTATTATTTTTGTCTATATCAAACCCAC
>BSUD01000003.1:12668766-12692051 GCA_033239045.1 Fagopyrum esculentum
TATTAAATATTACGACTTCAAAACAATTACTTACGTTATAACTTATAACCAACATTATATCTAAAGTTATCTTTTATGTGAACTTAACTTACAATACACTATATAGCAATACAAATACTATATAAAAAAAATTCAATCTTATAAAGATTCAATTAAAAGTGAAATAGTATTAAGTTAATGAAAGTGCTAATTATTCACGATGAATATACGATGTATGTGATTAACTATGTTATTTGAAATATGTCTTAATTCATATGTTATAATAGTCGTGTGATCTTCTAATACAAGATTTACACGTTGATGATTTTATGATCTATTTGTATTTTAGGATGTTGTCTACAAAATATGAGAGTTGTATAATTTTATACGTTAGTATTGTATGATTTTATACGTTAGTATTCTACAAGATACAAGAGCTGCATAAGAATGTTTTCTTCCTAACATGATTTATATGAAGTTGGATTGAATAATTGAGAATTGAGACTCTATTACGTATTGTTGTGGTGATTCGGATTGTAGAATGTCTATATTGATAATCTATAACTAGTGTATTTCCCGCACTTTGTGCGGGTTTAGTTTTAATAAATATTTAATACTTAAAAATTTATATGTATATTTTTGTATACTAAAAATTCAAAAATGAAATAATAATAATATTATGATTTTTAATTCTCTTTTAAGTATTTATCTCTTCTAATTAATTATATTTTTAAATTGATTTGTTAAGGTATGCTTGTTGGTAAAAAAATTTGGTAAAAGTTTAAAAACTATTTTTATAAAAATATTTATTTAAAATATTTTTTAAAAAAATTTAAAAATTAATTTTCAATTTATATTAACATTTAGAAATCACTTTTTAAAATAACTTTTTAGATTTCGAGAAATATGGCGTTAACAAGTGGCAATGGAGGTTTATGCTTTAATAGATATAAGATGTTGTCGTCTTGTCGATATACTTTTACGTTCATTGGTTCAGAAACCCTGAAAACCTCTAATTTCTCCTTCACTACTATTGAGTCGAGTCGATACCATTAACCGGTTCGAAAACCCTAAAAATATTCTCTTTCTCCCTCCCTACTATTGAGTTGAGTCGACCCCTTTAACCGGTTTGAAAACATCCTCTTTCATGTTCGTGTCTTTACTCGATGCATAATTACTTATCTTGATCGAGTCGAGTTCAGTACTTAGTCGACCCGATCCCTATTTCTTTTGTTTATTTTATGTGTATATTTTAGTTTTGGACTTTTTGATCATTCAAATTATTGCATCTATGTGTATTTCAATGACCCTAATACTACGAATCTTATATAACTATTTACAATATTTGAATTGAGATACTCGTTTCAACCGTCGCGAATACCATCACAACAAAGGATTTTGGCACACCCTTCAACTAGAAGGTATTGGTTTTTAAAGATGAACACAAGTATAATAGAAGATGAAATTGTATACGAAAGATTTTAGGGCATATTTGAATATACAATTGTATACCATTGGTTTTTAAAATTAAACTATATAGTATTGGATGTGATACTTTATAATACATTATAATACATTATTCATACAAAAATCCAACCAAACGCTTAATAACATTTGATTAATGGTTTCCTAGTACCATTTTTCAAGTACTCAACAAGTTCACCAATGTAATACTCTTGATGCAACTTTACATCACCAAAAACCTTAGAAGCATTCTTAGCACAATCCCTTATCTTCACTCCTTCCTCTTCAACCATAACTCTCCTCAATGCTCGAGCAACCCCATTACGAGTAAACGACCAATCTTCCTTCTTCTCAACCTCGATAGCCAAACCCTTATCAACAAGAAGCCGCGCATTGAGCCCTTGATCAACTATAAAAGGCAATACCACAAGGCTATGCCCATATTGAAGAGTCTCAATAATCGACGCCCATCCTCCATCACAAAAACAACATCCAATAGACGAATGTGCCAATATCTTATGTCGTGGTGCCAAACCGACACACACTAACCCTTTACCCGAGGATCGGTCTCTAAACCCCTCGGGTAAAGCATTGGTGTTTTCAACAATCCATAAATAAGGCAAATCAGATAACTCTAACCCATATGCTATCTCATGAACATCTTCTTTAGTTACCTTATACTCACTCCCAAACCCTACAAACACAACCGATTTACACCTTTGTTCATCCATCCACTTAAACACTTCACTCCATTTTCCGTCTAGCTCGTCTCTTGTCTCGTTCGATAGTTGCTCATCGGGTGGGAGTAAACCCGCAGGAACCACATGCTTCTCGATGCATTTTTCATACAATTCTAAGTACTCGCCCTCGAACTCCCTACAACTTCTTATGGTTATTGCTTGACATCCTTCTAGAACCTTTGCTAGTCTCTCCGTGTCACTTATCCCCGAGGCATTTGGCGTGCAAGGGCCATCAAGGAACCGGGCAGCCTCGTGTGCACGGAAGAACACCGAGGATTCAAATGGAACCCATGTAGGCTTAGTCATTAGGCTTTCTGCGTTCGGCCTGATGAATATTTTGAAATCTTTTGTCACATAAATTTTGCCAATATATTTACCACTTCCTTGGTCGACTCGTAGAGAATCGAATTTAACAGAAAATGCAAACGTAACAAGGAAACTTTGCAAAAAAAAAAAGAGAGAAGCAATCCATTCACGGGCCTCACGGATCATTTGGTACTTTTAGGAATACAATTGAGATAAGAAATCAAAATAAAATAATGAATGATATAATTCGAATTTTAAAATAGGATGTTTGATAAAGCTCATAAATTAACATTTAATTACATTAATTTTATAAATAATATTTTATGTCCGATTTACCCAAAATCAATCAACAACCTAAACCACTATAATTGTCAATCAGTGTTTAAATACAATATTGATATTATTTACTTTTTGAAATGGCTCATTCCAATATTTTTATCTACAAACATTAGAATCACTTTGAGTAATTTGAAGCTAATTTTTAAATTGATTGAAATCATATCAAACGAACTCTTAGATTATTTTTTTTGAAAAAGCTTAAAAAATCGCCTTTTTTTTATGATTTATGAAACCTCTTATAAGATCCTATTTCATTGAATTGAACCAACTATATTATCTTCCGGTCACATATATATTCTACAATATTAACAGGAAATCCTTACTTTACTTATTCAATGGTTTATTTGAACTAAAATCTTGTATTACCAATTCAATAATTTATTAGAAAAAGAAATAAAGTAATGTAAATAATTAAATAGTTAATTATAATAAGATTATTTTGATCGTGACAACTTAATATATCACAATAAATTAACCAAAACTAATATAATTGATCCACTCAGATGAAATATATTTTATAAGTTTGTTTTAATTTAAACAAAATTTAGAAGGTAAGTTTTGTTCAAAAATTTCTTCAATCTACAAGTTATAAATGAACAAATTATATCACCAAAATGAGGCTATTACCTGAATTTAATTCGGCTTTCATCTGCAAGATATTCCTTAGGTCCAAGAAAGCAACGACTAGCTGCAGTGAAAGCAGCGAAGAACATGTGAGGAACTCCATGGAAATTTGCTGCTTTCGGTGCCCAGTAAGAAGCAAAAGGTACTGAATTTGGTCAACTGTAAGGTCAACCGTAGCTTCTGCGCCTTCTGGCAATTCCTTGAGCTTTGGCAATGGAAGTTCTAAGTAAGTGAGGAGATTTGCTAAGGTTTGTGGGATTTGAGGAAGTCTTTCGAGGTTTCGAGGAGTCGAAACGTACGAAACTCGAACGCCGGATTTGGCTAAGGCTATGGAGAGTTGCAGGAATGGGATCATATGGCCGAAGGCTGACCATGGAAACACTATTATGTGAAGAGATGGGTTACTCATTTTTGTGAAGAAAATGTATGCTTTGTTTTTTAGTTTTGTGGTAAGGATACTGTATGTATGTATATGCTGCTTATGTTGACCAATTTAGAATATCAAACATCCTACTTACCAGTCTTACCAAACTAATAGTCAACTCATGCAATTGGAAGAAATGCATCACGTGTTATTTTAGAACACATTTTATTCTGTCACAATGAAATTCTAAAAAATTATGTTTTTTTATAACAGTTTCTTTGTAAATCTCAATATTTTCTCAATATATATATATATATATATATAGTATAGATCCAAGAGAACACCCTCTAACGTGAGAACATGAGAACAAATTCGTAATTATTATCAGTTTTGTTACGAATGTGCCATATCGTTTAATGTATTATTCGTACTTATTGTTTGTTGAGTGGATTATTCGTAGTTATTGTTGGATTCCTAATTATTATTATTCGTAGTTATTATTATTTTTGATATCTACTCTAAATCTCAACCTTTAATACTCACATCCAACGGTGTACGATTGTTCTCTGTTCTCACGTTAGCGGTGTTCTCATGGGAACCACACGCTATATATATATATATATATATATATATATATATATATATATATATATATATATATATATATATATATATATATATACACACGAAGATGGTGTGTAGTGAGATTGCAAAACAATAGGCAATTCAGGGTATACCAATAACCTTTTCTCAGAGAAAATTGGGGGTGTTAACACTTCGCGTAGTGTTTGTCTCATTTAATATTTTTTTTGATACATAAGTAAGCGATTAGAAGGATCAGTTTTTAGAAACTAATCGGCCTAAAACATCTTTACGGATGAGGTCTTGAACATCTTTGGGAATCGCCTTCACGTCCATCTTGGCCAAGTGTCCGTGCTTTGCAATCTTGTCCGCCACCGAATTGATTTCCCTGTAAATATGCTGAACGTTGGAGTATGGGAAGCTTGAGATAGTGTTTGAAATATCGTTGATCAGCATATCCAGTTCCCATGGAGGTTTCCAAAGACGATTAATCGAATTGATTAAAACCAAATTATCTCCTTCAATTTCGATAAATGGAAAACCACTCTCTTTTGCCTTTTGAAGGCCCATCCGTTACGTTATAGCATCTGCTTCCAATACAGATTCGGCATAGTACATACCGTTTTCTATAGCAATAAGAACCACACAATGATCTCTGATGATAAATCCAAAGGAGAATTGATTTGCAGCACTTTGAGATGTATCAAAGTTGAGTTTTTTGTTTTCCTCTTCTGGTCTTTTCCACCTTAAGTTTTTCTTTTTTCTTTTTGTCTTTTTCTTCAATGTGTTATTATTATCTTGGTTCTTATGTGCTTCCTTCCAAACAGTTATTTGATTCATAGCTTGTGGTATAAACTTTTGTGGAATTTTAGTCTTGTGAAAGATGAACAGATTCCTAGCCATCCACATGTTCCACCAGATGACTACCAAAAGTATGAACTCAGAGGTTGCCAACTTTTCTTTGATGCGATGGATAGTTTCTGTAATACATTTGTTGTCAATGTCGAAGTTTTTTAACATATTTGTAATTTTGTCATCATCAACTACCACTTCCAACGAAGGACATTGAAAAAATAGTTTCCTCTAATATTGTTTTAGCTAACTATCCCCTCTAGTCTTACATTTTTGTATACATATTTGATTGTAAATTATTATTGTAAAATAAATTTACATATTTCTTGAATGTATCTTATATTTCTTGAAGGTATCTTATAGATTATTTAAATCTTGTATCTCTTAGCGATAAATTTCTTGTGCAAAAAAATTATAAAAAATGATATTTTGTTATAAATTTATTGAAGGGTGCCACATTAAAAATATTTGAACAGAATAAACTATTTAGCCAAATCACTTTTTTTTTTAATGTTTGACCCGCAATGTATCATACAAATTTATAGTGGTTCATCTAATATTGTATATCACTTAGAGATATTTTATTAACGAATTTCAAATTATTCAGAGCATATCAACAACTTTGTCCCCGATCCAGAAGAGAGGACAAATCCTCGACCTTTAACCGGATTTACAAAGTGTGACATTTATGGTAGATAATAACATAAATCTTATCCACTAATTACCTCGTACCATTTCTCAAGAACTCAACAAGCCCACCAATATAACACTCTTGATGCAACTTCACATCACCAAACACCTTAGAAGCATTCTTAGCACAAATCCTTATTTTCTCTCCTTCCTCTTCAATCATACCTCTCTTCAAAGCTCGAGCTACATCTTCCCTACTAAACGACCCGTCTTTCATCTTCTCAACCTCGAACGCCAAGTCTTTGTCAACGAGAAGCCGAGCATTGAGCCCTTGATCCAATATAAATGGCAACACCACAAGGGTATGTCCGTATTGAAGGCTCTCAATAACCGATCCCCAACCCGAATGAAACAAACACCCTCCAACCGACGAGTGCGCCAAAATCTTATGTTGTGGCGCCCAACCAAAACACACGATCCCTCTCCCCGAGGCCCGGTCTCTAAACCCTTCGGGTAAGCTATCGGTCTCTTCGGAAGCCCATGCGGGTTTTCGGATCGCCCATAGAAAAGGCAAACCGGATAACTCTAACCCGTATGCTATCTCATGAACATCTTCTTTAGTTAACTTATACTCACTCCCAAACCCTACAAACACAATCGATTTCGGATTTTGTTCATCCATCCACTTAAAAACTTCAATCCATTTCTCGTCTAGATCTTCTCTTGCCTCGTTTGATGGTTCTTCGTCCGGTGGGAGTAAACCCGCCGGAATCACAGGCCTCTTGATGCATTTCTCGTATAATGCTAAGTACTCGCCTTCGAACTCATTGCAACTCCGAATTGTTACAGCTTGACAACCTTCTAGAACCTTCGCTAGCCTCTCCGCGTCGCTGATACCTGACGCGTTCGGGGTGTAAGCGCCGGCGTGGAACCGTCGTGCCTCGTGTCCACGGTAGAATACCGACGATTCGAATGGAACCCATGTAGGTTTAGTCATTAGGCTTTCTGGGTTCGACCTGGCATTAATCCGACCATCGCCGGCGAGGTATTCCTTAGGTCCGACGAAGCAACGGCTAGCTGCAGTGAACACAGAGAAAAGCATATGAGGAACTCCGTGGTTTTTTGCGATATTAGGTGCCCAGTAAGATGCGAAATCTGTGATTATCCAATCGGGAGAGAGAGAATGAATGATTTGGGAAAAGGGCTTTTGAAGAAGATCATAAGCTAGTTTAAGGTACTGAATCTGGTCAACGGCAAGGTCAACTGTAGCTTCTGCACCTTCTGGTAATTCCTTGAGTTTTGGCAATGGGAGTTCTAGGTAGGTGAGGAGGTTTGCTAAGGTTGGTGGGATTTGAGGAAGTCTTTCTATGTTTCGAGGAGTCGAAACGTACGAAACTCGAACGCCGGATTTGGCTAAGGCTATGGAGAGTTGGAGGAATGGGATCATATGACCAAAGGCTGACCATGGAAAGACTATTATGTGAAGAGGGGAATTCGCCATTTTTGTGGAAGTGGGTAGCTCTTGAGTAGCTTTCTGGTTTAGTATAGGAAGAAAAAGAGGAAGTCAATCTTCTATATGAACGCACTGATTAAAGTTAGGTGATTTTATATTAGCTAATTAGTAATGGTTGACCTTTAGATCGAAGACGAAGAAGATTAGGTAATGGAACTAATGGTGCAACAATAGATAATTGAGACTAAATAGGTTTTTAAAATAATTTGTCTGCCGCATGCGATCCATTAGTATGATGACAATGGGTGATTACATGGATGAAAGTTTGAATTTAAACACAAATTATCACGGAATGGTTAGTATTTTAGTGCTCGTTTGGTTGGAGCGGTGAAATGAAAAAAAAAATGAAATAGGATAAGGGTAAGGAAATGAAATGAAAATTATAGGATTACTTTCGTATGTTAAAATACCTCTAACAAAACCTAGTTTCTGATTTATTCATAATCATTTCGTCAATGAAAATGATTTCCAAAATTTTCAATCGTCGGACTTTTAAAACCATAACAGAGGGGACATTGCCGACTATGTATTTCAATATATTTATTAAAAATTATAAATAAATACTTAATATTATATATTATACATATAGTATCTATATAATTTAATAAAAGGTAAAATATTTAATTATAAATAATATTATATAATATTTAATATAATTAATACATATTTATATTTTACATTAATCCGGACCGGATTTTTTATGTTGTCCAGATCCGGCCGGATATACAGGCTTTTTCGGCCCGTATTTGGCAAGTCTTATATCGGTTTCATAGGCCGGATTCATGAATAATCATCCAAACAATGCGGGTGAAACCGTAAACTGTCCCAGTTACCTACATTATAGAGTAATATATGCCTAGCAACCCAACAACTTATGCGAGAAGATATATAATCAAATATGGATTCTTATTTAAAATCTGAACAGCTCTTAATAATACATACATGAAGCTAGACTTGACGTTCAAAGTAATGCAATAATACATGATATGAACACGTTGTACTCTTCTAAGGATCTGGGTTGAACTTGACCGATTCCCTCCAAATCAGATCCTTAATGACTTCTTCACTCAAGTAATGTTGCTCGAACTCGACACTGAATTGCTCAAAGCAAATGGGCTCCTCGTTTATGTCGTGCAGTGGTGCTAAGTATGGATGACAAAGTGCCTCGTTCACTACATGAGTGTTGAGAAAAGAGGAAGTTCAGTCAGCTTGCAATATTGTAGAGTAAATAGTTTGAATGACCTAAAAGCTAAACCATAAGCCAATGTTGTAAGAAACGTTACCGGTTATCCGCCTATTTGGATCGAGGACGAGCATTCTTTCTAGTAGATCAACAGCCAAGGGAGAGGCCGTAGGGAATCTCAAGGATAATGGTTGTTTTGGGTACTGGGGAAACTGTTTCATGTATCGTTTAGCATTGTCACTTCGTAGAAAGCTCAAGCTCGAGTCATCCGGTGAACCTATGAGCTTTTCATGTCATGATCAAAACCCAAATGGACTTTTCATTAGCTTCTTGGACTTTGGTTTTATACACCAAAAACTGACATCTAGATAAACAAAAAAAATGATGTAGAAAAGGCTAGAGAATAACATCCAGCTTCCTCTGATTTACGGAAAGGTCTTAACAAGTTAGTATATTTTGCAAATATGTGATGATGCTCGTTGCCTACTACTATAAGAAGAGCAATGGATATATAGGCATATTACTGCATTCTAGAAATGACACAAACATAAATGGAATTAACTACTGAAAAGGGATAGAAAGATAATCCTGAGGAGAACCATCCAAATGTCAAATCGCAGAGAACAAAACTACAGAGGGCACTAAGACAGTAGCCCTTATAGAATTCTCTCGAAGCTTAGGTCACCAGCATGTGACTTTAGTGAGACTCAAACACAGCTTTACCGTCTAATTCTAGACTATTCTAATTTCTAAGATAGTCTTAATGCTTCTAGCATCCATCATTCAGGTGCATAACAGAAGGATATATAGATTCATACCCATGTTTCTACATTCCAAAATGTTTAAATATGGCCACGTCAAAGTGCACTGGACCAGTGGAAATGCCACTAAATATTTGAACTACCTCAATCAAGTTTACTAGGTAAAGCAAATTGACAAGTTTTGTAAAACGGACAAATTAAGACAGCAAGAAATTATGTCGATACTGAGGAATAAAAGGAAATGGCATCCCATAATAAGGTAAAAAAGAACGCTTGCAAAATGGTGTTTCTAAGAAGGGTTACCTCAGTAATCAGTTTCAGCTGATTAAGATAATCTCTACCAGGGAACAGGGGCTTTCTAGTCATTATTTCTCCAAGTATGCAGCCCACGGACCATATGTCAATTGCAGCTGTGTACTCTGAACAATTCAGGAGCAATTCTGGAGCTCGGTACCAACGAGTGACAACATATTCAGTCATAAATTCTGTTTCAGATGTTGTTCTTGCAAGACCAAAATCCCCGATCTTGAGATCACAATCCGCATTCAACAGTAAGTTGCTTGGTTTCAGATCACGGTGCAACACATTTGCAGAATGGACATACTTCAAACCTCGTAACAATTGATAAAGAAAATACTGCAATAGCATCATACATGCATATACAGTAAGGGATAGTTACTTCCAGGAATCAAGGAAAATATGCAACACATTTTGTTATATAATTATATGTCTACCTCAAGACTTTCAGGGCCCGTTTGGTTTCGACTCCGGAAAGGAAACAAATTTAGTCCATATGTATACTATTATTCATGAAATTTTATGGGATCATTCCTTGTGGTTTAAAGTAATTATAGTAAAATTTGATTAGTGTTGATACCCTATTGAGAAACAAAATGGGAAAACAACTACATTTTACATGCAACCATAAGAAATGATTCCCAAAAATATTCATGAATAAGGCAAACATATGGAGTAGATTCATTTCCATTCCGTTTCCGAACTTCTAACCAAACGGGGGGGTCAATTTCAACCAAAAACCTGCTTGAAAACTCTCAGTTAATGTGGTCATTATAAGAATCATGATAGTAGAAAAAACTAAAACAGAGACGTTCTTCATTAAGGCTAAGATAACTTTTGCAACCTTTTGTTTGATTAGCGATAGAAGCTACACGTGTCAATTTTAGGAGGAAAAGGGTAGTCAAACTAGCAAAATAGAGGGATAAGATTATCTAATTACTTACATTACACCAAATTGATAAATGAGAAGCATAGATAATGTATTATCCATACAAGAATGTAAAGTTATAATTCGTACTGAATTCGATTATTCATAACTTCACTCCTATTTAAGGTAAGATTTGTTCAGTGTGTAGTGATGTGTAGTGATATTTTTTCATTCAGGTGTAATTTGGTACCTGAAGTTATATATGAACAAAAACTAATTAGTAGTGTTGACAAGTCCAAAGAGGAAACATTAAATAAGATATTTCCATATAACTTACACCTGAAGAAGTTTATGCTACTATACCCGACAATGATCATCAGTGAGTGGCTGATGGGATTGTATTATCTGATGAAGATCGGTATCCATTAATTCATAAACAATGTAGACATCATTGAAGTTCTCCAATTGGGGTGGACGTATGACATCTTTGATGGCAATCACCTGTAGTGAAAACAAACTAATTACCACAATCACAAAAATGAAACGAAATACAGATGAATAAGCATCAAATCAAATGGTAAACTAAATTTATGAAGTGGCACCTACGTTTTCATGATTCAAGTGACGCATAAGCTTGATTTCACGTAATGTCCTCTTGGCATCAATTCGATTGTCGAAGGCATTGCCAATCTTCTTAATCGCTACTTCCTCTCCCGTCTCTGAATTCACAGCAGCACTAAACAAAGACAACAAAATTCATTAAGCAAGAGCGAAAATACAACCGCAAAACCAAATTTTCTTGCCAATTTTTTATTTACAGCGAAATTAAGCGGCAATTAGTCCAATATTCCCTGTTAGAACGATTTAGGATTAGGGAAATTTTAAAAACATAGAAGCACGATCCGAGAAGAAGCTATGCAACTCTGAAACACGACTGAAAATCAATGGAAACTGGAAATCAGAAACCATAGCAAATCGACAGGAAGAAACAGAAAGAGGAGCGCGTTTAATTCGGAATCAAATACACTATGGAATCAAAATTAAAGCACAGTACTACAAACAGTAAGCAAGATCGATGGAATTGAATGGAACAAGAACAGACCAGACGATTCCGGCAGCTCCACGACCGACGGGACGAATAGGAGGGACATACTTTCTGGAGACTTCGAAGACATTTCCATAGAGATTATATTGCACATACCGACCGCCATAAGTGAGCACTCCTCTCGGGTTGTTAGTGTTGCCGCTTCCGTTATCTCCGACTCCACCACTACTTCCGCCATGTGCAGATCTCTTCTCCGACGTCATTATTCGGGATCGGAGGTGAATTTGGGGAAAGAGAGTTCGTGTCAAGGAGTCAACGGCGTGAATTAAATGAGTTTGCCTCTTTTTTTTCTTCTCTTTTTTCAAATGAAAATAAACACAAAAAACTGTTGGTAATTTGGTACTACATGCTTATTGTTGACTTTAGGTCAACGGTGTTTCTAGTAAATCGTTTAAAGTTGAGGGTATTTGAGCCTAAATTTTATACTAGTTTTAAAATGTATTTATATTCGGCTCATGTTAAAAGCAATGATTTCGAGAGAGCAGTAACATGTTCAAACTCGTATAGTTTATGCAAGATTTAAATATGTTTATATGCGGTTCATTTTAAAAATTAACGAGCTCGAGCCGAACTTTTAAGCGAACCAAATGCGACTCAAGTCTGAATAACTTGTCTCATTTTAGAGTCCTAATATATATAGTATATATCTAGTATTGTTGTAACTTTACAGATTTTATTTATTTCAATTTTAATAAAATATGCATCATAAACACAGATTAAGCCAACTGTAAATTCCTTTTTTTTAAAAAGCCAACTGTATATATTATTTTTGATCAATATGAATAATTTCACAACAAATATGTCCAAACAAAAATATAAAGTACTCCCTCACATTTCTTCATGGATACACTCTAAAATAACTTCATTTATTTCATCAAAATAAATATACCACATTAATTATGCTCAATAAAAAGTAAAATATTGTCATATAATATACAAAAGTAAGTATGCTTAGAATTTAAGATTTGCTTGGTCGGATATGATTTTTGTGTATATATAACTTTTAGATGCTTGTTTAAGTACTTTTATGAATTTTGTAATATATAAAAATGTAGTTATATAATCTAGTTAAGTAGTGGATAGATTTTAAAGTAATATATAAAATATATTAGAAATAGCCACATTTCACATATGTTACACTATTATTAGAAGAAAATAAAATTTGTTTACAAAATTTACTCAATTTCCAAAAATAAAACAATAACGCTTAAAATCTCAAAGTTATAAAATATAATAGTCCAAAAATCTATCTATTTTTAATATCCAATAAATTTTTGTATTTATTCTCAAACTCTACCCACTCTTTTCTCTAGGTATATTTACTAAACACAAAACTATAAAAAACCTAATAGACCAAATTATTTCAAAATCTAATGAGTTTTTGGTGAAAGCTATCCACCACCATAAAAAAGAAGAAGACAGTGTTAGCAAGCTAAGCTAATAAATATGGAATAGATATGGACACGTTTTAAAAGCTAAGTTAAAAACCAATGTTTAACTTGGATTTAACTCGTTTACAAAATAAATGAGATTGAACATGTCAAAGTTTAACTAACCAAACGTAATACTCAAGTTTAACTTACATGATTTATCTAAATTCGAGTTGCCTTATTTTGATTTACCAAATTTATAATTTAACACAATTTTTGTAATTATTCGAATTCTCATTCGATTTACTCAAACCCGCTCGATTTATATGCAGTGTTCCCCACAATTATGAATGAAAGCAAACGGTGGTAAATGATCAACATGTAATCAATTAAAGCAAACAGTGTGTAAAATCTGGATTTTAATATGTTACGAAATCTACAAACTATCGACAATGGGTAAAGAAGTTCGTAAAAGACGAAGACGAACGCCCTATATGCTCGTTTCTCGCCCCCTCCTCTTCCACCAACGTTGCTCCACACCGGCCCCGACCTTCTCCAATCCGAGTTGAGATCTGAATTCGGCTTTTGTGAGTGGATCTAAGTCAGATCTAGTGAAACATAACAGATTTTCGTCATTGAGTGTGCAGGTTGGTTCTTGTAACGCCCCAAAACGGGATGTAGCATCACAATACCAAGAGCCCCGGACGAGGACTCTATGAGGCTTTATATGAAGAAGGATGGAGATATATAACTCAAGGGCATAAACTTGACAACGATAAAGATATGAACCAAAAGACGTCTCATAACGTCAACTACAAAAGGTTCCAAAATCGCAACAACAAAACAATCACAAACTGTCAAACTCAATGTCAACAACATTAGAGTTTAGAAGCGGAAACTAACCCAAAAGATAAAAGGTGGAAGTTAGGAACAAATCCTAGAGAAACAAAACAACCTCAAACTCAACCAAACTCTCACTAGGGTCCCCTCCATAATCCTGAAGTGATCTTGTACTCGATTATGTCAAAAACATAACCAACTCCACCGTGATGGGGTTAGTCTTCTACATAAACTAAGCCGATATATAAATATTGTAATATATATGAATGAGACATGAGTAAAATCATATATGATATCACATGATCACTTTGTAAATGCTCAAAAGGCTTAAATAATCACACACACTTCAAAATCATCATATACTCAAAATTAAGAATTCAAACCATCATGTCTCAAATACTCAATATCATCTCAAAAGGGTTTCAAGTCAACCTCATTTCAAATATACTCATAATCATCTCAAAAGAGTTTCAAAGGCAACATCATCTCAAATAAACTCCTCAAACTCAAAAGAGTTGAAAATCAACATCATCTCAATAAACTCATCATTTTCAAAAGAGTTCAAAATAAACAAACTCATCATTTTCAAAATAGTTCAAAATCAACATTATCTCAATAGACTCATAGTCATCTCAAATAAAATCATCACACTGAAAGAGTTTCAAAACTAACATCAACTCAAATAAACTCATCATCATGTCAACCGGTGTATAACGTAACCAAATGATCAATTGACCATAATGAGATAACAAGGTAATTTCTTGTCCCTTTCTCAAATCTATCACATGAAATCATCTAAATCATAATAAGAAAACATGCTCGAGCATTTTTACTTTAGAAACCGTATTCAAATCACGAGTGTTATATTTCTTTTAATACATGCCCAACCCACGTTGAACACGAAGATACCTCCTAATCCCGACAATGGGATGAGCACGACAATCATGGATCAGGTACAATCTTCACCACCCACAATGGCCAGGCACAACCTCGACCCGCACAAACCAAGATTCTTACCACTAGTAAGCATGGTCCGCCTAAACTAAGGAGCGAAAAATCATGAAAAGAAAGTAGGTTGGAAAATTTTCCGTTGTGGTCATAGACCAAATCAACTCTCTCATAATAATATGGCAAAATGTCCGTCGTAGTCAAAAAACCAAATCATCTCTCGCATTAGTATGGAAAAATGCTGCTTAGGTCAAAGACCAAATCATCACTCAAATCCTCAATACTAACAATCCGGTTCTTTTCAAAATATCCCAATGCAATCACTTTAAAATACAAAAATTCAAGATAAACAACGTCACCGCCAGTCATTGACAAAACCTCTCAAGTCAATGACAGTCTCAAAAATCTTCCATAACCGATCAATCAACATTTGCAAATGTCACTCAAACCAAAAACAACATCAGACGCTTTCATAATCATCGATAACTCATTTCGTTAAATACCACCAATGCATAGTTTATAAAGTACCAAAAGCAATATCTTTCAAATTGTCAAACCATGCATGTAACAAGATAATGACTTAAGCTTAATCATGCTCATATAAAAGCTCACAAGTACTTGCCTCGATAAATCTTACTCAACACACTTAAAACCAAAACGATAACGTCAACAAAACTCGACAATCTCACAAACAACCTACACAAGAAGAAGGTTAAACTCCCTTATCAGACGTGGACTCTCCATTTGGCTAGCCAGAGTTATGGACATTCAGATATTTATACTCAGGGAACATTCAGTAGAAGAGCGGAATTATTTGATGATATAATTCCGATAATCCAAGTTCAGTTTAATTATTAAAAAATGACATAATAATCTCCCAAACAATCCCTATAACCCCAATAACCCTGATGCCGACCGGGCCACAAAATTCACAATTTCCGGATCAGTAAATCCAGTGACCCGAATCCGATCACTGACAGTTTGAGTGTTGATTTCATATTTTATATGGTAGATTAGGTTTTGTGGTAATTTTGTGATACAAATTGTAGATACAGTTGTGGAAAAAATGGAATTGCAAAGCTTATGAAAAAAAAAGGAATTCCAAAAGGGCCCAACGCCGACCTAAATTTTCAAAAACTTTAAGGGCCCGTTTGGTTTTAACTCTGAAATCGGAAACGGAATGAAAACGAATCTAATCCATGTGTATACTTATTCATGAAAGTTTTTATTGGAGTTGATTTTGATTATTTTTGATACCCTATAGATAAAACAAAATGTGGGGAGGCGAGTGCATTTTGGATGAAAACCCAAGAAATGATTGCATAAAATTTTATCAATAAGATATACATATGGATTAAATTTGTTTCCATTTCGTTTCCGTTTCCGGAGTTGGAACCAAACGAGCCCTAAAAGTAGATTTAACGCAATTGCCGAGCGCTGAGATTTTTCCCAACGCCGAATTTAAAAAATTTCAGTGCAGGGGAACTGCGACTGATCTACTTTTTTTCAATAATTTTTCCTTTCCTGTAAATTTAACCAAAA
The DNA here is from genome assembly GCA_033239045.1 of Fagopyrum esculentum. NCBI lineage: Eukaryota > Viridiplantae > Streptophyta > Magnoliopsida > Caryophyllales > Polygonaceae > Fagopyrum > Fagopyrum esculentum. The sequence goes on from BSUD01000003.1 coordinate 12,685,074, forward strand.
CTTCGGCGCTGTCACCCTACGCAACGCCGTCGCAATGCATTGCGTTGTGTACCTTATAAACAGTACGTCTTGCCTCTAGTTAAACCTTGGTGAATATTAGGGGGTTTCTAACTGCTGATTCAAATGTGGTAAACACATAGAAAGTTAGGGTTTATGGTATAAGGTACTCACAAGTCACAAATTCTGAAACTGGCCCTTGTAATACATAAAACAGCAAAAGAAAAGGAAAAAAGTGGTGTCAATCCACAAATTATGAGACAGAATCTTTATAATACATCGAAGAACATTGCATGACAGACAACAAAGGTCACAAAAGAACATTGCAGGACAGACAACAAAGGTCACACCTTTGCAGTGTTGGCATTTGGGGCATTTAAAACTTGACAAGGACACAAATTTTGCCCCTGCCAGCTCCTCTACATTCATCAATGAAAGTGAAACCCATAGGGCTTGTTCAATACCAATCCTGTGGAATCTCGAATGGAACGAGTTCCGTGTTTGGTATGACTTGGAATGAGAATCCGATTTCAATTCTGTAATTCTAATATTCCATTTAGGGACTAACCAAACGCATTTTATTGAAATAGTATGATATCAATCTGTTTCCAAGCATAAACTTTAGCAGAACAAACAAACAGGCCCTTAATATATTCCCCTAAAGCTAACCAAACAGCAAATATGAGGAATCACTCATTCTGATTCTTCATTCCAAACCTATTCAACATTCCTACCAAATGTGCTCTATAGAGCAAAGGGTATGTTAATTATGAGGCTTATGTGGTTGGTTTTCGACGTTTTCTCGATTACCCAGCAGAGTTCATTAAGTTCTCAGTGTTATAGAACCACATAAACTGCTTTTTATACATAATGCATCTGTAATTTAATAGAATTTCTCACACAATAACTAATCAGCAAGAAATTGCAGAAACCCACCCTTAAAAGATCTTCCTTAGCAAAACACCACCTGAGAACCTATAAACTATCATCCCACTGTTTTTAGGCCAAAGGTGGTGTTCTGCTAACAGTGAGGCTTCCATGGTCGGTTTTCTACAATTTCTCGGTTAAACAGATTTAATGGGGAATCTTTGTATTTTTAGGGTGGTTTTGTATAAATAAAAACCAGAAGATTTCAATTATTTTCTAGGCTGATCTTATCATCCATGGCACTGATATGGAAGAAAGTGTACAAATAAACACATGTCCACATAATCATATCCCCTCTTCAATACCACATCAGGACAGAAAAAAGAAAGTGGCCCATGAAAATGTCCTTTTGGAACTACCCAGTGCTCTTCTACTACACACGTTATGAGGTGGTTTTAGAAAATACCTGGCCCTTCTCGACACGTCCGTGCCCACATCGAAGGTGAACAACTCCCATTAGAAACTTCAGAGCTGGCAACTGATGTGACCTTCACTGGCCTTAGCTGGAGATGTGATTGCTTCGACGTCGTTTTCAGATCAACCATCTTTCCTATTGAATATCAATGCGAACAAGAAATGTACAATAGGCAATCCTAACTCAAGCTAGAAGATACAGACAAAAATTGTGTAATATATTATAGAACAAAACTATAATGGGAGATTTGGATTATTGAGTTATTACTCCGTAGTCCGTATAAGTGAACAAAATTACATGAGAAACAAGAAGCAAAAAACTACAGAAAATAATTAATTAAATGCAAATATCAAGTAGAAAAACAAAAAGCTTACAGAAGATGAGTAAAACACCTAACTTTTGTACAACATCGTCATCTCCAAGGACCCTGCTGGCGATGGTCCCTACTGCTTTCGCCTTCATTTCTGTCAGACTCTTCAAGTTTGGATGTAGCACGGCGCTCTTGTGGATTTTCACGATTAGAACTAGACGATTCCCTCCTGACCCGACGTTCCTACAGATGAAAACAAGACCGTTAGGTTTCTGAACTGCTTAACTTTCAGGAGTTTGACAAAAACATTAACTCGGATAACTAATGTGGAAAAAAAAGAGAGGAGATTTTGTTCATACATCACGAGGTAAAAGATCGTCTGCCTCAAGCATGTGAATTACATGGCCCATCTTGGGCCTCTTCTGAGCATCAGGATCAACACATCTAAGAGCAACTAAGAGCGCTCGTTTAAGCGCTTTGGAAGCTGGCTTCTCGGGTAATTTAGGATCAATTACTTCCTCAGATCTTCTGTTGCTCACCATTGTCTTCAACCAATCTACCAAGTTCACCTATAAGCAGTTCCTTAATTCAAATTTCCATTCTATGAAAAAGAGAGAATGATGTAACAAATAAAAAAATCTAATACACTACCTCTCCAGGTGGCCTGCTATAATCAACGGGCGATCTACCAGAAATAATCTCCATGATTAGTATTCCAAAACTATAGACATCACTCTTTTCGGTCAACATACCCGTACAAGCATATTCTGGTGCCACATAGCTGCAAAATGGTCCAGTTTGATTGATGGTCTAAAACAGTTTATCAGCACGATTAAGAATGCTCAAAAGAAAAGGAAACTCACCCAAAGGTCCCCATTACACGTGTTGTCACATAACTCCTATCAGAGCATAGCAATTTGGCGAGCCCGAAATCAGACACCTTAGCATTCCAATGACGATCAATAAGTATGTTGCTAGACTTGATGTCTCTGTGTACAACCTTAGGCTCAAGCCCTTCATGAAGGTAGGCCAATCTAGAACAAAGACGGTAAACAGCATAATCATTTCCTAAACATTTTGACTTACAATCAAGAATGATATCAAATATTAAAGATCAGCATTACCCTTTTGCCATCCCCAAAATGATGTTCATCCGGATATCCCAAGTAAGGGGACTGACTTCTCCAACATCACCATGAAGCCATTGATCAAGATTACCATTGTCAACATACTCGTAAACAAGCATCCTATACAGCAACAATAAGAGCTGAATTTATGAAACAAAGTGCTAATGAAAACAATCTCATTCACAAACTGTGAGAACTGGATACCTGTAAGCCCCCTCAACACAATAACCTAACAGTCTAACAAGATTCTTATGTCGAACACGCCCTATTGCTTCCACCTCGACTTTAAATTCCTTCTCAGCTTGACCCCTGTGAATAGAACATTTCAATGTGGCACAAGTGTGAGCTACAAACATTAATTCAAGTGAGATTTAAACCTAATGATAAAATTACTACATTGAAGTTTGCAGAAAAAACTTGAATTTTATGGCATATAAATCAATCCCTGCCAAAATCAAAGAACTTTGAAGCAAAAAGCAATAAGAGAAACTCAAAAACACCCACCCACCTCACCAACCAACCAGCCAACTACAAAGGCATGGAAGTAATAAGAAAAGCAAAGGAACATAACACAAAGAAACTGAACAATTAAAAAATACTCATCAACTGTTACATTGAATTCACACTATTCAGTCGTAAGATTTAAATCTTTTCATTAATGTACCTCACAAACATTCATGGCATTTGATTTCCTAGTTACTCCTAACTAAACTATACCAGAATCAAACAAATTTGACCTAGTTCCATCCCAAATTCAAGACAATAACAAGCACATAAATCGATGAATTAACACAAACCCAAATCAATCAATATAAAGGAAAAACACGAAAAATTACCTGTTATTCAAGAGATTCTTGACAGCAACTCTAGTATTATCAACCAAAATCCCGCTATAAACAATTCCATAGCCTCCTTCTCCGATCACATTCTCATCAGCCAATCCATTAGTAGCAACCTCAAGCTCCCTAAGAGTATACCACCGTCCCCATCCCAAGTGGGAGACCTCAGGGCCACCATACGACGCCATAGAACCAGCAATTTCACCACCACCAAATCCGCCGCTAGTAACATGTGATCCAGACCTCAAGCTCTCGCCACTAGAAGCCTTATCAGAAAATACAACCCTATGCTCTACTTTCCCCATATCGATCTGGATCTCCGGAAGAGTCGCCGTCCGGTGGTGGTCAGCGGAGACGATCTCCTGTATTTCCTTTGAAACGATAGGTGTAGGGTCGCCGGAATCTCCGGCGGGGAGCTTTCTCCGGCGAGAGGTGAGACATAGGGAAAGGAGGAAGAGTAGAAGGACAATTGTTGAGCCTAGGAAGATTCCGATAACGACCCACAATCGGAGGCCGAAAATTGAAGTTGGTTTAGAGAGTTGTGAGTTTAAAAAGGCTCCATTGTAGATGGACATGTTCGATTTGAGTGTTATAGCCTAGATTGGTCTGATTTGGTGGGTAATGAGGGAGGAGATGAGACGTCTGTTTCGAATTTGGGGAAGGAGAGTTTGGGGTGTCGCCGGAAATGCAGAGCGGCTTTCCCGACGGAGGAACGGTGGCTTTGGGGGTTAAAAGTGGAATTGGAGAGTGTGGGGAGCGGAGGACAGAGAGATATGAGGTGTAAGAATCAAGATTTGTTTTTTTTTTTTATTTTTTAATTTTATTTTATATATTTGAGAAAAATGTTTTGCGTACGGTTTATTTTATTATATATATAGATAATTAGTGGGATTGTGGGTCCTTGCAGGAATCCTTTTAGGGCCTTTCTTTATCTATATTAAAGTGATATTATTACAGTTTAAAATAAAATATAATAATAGGGTTGTGTTTGATATATAACATCTATTTTATCAAAATACCATATAAAAAAAACTTTTTTAATATAATATGTAGAAAGTTATTTATCAAAAGTTCGAAAGTTTGTAGAAAAAATGTATATATTAATTAAAAATTAATTACAGAAAACTATTTAATAATAGGAATAAAAAACAATTTAAAAAAACTTATGAATGGAAACCTCATATAAACATATGATTCTATTTAAAATCTATTTTTTGTTCTGAAAGAAATATATAAATAATATGTATTTTTTTATTGGATTCACTTGAACATAATTTTAAGATTTAAAATTTATTAATTAAATATGATTTGTTGGCCATTTTTCGTGTTAGTTAAGCAAGTACGATGTGCACCAATGCAAAGTTTGCTATTTTCGGCCAGTTTCGTAAGTTGTGTAATTTATGTACAAGTTGTACAACTCACTTAAACACTTATAATAGCAATATTACAATATTGCCCATTTTATTAATTAAAAATAAAAATAATGGAATTGAAAAATAAATAAATATCATGTAATAACCAAAAATTTTAAGTTCCGGTAAACTGACATTAACCAAAATCCGAGGCGACAATCGTGAATAAATAAATAAGTAAAATAAACGAATTTAATTCTATCATTTATGTGACCTATATTCGCATAAAATGATAAATCAAATGACCGGAAATAATTTACGTACGTTAAATAAAAATAATAATAAGTTATAAATACGGAACTTAATTCCGTATTTTATAAACTTCCGCACTTAATTAACGGGTTACGAGTTCCGTTTTTTTTTTATTCACGAGAGATCACCACTCGTTGGGCCAACCATCAGCCCATTCTTTTTCCTAAGCCCATTTTAAACCTTAATTAAAAAAAACCCTAATTAAACTAAACTAAACCTAATCTACTGCTGTGCCGCACCCCTCCTCTCGCTGCACGTACAACAGCAACCTTCGACTATCGCCTCCACAATTTCCCTTCGACGCCGGAGCCACCGCAACCGCCACCGAACCTGTGCGCCTCCGCCGTCCGCCTCCAGTCGAGCCGGTAAGACTCCGGTCACCTTCTCCCTCTTCATTCCGTCTCCCTTCCTCTCCGCTTCTGGTTCGATTCCGAGACCGTGACCGCCCTTCCTGCGCAGCCAACGTTTCGGATCTCACCAGTACACCGCCCCGCCTCCTCTGCTTCGGAACGCACCGGTCACCCTCCGTCTTCACACAACAGCACGCCGACACCAGGAAACGCTGGAAACCGCCGCTGCTGTTCACGCCGCCATCCGTCCAGTTCAGCACGCTAGCCGCCGACGACCTTGTGATTCCGACGGTGAGTGGCTACTGCTCCTCCCATCTTTCCCCTCTGTCTATGGCGTGACATAACTAACCCGAGTTTTCCGTTTTCCGGCGGTGACAGCCTTGAACGCGAGCATACCGTAGAGAGTTGGCGAGTCGGTGACAAACTCAATTAGAACAGCCACTGCTGCACCCAACTGTGACCAACAGTGAGGGTAAATCCTTTTGTTTCGCATCAGCAACGTAGTCCAGCCTCTCGGTTACGAGTCAGGAATCAAGGAACGCAGAGTCATTCTACTGCAGCGAGTAAGCATTGCTGTATGTTGTTTTGTTGCCCCTTTACAACTAGGTTGTAATGTCTCTAGCTATATTGATTCATAACATTATTTAGGCTGCTGTTGTTCGGCCTTAAGCATAGATAAAATAGTGATAAGTAGCTGCTGAAAATTTCACATAAAATGATAGACAAAAGGCTGCTGTAAATTTATTTTATTTCCTTCAGCTTTTAGGTTACAAACAGCCCATCTTGTAGATCAATTATTAAACGTTTGGATAAAGATCCACCGTTGAATTTTGGATATGTTATTGTCGGTATGGCAGTGTAGAACATACTGAAATTTGAGCCAATTCTGAGTTATAGTTTAGGAGATATGAGTTTATCAAGTTGGCTTCTCATGCAGTTTTCTAAGTGTGCTGAGTTTGAGGAAATTTGCTTGCGATGCAGTTTTGTAGAATAAATTTGGAGGGGTTATTGATTTCTGTTAGACTTGAATTTCGGACAAGTTATAGTTGATATAGTATAGTAGATCATACTAAAATTTCAGAAGAATCCATGTTATGGTTTGAGAGATATGAGGTTTCAAAGTTCAGTTTTATAAATGTGCTGAGTTGAGAAAAACAGCATGAGATGCTGTTTTGTGAGATAGTTTAGAATAGGCTTTTGATCTCTGTTAAGCTTGAATTTTTGATATGATATAGTTGACATCTTGTTGTAGATCATATTAAAATTTGGGAAGAATCGGAGTTACGGTTTGAGAGTTATTGTGTTTCAAAGTTGACGTTTTATATACGTGCTGAGTGTTAGAGAAAACA
>BSUD01000003.1:12692497-12735175 GCA_033239045.1 Fagopyrum esculentum
TTTTTGTGCGAAAAGATTGCATAGAAAATGGATCAAGTTTGTATGTTTGATTGAGTAAGAATTAGACATATGATAAGATCGATGACTCTCCTTTCTACAAAAAAAAAAAAAAAATGTGATCAAAATAGAATAATTCTATGTCGAGTCTAAATTCGATATTTATATAGTTGTTTTTCAAGAATCTATTGAGCACATTTATAATTGAATTTAAAGGTAGTTTAAATTCAACGTTATGCCGTCGTCTTCGAGTATCATGTATACTTCAATAATCAATGGATAAAATGACTAATTAGACGTACCATTATTACTTTATCTAGAGTATCTATAACATAACCTCATTTAGTAAATATATTCTTATTTAACTCAATTCTTTCATCTAGAAAAATTATATAAAATAAAATTAAAGGGATTTACAAAATAAAGTCTATAAAAAAGAGCCTATGAAAAAAAGGTTATTCAACTCAATTCTTGCATAATCGATTATTTATAGATCCAATGTTTTCCTCTTGTTACAATTATTTATTTTCGTGTTTCTTTTGTTCGGCTTAAGAAATTCGTGCTTGCGTTAAAATTTTAGTTGTTTCTAGTATGGTTTTGGTTAGGGCCGTTATTGATTTATTCCGACCTCTTTAACTTACTAAATTTATTGGTACTTTGAATAATTTCTTCAATTTATATAAAAAAAAAAACATACAACTTTCTATAATATCTTTAAAATTGACCAAAAAAATATATGTACCTTTTATCTACAAATATCATTTAATGTTTGTCAAAAATTTTTTTATTAAATCATAAGTAATAATAATTTTATTAATTAAAGTATTTACATATAAATTTAAAATAGAAAAACAAAATTTTAATTACTTGTTAATATATTTATTCCAGGATTACATTAAAATCCATATAAAATGAAAATATTAAACTAATTACACTTTATAATTTTTATCGAATACTTATGGCTTAACAAAATAATTTCAAAAAAAAAGATCAAATAAAAAACAAGTCAATCACGGGACAAATAGTAAGGGATTAATTAAGGCAAAATTATGGACCGTTAGACAGTGTTGACTTTGATCTGAACTATTAATAAGATGTTAATTAAATAAAATTACAAAGAGGCTCATTTTTGTACTAGCTTTTTACGCATATTATTTTCCCTATTTTTTTTAATAATAAAAAATTACAAAGAGGCTTATTTTTGTTCATTTTACTTTTCAGATTTGTCAATATAATTATTCACTCCTCTTTGCCAAAAAAATTTATATGGACATTTTATGATCGAGTCTTGATTCGTTATCGTCCTCGAACACATTTCTTCCGTGATAACAATAAAATAGGTAATGTTCGAAGGAGATTTTCGAGAATTTGGGGGAAAACCGGAAACCACAATTTATAATATTCTTCTCCAATTTTCATTATCTTTTGACATTTTGAGATTATGCTTAAAGAATTTTTCAGTTTTCACGTGGTTTCCTCGAATTTTAAATTTTTTCGGAATATACCCTTTATCCTTAGTAAATTAACAATTATTAATATTTTGAAGAAATTGTAAAAAAAAAAGTTATTTATTCATAAATTATTTATACCTTTAATATGACTATTAACAATAACTACCAAATAATTTTTTCTCCTCAAAACATTATTTTACGAAGGGTAGAAAGGTATATCGGGAAAACTCTAAAACTCGGAGGCAGCATCCAGAAATTAAAAAACTCATGGGCATAATCCGAAGATATTAAAAGTACAGGGATACCGTTCGAAACTTTCCTTTAACTTTTTAGTTAATAGGGTCCAATTCACTAATAATCCGCTTGAAGTTCAGGGCACCGTCTAGAATTATTTTTTAGTCTGATATAAACTCGCATCTCTGATTAAGGGTGTGTTTGCTTGTCCATAAACACAAGTTTATAAACTAGGATATATTTAAAATATCATATAAACATTATTTGATTCAATAAAGTAAGAGTTAATTACACAAAACTAGCTATTATATATATATATATATATATATATATATATATATATATATATATATATAGACTCTCATGTAAACAGTCCTTGTAGTGTACAATGAGAACAAATCTAATCCATAAGATTAGAATAATAGATGGTCAAGATTACTCATAATAAATAGGGAAAAAAATAAAAATAAAACAAATTAGAATAAGGGTGGGGAATTGGCTGCGCGTGAAAATCAATTTTCACCCAATTTGTTCCATTATTGTATATAAAAAGATTTGTTACCTTATATGACCCTAGAATCTCTCATTCAAATCTTCCATCATCGCTCAATAAACGATTATTTGTGAAACGACTCCAATGGCGAGCAAGAGCGATTCAACGATGATTAGGGTTACTGTCGTTCGTCCAATGAAGGCACCGTCGTCGTCTCCAAACCAGATTTGGCCGGCCAGTTTTCTTCGCAGATCCGGACTTGAACTCGCCATGGATCTCACTCGAATGCCTCTGGTGCCCTTCCAACATTCCTTCAGTCTCGTGCATCGCGACTCAACCGTCTATGTGACCAATTTCGTCTCGCTCACTATCAATTTCGCTCAAGACTATTCAAAAGCCTCGTTTTCCTTCATCCTCGTAGTCTCGTGTCGATATTACATCATTACCATTAACAATCTTGTTGTACGACTCCAAATTTGTCATCATTGCAGACCAACCGAAATTCATGGTTGTCCCCATCCTCAACAGTACAAGAGAAGCATATGCTATTGGATTTGTATTCACTGTTCATTGAGTTTTTATTCGTTGATGTATGTTAATGTATTTAGCAAAATGAAAAGGACATTGATTTTGCTTAGATTAAGATTCAATATGTTTTTGTGGTGCTTGAAACCTTCTTTGATGTGATGAACAAAATTTTTTATTCCATTGTCACATACATGAATTATTGTACTTTAGTTTTTATTCGACACTAAATGCTGTAAATATTCGGTGGTTATATGTCTTTTATCCGGCGATTTGTGGTGGTTTGTCCGTGTATGTGCGACAAGTTATTGGATACAATTGAATAACTAAATTTTTTAACGAATATATTATATCATATGTACGAATATATTTAGTAGCACTAACGAATATTTTAAGTAACATGGACGAATATCTTAGTATACGTATATGTTCGCGAATTGTCCGAAGATTGAAACATTGGTCTCTTCAGGTTATGAGCGAATATTTTTCACTATATAAATAAATAATTTATGTACCATTGACTATTAATTTCAGTTATCAATAATCGACTAAAATTTGTTAGACATGAACGAATAATATGGGTATCATGAATGAATTTTTAATAGTATATTGACGAATATTTTCATGAACACATACGAATATTTTTGTACAATATTAAATAGAATAATGGAGATGATAATTGAATTGATTTAGAAATGTTGTTGATATCAACTATGGTGAATGATGAATTGAGAAATGAAAAAAGGGCAATACGAATTCACGTTGAAAACCAGATTTAGATGTAATTGTGAAGATTATGATAATAACAATTAGGGAAAGAATCTCTAACTGTCATATTTGACTATAATTACTATGGAGAGTGTAATGCACCCTCTTTAATTGGAGAGTGGAGTAAAATCTATATATACTACTAAAGTAGCACCAATTTTGTCCACGTGTCAACCTCTAAGGCCGTCCACGTCAGCATTTTTTCAATTTATTTACAGATTTGCCATAACGTATTTACAGATTTGCCATTAATTATTTTATAAGAAAATTTTTTATTAGAATTTATAAAAAGTCATCATGCCACGTCAATTTTATTAAAATAAATAATTAAAAAAAATTAAATCTACCTATCTACTAATCAAAATTAACAAACTAATCTATTCTAACTCGATTTGTTGAGAAAATCTAACGCAAATCTTCTAACAAGATTTGACACATTTGTTAAATTAAAAAATAAGTCAAATTTTGCTCTTTATCTAAATCTAATTAAAAGTAATAATATATTAAAGTATAAATATAATACTCGAATAATAATCTTTGTAATAGAATTTTAATTATGTTATTTTATTTATTTTAAAAAAATCAATCTTCACATGTTAGTCATATTAATTAATAAATTTTTTTTATTATAGATTGATAGCAAATATATGAGACATGAAAATGAAAATATAATATTTTTTATTTAGACAATCCGCACAAGGTGCGGGCACTAAACTAGTATTCTCTAAAATTTGGTTTAATTAAGACCATTAGATCAAAGCAATCCTATGATTAATGTGTGTTCTCATTGAACACTATAAGGGTTGTTTACATGTAAGTCAAACTTTATATATATATATATATATATATATATATATATATATATATATATATATATATATATATATATATATGTGTGTGTGTGTGTGACTATATTGCCGAATATATAGATTCAGATCCGGCGAATATTTCTTTCACTAATAACACAATTTTTTCCTCTTTAATATTGCCTAATCTCAGCCATCTATTTAATGATCTAACAGATACAATTTGTTTTCATTTTACATGTTAAGAGTTGTTTACATGGGAGTCAACCTCTATCTCTCTCTATATATATATATAAGGACAAGTTCCGGTAAGGAGAAGCCTTGTGGATAGGAATTAGGAGAAATGAGAGCCATTAGATGAGATTTACATCAACGGCTCCCACACACTCATAATTAATAGTATTTGGTAATTACATAAATCTGAAAAAAGAGAGAAGAAAATCACCGTTCGACTCCAACGACTCACAGCTCCCTCACATTCTTCATCCCACAAGCTTCATATTGGTCCGATTTTCAACCAAATAAAAGATTGATTACATAAAAATAGTGAAATCAAAGAGAATACAAGACAATTTAGGTATTGTTTCTTCGAATTTCTACTCTCACGGTTTAGGTTTTCATTCTTATGGTTTAGGTTTCCATTATGTTTGATGTTTGTTTTTTAAATCAAATTTGTTTGAATCACTTTTGTTTTGATAGGTTTGATTCATAAAATATATGCATATACATATGTTGAGTTGGTCTAATAGATCCAATTGAACAATCTATATGCTCTTTTAGTGTGCATGCCAACTGGTCGACAAAATACCTCATAGAAAATAGACTATATTATTTACATGAACAATGACATAAAAAGTATGAACACCGAAGAAAAAAAACATGAACAATAACGTATAAAAGTATGAACACCGATGAATAAAAATTATGAACTTACACTAGTATATTTTTCATTGCTTTACAGATTCAGTGATGTTGGGTACACAATCATCACCAATCTTTGTGTCGGGATTGAGGGCGAATGCTCCATGTAATGAAGGTGGAACTATTATACAAGTAACTCCAAATAACTCTATAAATTGGGTACCAATTTGTGATGATACATTGAAGCCACATGTTGATCAACAATTTTTAAGTGTGGAGGAAGTTGAAGACTCTATAAAATGTATGCCTCTATTTGTGGATTTGAGATTCGTGTTTCATGTAATCACAAACCTAACAATGTTGTGTTGAGGAATTATTTTGTATACACAAGGGAAGATAAAAAAAATGGCAAACATAGTACGGGCAAAAGAAAGACAACTTCCAACCGTTGTGGTTGTAAAACAATTTTTCAACATAATTAAAGAGTACAAGAATTTGGTGGTGGAATCAGCTCACTATACAACACCTTCTAAAAGAGATTTCTTTGAGACATTTGCAACAACAACTAAACCTACTATTGTCATTATATTGCCACCCGAACAAGCAAAGAACAAAGGGAGCCGGAAACGCTACATGGATGGACAAGAAATACATTCGAAAGAATCTCAGAAGGGTGAAAGAAAGTGTAAAAAGTGTGGTAAGAGTGGACATGATAACAGAAACTGTGAAAAGTTAGTTTAACAAGTAAGAATGAGACAACATGTAAAATAAATATGAACAAACTTGTTTTTGAGACTTATTATATAGTTTTCCTATGTGTTTGAAGTTTGTTATTTTATTTTGAATATTTTTTGTAGGATGAGATTATCTTAGAAAGAGCATCGTTTAAGTACAAACACCAATGTCTTACCTATAAAAGTATGAACACCGATCGATAAAAACATGAACAATGAAGCATAAAATTATGAACAATGGCGTATAAAAGTATGAACACCGATTAATAAAAACATGTTTAATTTACGGTTTTGAACCATAGTTTTCGTTTTAACAATTTTACCCTTTGTTGTGTATTTGTTGAAAATAACCCGGAACCATAGTTTTGAACCATAGTTTTGAACCATAGTATGAACAACCAACTGACTATAAAAAAATTATGAACACATATTAATAAAAACATGAACAATGGAGCATAAAAGTATGAACAATGGCCTATAAAAGTATGAACACCGATTGATAAAAACATGTATAATTTACAGTTTTGAACCATAGTTTCCGTTTTAACAATTTTATCCTCTGTTGTGTATTTGTTGAAAATAGCCCAGTGTTTAATTTACAGGAACCATAGTTTTGAACCATAGTATGAACAATTAGCTGACTATATAAAAGTAAGAACATCGATTGATAAAAACATGAACAATGAAGCATAAAAGTATGAACAATGGCATATAAAAGTATGAACACCGATTAATAAAATCATGTCAATTCATATCTCAGTTCATACATGCATTCTCTAATTATACTTTTGAAGTGACGATCATACGAGGGCTACTCATGAGATCAATCTCTCATAATTTGAACACCAACATGAGTAAATATGAACAAAGAGAAATTTATGCAATAAAAACGTTTGGTTAACTCTTTTTGAATACGATGAACATCATCTTTCAACAAATGAACACCGGTTAATAAAAACATGAACAATGACAAATAAAAGTATGAACACCAATGATTTTCTATTATTTCTGCACATATATAGCATAACAATATAAACAATATGTAGTACTTAAAAAAACGATGATAATATATAAGAACATTGAAGACGTAAATTTCAAATGGTACCTAAAAAAACCCAACATTCAAGTTACAGATGCAAACACAATTTCATGTTACAAACCACATCATTTTTACATCTTCGAAAGCAAAATGTAAGTTTTAACAACTTAACAATTCAAATGTTTCTTTTTTGTCCAACTGATTGAAGTACAATATCCTTGACTTCATTGTTCTTCCAACTGAGCAATTGAGACAAATATTTTTCTCTGCAAAGCATGACAAGCTTTTCAGTGTTCTTCTTACCAAACCCCGAACTTTCCAATTTTTGGTTCCACCTCCCATATATGTTTTCATGTGTCTCATGGCATATACTGCAGAATCATCATTCGGCTTGTGAGTTGCCCATGGCAAAGATACGAATGCCGGATCCATGCTCCTTAACATCCTGTATTTTTTGCAGAATGAAACCCCAAGTAATCAAATAATATTTTTTCTACACAAATAAGATATATACAATGTATGTTAAACATTAAATATATGCTAATAAAAAATTAACATATATGACGGTAAAAAAATTGATATTGAATAATATAACAATTTTTTAGAATTTTACCAATCTTGTGATCTCTTCAAAATTTGTCTTTGGAACATCGCCAAATGTAATTCGTGGTGCTCTATCTACGCTTCAGATAATATTGATGGTCAAACTAGTTTAAATTCTCATCCAACAACAAACCACATTAAGTGTTATGTGAGGTTAGAGCAATGTTGTTTGAATAAGTGAGGAAAGTAAGCTCATTTCTTTAAGAGGGAGATTATGAGCAAAGTGTGGGTGAAATTTAGACCTGCTATTGCTAGGCAGCTGGACATCAAAGTATGATTGTTAATTAACCAGTTTGAACATCCAAATTGATACTATATTTTGTTTGATGTGGCTCTATGCAAAACTAAATCTAGACAAATCTAGCTAGGATTACGATGATTAAGAACATTGATCACAAATCATGAAACTAAAGAAGCAAGCAATCAACTAGATCTTTATAATCTGAACAACGGGTCATCAATCTCTTACTTACAGTTTCAAAGGCACTCATGTTCATAATATAATCTCTCGTGGTTGTGGTAGCTATACTAGTAGTCATAAATTTCTTTTGTTTGAGAAAACATATATTGAAATAGCAAATTGTTTTGGGTATCAGTCATGGTTGTATATCCAAAGTAAACTGTATCCGAACCACTCCTTTTAATATTTAAAACTTCTATGAGACATTTTGTCGAATACCTTGCGTGCATATTAGAAGCAACATATAGATTATGCAATTGGATGACTTAAACCAACTCAACATATGTATATACATACATTTTCGCAATGAAAACTATCAAACACAACAACAAAACAAACAAATTTGATTTGAACCACAAAATCAAAGGTAACCAACACTAAATATGAAATAGTAAAAACCTAAAATTAAGAGTACAAATTGAGCACAAAAACATACCTGAATAGTCATTTCTCTTTGATTTAACCATTGTTTCAATGAAAATCGAAGCAAATCCTAATTCTGTTGTTAAGAGCCAAGAAGGAGAAGAAGAATGGCGTATGTGAGAAGAAGAATGACATCCAAGGAGAAGAAGTCTAAACCTATTTTTTATTGTTTGCAAAATTTTAACTATATTTACCAAAATGCCATTAATGACAAGTGTGTGAGAGCCGTTGATTTAAATCTCATCCAATGGCTCACATGGCTCCTAATTCCTATCCACAAGGTTCCTCCTCACCGGAACTAAAATCTATATATATATATATATATATATATATATATATATATATATATATATATATATATATATATATATATATAGTATAGATCCTATGAGAACACCCCCTAACGTGAGAACATGAGAACATATTCGTAATTATTATTAGTTTTGTTACGAATGTGTCATATCGTTTAATGTATTATTCGTAGTTAATGTTGGTTGAGTGGATTATTCGTAATTATTGTTGGATTCCTAATTATTATTATTCGTAGTTATTATTACTTTTGATATCTACTCTAGATCTCAACCCTTAATACTCACATCCAACGGTGTACGATTGTTCTCATGTTCTCACGTTAGGGGTGTTCTCATGGGAACCACACCCTATATATATATATATATATATATATATATATATATATATATATATATATATATATATATATATATATATATATATATATATATATATATATATATATATGAAAAGGATCAAGTGAGAACAAGAATTACGGTAAGAAATGAGAACGAATTTCGAACACACGATTTAATTCATTGGACGGATATGATTTGTTAGCATAATAGGTAATAATTAATGATATATTCATCGGTCCACATAAGTTAAGCAATATATTTACTTTCTTAATTTATTAGTGGATCCAATTACACTAAGAATCGCCGGTGAATGTTTTTTGACGATTTATTCTTATACGAAAACACGAATCACTATTTTTTATGCACGAATGAACCGAAACGTATAGTATAAGAATTTATAGTAATAAAACTTACAAGCACGACTCAGTTACTCTAGCACACAATCAACATGCACGAATGAAACGATACTCATGTGCATGATCATATTCATATAAAAACATGTACGAATGACAATAAAATTTACATGCACGACTCGGTATACACAATTACTCTAACACAATCACTACTACGCACGAGTGAACCCAAACGTGCAATATAAGTGCATTGCTCGTGCAATATATTAAAATGAACATACATTTGCACTACTGTTATTTTTACTTTTTATTAAATTATAATTTTTCAGTCTTGAACCAGGTCTACCGATTTTTTCCAGTCTTAGACCCGAACCGAAATTCTATAATATTTTGGACTGGACCGTAAAAATTTGGTCCAATCCAGGTTTCCTGTTTGATCAGTTTTGCACAGCTCTATATATATAAGTTTTGAACTAACAAAAATTATAATAAAATGTAATTAAAATTTGTATTTAACAAAAAATTAGAAATGATAATAGAGAAGTTTTCAGCTGAAGTTGTAATGACTGTTTTTTCTTAGGAAACAAATATTCTAAGAAAAATATTTTTGAAAAAAATAAAATATCATTTTGGTTATTTTTTGCATTACCGTTCTTCTTAGGTTCATTTTCAAAAAATAATGAAAATCTAGTTCATGTTTAACCAACATATAATTCATCTCTCCCTAATTTCGTACGAGAATAAATTGTTTTACCTAAACCACTCCCTAATGATAATTTAATTTAATTTAATTAATTAAATAAAATAATTTTTTTTTAATTTGGTTAAGTTAATTTAGATTCAAAGTCTATATAAATTAAAATTTCAAGATGTATAACAAATTTTCTTTATATTTTAAACTAAATTAAAATTTTAACTATGTAAACAAATATTTTTATGTTAAATTAATTTGAATGATTAACCTAAATAACTATTCAAATATATGTTGGCTATAATAGTAGATGACACTCTTTTAAAGAAAAACATGTAAAAGTGTTATTAGTTACCACTACACAAGATGTGGATACGCAAATCTACCTGAGTGCATTTGCAATTGTTGAGGAAGATAATGCTGTCTCATGGAAATTCTTCTTTGCAAACATGAAGTGGTTCATACCGAACAACATTTTTTTTTTTTTTCAAGAAGGTAAGAGGCTCGATTACACCAAACATACTTGGTGTATCGAGAGGCCGACAACCGGCAAACGGGCAAACCGTCATGCAAATACAAAAACCAAAAACGGTAACAGTACAATCACCGCAAGCAAATACCGAAAAAAGTGAGAAAGATCCAAAAAAAGAACAACTACTCCTTGGGAGAAGACGTGGAACACTCGAGGCTAGCAAAACATGGAGAGGGCACGGGCTAGATGAACTGACGCGGTGTCTCGCCGCCGGGAAGCAGGATGGTAGAAACCTTTTTAAGGGGAAGTCATACCTCCTGCGGAAATGTGGATCCCACGACGTTGCCCCCACCTAGATGGAGGATCTTCGGAGACCTCGAACACAACCACGATCACAATCAACACGATCAACAGGGGCATGTGACTACGGCATCTTCCAAGACAATCGTTTAGACCACACTCGAGAAACATCTTCAAAAAGGAAAGTCATCCCGGAATTTTCGGAAGGATGAAATCTGGATTCCAAAAGCTCGGAATAATTTATTTATTTTAAAAACTAACTTTTTCTTGCTTATTCATAACATTAATGTTGGAGGGTAATTTTGTGGTTGTTCTTGTGTAGATGGATCATTGTCCTCAATTATAACAGTTGTTCATATCTTCTTTGAAGGACTTTATTTGTTATTGAAATGCAGTATCTCAAGTTGTTTAGAGTCTTCAACATAATCTAAATTTCGCGGTGCGATTTCAATTTTGTTAGTGATAGGAGCGATGACAATTGGTAAATTGTGATCGCTCCAATGTTAAACAGTGCAGTTTAATGTAGCAACGTAATCCTGCGAAATATAAACAATCTGTTCTAATGCCCTCAATGGTTTGGTGGAAATCCTTCATAACAACCCATTTTATCAAAACTAACATTTGTTTAACACCTGAGTACAAGAATCTACATCCTTTCAGAGATGATTTTTGAAAATTTCTTCAACTTGTTATTTCTACTTATCACTCCAAATAGGCAATACACAGAATGGGATTTATCCACCCAATTATTCATGATAGTCCAAGGACTTCTTGTTCCTTGCACAAACAGTTTTAAGTTATTGATCACTGAAGACGGGGGATTGTCTTTTGTTGTCAAACTGCTACTTTGTTCATTTGTGTTCTTCGTTAGTCTAGCGCATTTGGTATTCCAGCTTTGTGTGCATCTAAACCATACAACATTGGCTGCCTGTCCAAAGAGTTCTAAAAGAGGGCATTTTGTCAACATCAACTTATTACTAACCGGAAAGGCACAGAAGAGAATAACATATAAACATGTTATCACTTCTGGATAACCACAAAGTTTAATATCTCTTTGCTTCACTAGGGCATGCTTGCAATTGGTACAAATTGTTCCCTCTGATTTTTTACTTGTCCCGGTTGTCCCCATTCTTATGTTGTTCCCCACTCCGTAGGTGAAGGACCGTGGATATGGAACAAGTTGACAAGCTGCTTCCCGACATCGTCTTTCCCTCTACCTTTGGAAGCAGTCGGACCAAGAAAACCGGAAACAGAAGCCATACAAGATGCTCCGTCACCCCATAGCTATGTTGTTTCTTCTTTAAGTACTCACGGACCTTTGTAGCCGAGGACCTTCCTAGAACCAGCACTGCAATGTCTGTCTTTATCCATCTCGGACTCTTCTTCCACCATTCCCGCTTTTGTTTCTCTCTTCTCGAGTTCCGAGACACCAATTTGGGGGACATCTATTGTAGACTTTGATTATTTTCTTGTGTAGATCTTCTATAGCACCATGGATCTATCGATTTGGGGTCTGAGTTATTCGAATCGAGAATGAAAACAGGCGATTTTGGGGCTAGGGTTTTGAGGTATCGTGGAGGGGAGAGGGTTCAGCCCTAATGCGTGACGGCGCGTTCATCCGTCTCATTTTTTAGGGTTTTCTATTATATCTATGATGTAACGACTCCCGCTTGTTGTTTTGCATTCATGTCCCTGGCCCCATACCGAACAACATTGAACAAGTGTTTGTTTCTAATCGACATATAATCTAATTGAAAAAATGTATTGCATCAAACTTTGAAGGATCATTTCACGAGCATTACATTGAAATGACAGTCTTAGGATAAGGTAAATGAATCCGGGATCGGTTCAGGGTTGCAGTGAGAAGTTATAAAGATAGTTCAACACGCTTGGGTTGTCGAATTGTTTGCAATTATTAGTAGTCATTGGGCAAATATCCAAGGTGATGTTTGGTCATAGGTATCAGTTTAGATCGAAGCTTCCCTGCGCGAGCTTCATACACACATACATATCCACTATTAGCGCAGTTGACACCACTAGCACGATTGATGTACTAGGTAAGAGTTTTGAGTTTTGTATATAATCGATGTGGGACAATTGCATCTCCACATACCCTATCTCTGCAAGTCCTCACAAGTGCAACCGTTGATAGACTATACATAGACTATGCATAAGTCCAATGGAGTTGCATACTAAAACCTAACCGGAAGAGCAACCCACTTACTTATATACATCTCGCAAGAGCAACCGTCGATAGACTATGCCAACCGCCGGTAGACTATACATGAGTCCAATGGAGTTGCATCCTAAAGCCTAACCGGAAGAGCAACCCACTTACATATATACATCTCACAAGAGCAACCGTCGAGACTATACATAAGTCCAATGAAGTTGCATTCAAAAAGCTAACCGGAAGAGCAACACAAATATATTATGGATGTGGAGCAATTTCACCTCCACAAAACTGCACACTTATAAATTGCTGATGATGATGACCGTTTGTCCTATATTGTTAATTAGAGATGGTAAACGCATTGGACTATGAAAGCCTGAACCGAAACCCTAAAGAAACAACACTCGAACTTGTGCCAAGCAAAGAGAATTTGTGACAGTCTACATAAAATGCAAAGTGAACCTGTGACAAGCTCCATAAGCAACCAAATAGAATGACATCAGAAATATGGACATATATTCTGAATATCGATATTCCACAGAGCACACACAACATATATAGAGAATTCTTTGACCACAAAGATGTAATTTGTACGAGTTCATGGAGATCGAGCAGAATTTCCCATATTCAGACCAAGAACCTTACCATGGTCCATATCCAGGCACTTTGCAAAGGAATAAAAGACAAAGAAAGCATGCATAACACTCAACAAGCGGGCGGCTTACTACTACACTAATACATCATCGGCGTATAATATAGATATACATTATGCTTCCTTCATATTAAGGACTTGCAGATGATGAAAACCGAACCCAGTACAGTACATATATATGTAATATATGCCTCCATACAACATTCTACAAGGCGCGTATTTACAGAAGACACAGAGGACGGGTATTTTCCATTGAAGAGCTCATGCTATGACTCACTGAATACGCGCATTTTACAAAACATGGCGTGTTTCTGCAAGAGAATGCAGCTCACAGTTCGCACCTGTACGGAGAGATTCATATCACATTACACTGAAAATGTCGAGTCATGGGGAGAAGAGCCTTAAGGATTATATTGTACCTATTTTTGAATCCCTATGGTAACTTAGACAGCTGGGATAATAGGTTTGGGGTTCGCCGGCCTTGGCATTATGGGGCTGCATGATCTGATTCGCCCTGATTCCACGTCATAGGATGAAAGAAGCTTCCTCTGTCAATTGTAAACGTAACATCTGAGCCTTGGGTCAAGCAACTAAAGGCCAATAGACACTTTGGTTAAGAGTACTTACGTAATCTTCAAAGTCGGGGCTTGACAAATTGACTGACAAATTTCTCATTAATAACACCACCTGTCAAAAAGAATCCACGTTCACAATGCAAGAATTCATAATATTTCAGTATGGAAAAGCTAGCCATGGAAAAAGAATAGCGATTAGGAGAACATACAGTTCTAACATTTATTGGATCCATCATTTTCAACCTCTGCAAGTGGTCCCGTTCGTCAGGGTCAAATACACTACCGAGGAAGCTGTATACTTCAGCAAAATCAGGCATTGCTGCAAATTGGAGGAAAATAAGTGAGTGAACTACAAACCGACTTTGCACTTCACTTAAGAGAGATGAAATGATACTTGTGTTCTGCCCTAGTTTAATACTAAATCTACAATTTTGACATCAAGAAAATGTGAAGGAGGGGTTACCTTTGGTAAGATCTGTTGGATTTGTATCTGAAGATCTCGCAGCTGGCCAAGCATTTGGTGCACTTTCACTGCCACTACTGCAACAACCAGGGGCCAATGTTGCATGAAGTGGTACTTTTGCAGCTTCTGCTAGCAAAAGATGAGGATTAACACACAATTATGGGGGAAACCAGGGGGCGATATACTATAATCAGCATGAGAACTGGAAAAACACTATTATCAAGGATAAAGCAATCGCAATTATGGGGGAAATGAAGTAAAAAATATACCATCATTTATCAGCCCAGCTGATGGGATAGAAGTGTAGTTCCAGATAGGAACTAGAGCATTTGTAGGCTGATTGCTTACAACAGATGATGATTCGGAGCAGTATGCAAACCCAGGCTCACAGACAGTAGATGAAGGTTGATACGTACCCACAGAATGGGAAGCAGTAGAAGCTGGATGAGAACCAACATTTATGTTTTAACATCCGCATTCAGGAAATTTTCTAATACAATTTTACCAAAGAAACAGAAGACATTAGAGAAGTGGCAAGACATACCAATTTTTGAAGCCTTATGTGGGTAAGGGTGAGTTGCTTTTCTCTTTGGACGAGGAGGTGGTACACGCTCGTTGGAACCATTCTTCTGAACTTTCAAAAAGTACTTCTGTGCATGACTACGGATCTGAAAATACACAAGTTGTAAGTTCTTTCAAAGTTTTTTGGAATCATCCGATGAATGGATGATGAATTATAATCTAATTTGTTGGTCTTAAATTACCAATTAAAAACAAATAAATATAGTGGATCACAAGACAACTTTGAACGTTGATTAAGATTAGAATCCAGAACTCACCTGGATAACTGTTTTTGAACCAACAAATGCTTCTATTTTCTTCCAATCACGATCAAATCTGCACCGTGACATATTTGAATTAGAAATGACCATTGCATATTTTGCATGAAAACAAACTAAGTACCCTGTTTATAAAATAAATGACACTGGAGATGATACGCGTCATCCTCGACCAATCTATGGAAGATTGAAAGGGAATATAAAATGGCACCAATAATACTCCAGTAAGTGAAAGGCATGAAGAAGAGGTAAGAGGTAGCATTACAATACCATGGATCTTCACCGCATGCTCAAAAGAAATTAACATCCTAAGCAATAATTGATGGCATAGGCTTTTTTTATTCTAGATGAAGAAGACAGTGCTGAACTGCTGACTCCTGTCTTCTAATGGCTAGTTTAGTTCTGATCAGGAACACTAGTAAATTTGAGCCTCTATTTGAGGTAAATACGAAAACATAAGCTAGGGATTCTAATGGATTCAAAATACATGTCCTCCACTACTAAATAAGGATCCACATCTCAATTGTTTCCAGCTTTGGGATATGGATAATGCACTTCCATCAATTCCAGCTTTATCATCAGTATCAGATGATAAACGGAGCCTCAAACATACACGACAGGTGAGGAGTTAACGTAAGCGAGAATAAATCGCAAAATTCATGTAACAACAAGAAATAGCAATCTGGATTTAGCATCTACAGAGTAAAGGGAGCCTCAAACAAACACTACAGCCACAGGTGAGGAGGTCACGTAAGCGAGAATAATTAGCAAAATTCCCGCAACAACTAGAAATCGCAATATGGATTTAGCATTTTCAAGGGTAGATTGCTCAAATATCTCAAGATTGTATTTCCTATTTCTTTCCGCCTCCACTGCAGTAACTAAAGTATAAGAAAAGCCATACGCAATCGTCCAACCTACAAGCTCCCACTAAAATAGAGAATCGAAACCTAAAAGTAACCTACAGAGATTTACTAACAAAACAGCTACAGTACCAAGATTCATATACCAAATAAAAGCCAAACTGGAATCTGGAAACGCAGATATCGGCATCAAATATCGAATTCCCCCAAATCGCACAACAACGACGCAGGAAAAAACAAAGTAAACATAATTAAAGGATCAATTAATCCTAAAAATGAATCAATTAAAAAAGACTCACAGCTGAAGAGCTTCGATGAACTTGTCATGCTCCTGCTCAGTCCAGCTTTCTCGGGACTTAGTAATAGTATAAGGCTTTCTGATTTTCTTACTAGGATCGTCAGCCGGAGAAGAAGGTGAAGGGATCGATGATTGCAGCGGCATGTGAGTGAGGCCTGGAAGATGCACCCCAAGATGCATACCAGACGGATCCATGTAAAAACCTTGAGATTGTCCAGGACTCAGATTCATGGATACCATAACTAAAGCTTCGATTTAGCTTTCGTTGTGGATCGAGCTTGGTCTTGAAGTTGTTTCTGGAAAGTTGTTTCTGAAAATGGGGTCAGCAGAGCGTCGTGGGTTGGGGAAGAAGAAGAGTGGGGGGAACAAAACGTGGTTTATAGAAATTTGTTAACCGCCTAAGGAAAGAGAGGAGTTAAGTAAATAGGGGTGAGTGTAAGGGTATTGTCGTAATTTACAAAAGTAAACGTGGCGAAACCTCTGCGGGTGAAGGATGAAACACATTTTAGCCCACCAGCTTTATTTTTCTTTTCTTTTTCTTTTTCCATTTAGTGAAGAACATCCCACGAGCATTTCACTTGCTACATTGCTAGTAGTTTGTACACTTGATCTTGTGGCAGAGCAATTTGGGAGAATCATTAATTAGAAATTAAAACCATTTCTAATTGGTTAATTTAATATTTTATAATTTAAACATTAAAATGAAAATCAATAACTAACCTATAGTCTTCCAATGAGAAGAAGTGTGCACATGTTATTCTATGGTTGTAAGAAAATGGGTCTATGTATGTGTGAACTTGAATGGTCGAACTTCCTAAATGTAACATAACTTATAGTTAATCAAAGTCGGGTTTATAGGCCCATTCGTTAACGAGCATAAGTGCATGTTGCAGTATAGTATTTAAACAAGCTCCGATTCCATAATTTTTAAATGACATGCTTTCCATGATTTTATATGTCAAGCTTTTGCAATCAAGACTTTCATACATGTATATATCTTACGAGAACATATTTTACGATAAAGATAGACGTTTATAAGTCATTTGGTCAAAATAAAATTTAATTTATTATTTTTTAGAATAATTGAGTGATTACCAATTATTTATTTTCTTTAATCTCAACTCCTTGTATCTTAGATGGACAACTCTTAAAAGTAAGAAAAAAAAAAGAATTTAGGGCCTGTTCAAAATTTATTTTAGAATATTGATTGTGGTTTGAAATAATTGGAGTAAAATTGATTAGTTAAAACCACAAGCAATGTATCTAAGAATTTCGATGAACAAACATATGAACTTCGTTCATTTTTATTATGTTTACATTTTTGGAGTTACAACCGAACGGTGCTTACCCTATTGAAACTTCGTGTGACATCTTCCGTTTCAGAACTTTCAGTGACATTTTTGTTTCAAGTTTCATTTTCAAAGTTGTCCAAGTGTTTCATTTTCAAAGTTGTCCCAAGTATTTTATATCTCGTTTAATTTAAATAGAGTAATGTTATTCGACGCGGTCGAAAAACGCCAACGAGACAATGCATGAGAGCCTTTCTATGCATGTGTCTCATGAGGACCTTTCTGTGCATGCACCTCATGAGGCGCATGCGCCCCAAGACCTTATATTAGCGCGCTACGCGACACCCCTTTTTTTGTCCTTCTTCGTCAACTGCGCAGCCGCATGCACATTTGGGGAACATGCGGACTCCGCATGTGGTCAATTGTGCGACCCGTAAGTCGCACAGGTGAAACTATGCGGACTCTGCATTTGTGGCCCCTTTGTCCGCGCAAATAGTATGCTTGTTTAAATACTTAGAAATATTCCTAGTTTTTTAATATAATAATATTAAAAATTAGATTTGTTGTGCCAATACACAAAGTTGTGTTTTGATATGAAATGATCAAACCCTACGAGTATTTTAGGGTACAATTCAAACTTTCAACTAAATTTTGGCTACTAGGTGGAATTTTCCAGAAAAGGAATACGCAAGGCCTTGTGTGTTAGTGAAAGGTAGGGTAAGAATGTATTCGAATTGTGGGGCCTAGGGGATCCTCTATTATGAAGCAAACGAATGGCTGTACGCATACCCCAACTCCCCCGAAGTAGAATATTCTAGTGAGCTCAAGAGTAACAGGATTGGTCTGCAACTTGCTAAAAACAAATTTCTAGTTTTTCTTTTTCCTTTTTCAAAATGAGAAGTGATTTAAGCCGCCAACCAATCATAATAAGATCCAGAAGATCGAAACACGAGAATTACTTGAACGAATCAGAAATTTGACACAAAATGACTTTTTAGAAAGCAGAAAAAACGTCATATTTGTTTGTCAGATGGTTTATATATACGTTTTTACAGTTATGAAGTTGTTATTTTCGATTAAAAAATACAGCTTTGTAACTGTTTATAACCAGTCTGCCAAACAAAGCCTTACTAGTTACTAGAACACATTCAAATCATAAAATTAAATCTAAAAAAACTGATAAAGTTCCAAAAACATGGGGACACATTCACAACAGGAAAAAATCACAGACCAAGCACAATATGATTTCAAGGTTATAGCACAAAAGTAAAGCTGAAGCAAAGAGGGGCATGGGGATAAGGCGCTCTTGCCGCCATCCAAATTGGCAGCGCCGGGGACCAAGAAAGTGAAAGCATTGCAGTGGCATGGTATTGTAAATTTGAGAACATACCCAATGAAGCTGCCAAAGAGTTTTTTCAAGGCTTCATCTTCTTGTTGGATCACTTTGAGCTTGCTGCCATTCTGCATTTGTCTGATCATTTTACCTAATTAAGCCATCGCATGACCCCGTCTTCTTGACCGATGACAGCAAGAATTTCAATTCTTACATCTAAAGTGACCTGAAAATTGGGAATGAGTGACCATATTGTTGATTAGTTTCAATATAGTAAACATGGTAACTGAACATTTCTAGAAGTTTAGGGACTATAATGTGCATAATAAAAAGATTAGGACCAATTTATGATTTTTTACATAGTTGAAAGACCATGGATGTGATTTACCCAATTATATGCAGTTTGAAAGCTGTGAAGGGAACTTACCGAGGGATTTCTACAATTGACAAGCCTACATTTATCCAAAGGACCTTCAACAGTCCAACTCTCCCACACGTCAAAGCTGTGACTAGCGAATACGTACTCCGTCCTTCTATTTATCTGCAATGGAGAATTCTGAATTATCAAAGAAATATACTAAGTCGGGAAAGTTCATGCTATGATGATCATCTTGTAACTGAATTTACACTGAAACCTCCACATGTAATCTCCATTTAGGGAGAAAAGCAAAGAGATAACTGAAACAATGTATTACCACGCTATCCAAAACAGTAGACTTACAGGGAAGACAGGCTTTAAAATGAGCATGTTATGAATAGCCTTTTTCCTTTACATACATTCCGATTCAAAATCTCATGCTAACATATGATAGCAAATTTCTTCTTCCAAATAAAGAATAAGGTTTCTAGCTAACATTAACAATACAACAAGGTTCACAATGCTGATAATCTGTTAAGGACCAGAAGAAGAGCTAAATTTTGAACGCAAGAATCTCACAATTAGTAAATTTGAGGAATTCTAGTTTCTGTATTTCAATTCAATATTCAAGCCTAAATCCAAACAAATGCAGTTGTTCCTCCTTTTATAATAGGATAAAAATAACTTTGTCCTAGTAATAAATAAAAGACAATCCTAAAATTACGCAACTAAAACAAAGTAATGGAAAAGTTTAAGAAAGTCACTAGAAAAATGAGACAAATAAATATAATTGTTGTATCTGTTGGAATCTGTAGCTTGGGTTTGTGTCACAATTATGTCAAAATGATATCAGAAATTACAAGTGGAAGTTCTCAGCATTAAAAATTGCTATACTTAAAATAACATGAATGAACTTTGACACAGCTTGAGAAAGTTGAAAAACCTGCAATAATTTCCCACCAGCTGCAAAAGATCGCAAACCTATTGTGTCCTGAAGAAAAGGATGTAAATTGTGTCAGCAAACTAACAGATCAAAAGAGAGCATTCAATATTACCAATTCCGCGGATTAAAATTTTCATTAAAAAGAAATCATTCATCTTGGGAGAGTTACCTTGTTTCTCAGCACAACAAGGAATTGAGATGCAGGATCTCTGGTTGTCACATTAGGCATGGCGTCGAGAAACCAACCTCCGCCTTTTACTCTTTGCCTGGATATGTGCAATGCAGAAACATCCCTAGCATGTAGAGCTATCACACAGCCATCCTCGAGTATTTCCACATGCTTTCTAATTGCACTGTTTCCGGATTTCTGTAGCTGACTCAAGGATGAATCTTGCATCAACTCAATTGCTGTTTTCCTGTATCTTGAGTCCTCAGGTGAGGCACATGATGAATCAGGACTTGGAACTTGATCAATTCTACTGATATCAGTATCATCTTCAAGCAGTGAACTGCTCTCCTTCTCAATGATGTCATCAGACTTGTTCTGCAATCTCTGTCTATGCTTCTTTTTTGCTTTCTTACTTGATCTGCTATGTTTAACTTTTGAATCATCATCATGAGCAGGAGATTCAAAATCTCTAGGACTTCTCCTTTGAGAGCTTTCAGGAGTCATGGAATTATCAACCTCTGGTTGCTCAACAACCGAAAGTTGTAGCATGCTATCCTGATCAAGTTTATCAGATTGTTCATCTTCACTTCCCTCCTCATCAGACACCGCACTACTTGGAACAACTCCTTCAAAGAAGTAAGTTTGCATTATGGAAATAGCTTTCTCTCTTATCTCCATCCACACTTCTTCACTGTAATCAGCACTGCGGGGGAGTATCAGAACATTGGGCATCTCCCTCACCTAGAGCAATGTCAGAAAGTATCAGCAAACTCGTCGAGCTAGATACTACGGAAATGTATATAAAAAACACAAAGAGACAATATATATAGGGTGATACCCAGATATCCAAAGCATCAATCTATGGTCATAATATAAGCAGTATTTAAAAAATCCCTCAAGATGTATACATCCATATTATAGTCTTAACTTACTCGAACCAGCAGACATATATCTATAGTCTAGACAACCACATAATTGATGTCAACCTAATAAAAGGAAAATTAATTAACAACAAAGACCTCAACCCGCAGTCTAATTCAGTCAATAAAGCTAGTGACGAACTCTTATTTGACTGACATCTCAATAAAAATGCAGCGAAGAGTAAGTATCTTCTAGCATTTTTATCATCATCAATAATGATTTGTGAATTCACTGACATAAAGGCAAAGCCAAAGTCTTAAGCAAACCTTCTACCGCTGTACAGTTCTGGCTAAGTGATAAATAGTTATTAATCTAAGACATGCCATCCTGCTAGATATATATGGGCCAGCACCTTGAGGTGCTACAGAAAATTGAAATCAAGAAACAGCAGAACATCGGTTTTTGTATAAGCTGATGGTATAGCACGATGCAATACTCAGAGATCAGATCAGTATACATACCCATGCTTCCATCCATTGTGGCCCTTCAGCCCCATCAAGAGCACAACCAGCAAGGGTGCCGTCAATTATGAGCTGTTTCACAGCAGAGTCATCTAAAAGCTGACTGCTGCCAGTATTTACCAAATATGCCCCTGAAAATAATAAATACTGTCACTCTCATTTATATGTTAGGAAGAACTAGAACTTAACAGCCCACTGAAAGACCATGTATGAACAAATGTTAAATTACCAGGCTTTATATGTTGCAAGCACTCGGCATTTATAATCTGAACTGTTTCATCTGTTAAAGCACAATGGAGAGAAACAACATCACTTGCAGCAAGCAAATCATTGAGCGTATCCATCCTCCTTGCAGCAGGAGGGAATGTTATAGAGGCTCGGCTTATCTTCCCCATCCCCTAAGAAGCGCAAAGTAGATATAATCACAACGAAACATTCATGTTGTAATACGCTACTGAAAATCTAAGAAATGGTTCAAGCTTATTGAAGACCATCATACATGTTATATAATCATATCATACGTACACAATTCAAATTGTATTTATGCTTCTGTCCTACATATGTCTTCCACCTGATCTAAGAGAGCTTCTACAATTTCCGACACTTAACCAGATGCAATATTAGTATCACTAAAGGCCATCATCCAAGTAGTACTTTCTAAAAGGCTTGGAACAGTTAAGTTCTTCAGCATTTGCTTCGTTTTTACTCTGTGATGCGTAAGTTTCTCTTAAACTGTACTGACTAGCAGATGTTCTTCCCTCTTGCAGATGAACTAAGAGTATGAAATTAAATGTATCCTAGACTAGGACTATTTATTTTGGCAGCAGCAAGAAAAATGGTTAGTTAAAAATTATCTCATGTCCATACTTGATGGAGTACAGCTAGAAAATACTCCAAAACAACTTCAATTGGCCTAGTCATTAGATCAATTAACTGCTGAACACAATTTATTATCATTAAGTGCTTGTCTTCATGATCACAAATCTGAATAATAACAGCTTACTGGCCCGCAAAAAGTGCAAATACATTCAAGGGAAACGTTGTCGAATTCAGCAGTCAGCCAAACTGAACTTGCTCAATCACAACTCAGAAGCTAAATGGCCTAGAAGGAAGCACGAATCTACTTCAAATATACATTGGTAATGCGCATAGATGCAATGCAGCTCATACCTGCTGAACATCGAAGTAGAGCACATTCATCTTGAAAGCCAAGCTCCGAGCTGCCAAAGACCTAGCCGATGCAGATCTACCGACAATCCCGAGTACAAGGCCTCTACACCTCCTCATTCCACGACACAGAGGCTGGAGGGAACCGAGCCATCCAGATGAAGAAACCGACTGTCGCGACAGGAGATGCGTCCGTCGGAGAAGACCTAAAACCAACGCCATAACGGTATCCGCAATCTCCTCAGAACGCGAGACATCGACATGGATCAACCGTAGACCTAAGTCAGCAGCGAGAGCGGAATCAACCGATCGATCAACAGATCCGAGACACAGAATCAGCTGCCAAGCACGAAGTCGACGCTGGGCGGCGCGGGGGAGAAAGGCGAGGGAATGGAGCAGAACGGCAGAGGCAGACTCAATCCGGCCGTCGGCGAGGCGGTTGAGGCCCACGTGCTCGACGACTGCGACTCCAGCGAGTGATTCTTCCTCGATGCCGCAGTCCTCGATGCAGTTAAGAGTGACGATCAAAGGCAGAGGAGTTGGTTTTGTGGCGTTAATGCTGGTTTCTCCATCATGAAGAGCCATTTTGGAAGCAAACTTCACCGATGAGGACCTGGCCATGGCGGATTTGGAGTCTCCGGCGGAGATCGGCGGCGGCTAGGGCTCCACCTTAGCACATTCCTGGGAGGCTGGGAGTTATCGTGTCCCGCATTTTGCCGGCAGTGAGATTCAAAGAGGTAAGGGGGTTTTGTTTTAGACTATATTACAGAAAATAGCCTAAAAAAAGTTGGCATTCACAAAAGCACCTACTGAATTCGAAATTACACAAAATGAAGTTATGTTAATGTTATACTTATATAAAAACTATTATATTATTACTTTAATTTCATATATTTAAGTATGATGATTTATACTTTATAAAATTAATATTTTTCAAATTTTATACTTCAAAAATAATGAAGAATCACCAATTTTTAAGCTTTGTATAATATATATATATATATATATACCACCTTGGATAAGTCATAACTCTTGCAGGAGAGAGCAAGGGAATACATAAATGTGTGGTTGAAACTTGAAAGGTGAGAAACGGCCGCGATTAATATCGAAGAGTGTGTTACATGTTGTATAGGAGTCTCCTTTTGATAACATGTTATCAAAACAACACGGATGGATATAGGAGAAGTGATGGTTCTGCCTCTACGGGTGTCTTTTGAAATAAAGTAGAAGAGTGGTTGAGTGGTTCTGGTATTACCTTAGGAATATGTTAGTTCTCATGACTGAGCTTTAGGGTGTCGTTCACGGTCTTAAGATCGCTTGGGAAGATGGTTACCAAAATCGGTAATCACGTGTTAAATATGATTGCTAATTTTGATTTGAGCCTTCATATTAGATTAAATGTAGTGTGACCTGCAAGAGAGGTAGAATGAAACTTTTACTCGATGATATAAGGGGTCGGGTTATCACGTGTAATTACTACTTGATCTCCTTTTCTATAAAAAAATATGCATCTAAATGTCGAATACCACCGAGTCACCAACTCTCCTTCTAAATTTTCTTTTTTCAATAATTTGTGCTATTTGTGAAATATCTTAACTTCAAAAAAAGTATGAAAAAATAGTTTGTAACCTTTAATAGGTTAAATAAATATCTTTAGTTTAACCGTATATATTAACACTTTATCATATTTATTTATAGAATTAAAACTAACTTTTGAATTTTTTACAATTACCTTTATTTAATAATCTTTTTACAAGACCAATCATTCTTTTTTTTTTCTAGTTGGGATGTCTTCCAGACTTGTGTGATGGTTTGTATATTGTACGAGTATCTATGGGAAGTGCACAAGAAAATTAAAAGACAATTTTGAAAAAATTGAGAGTGTAATTAATTTTAAAATTAATATAAAATAAGCATGATTTAGACTTTATTTAACCTCTCTAAGACACATATTTAACAATTTATAATTTTATTTTATAACATTTATAAAAATAAAAATTTTTATTATATTTTTCTTATTATATCAATCAACATGCTCGTCATTGGTCCAATAGAACATAACTCCCATTATTTTAGTTGATTTGTTTCATTCGATAGTTTATCCTAATGGACAAAATTTAATATCTTGTTCTACTGATCGAGAGTTCAACTTTTTTATAGGTTTTTCTCTTAAAGTATAATATTTATATTATATTTAAAAGGAGTCTTGTTTAATTTTTATTTTCAAATATGTCATACACATTTGTATAAAAGTTAATTTTTAGTCTATAATTTTATATTTTTCATAAATTTTAGGGCCCGTTTGGTTAGGAGGATGGAATGGAAACGGAATGGAAATGGATAAGAGGAATGAAAGAAATGGGAAAGGGTTATTGCTTGTTTATGTTTGGTTTGTTTCCGCGATGGAATCATTCACCTAATATTAACATTTGTGATGTTTGGTTTGTTTCCGGAATGGAATCATTCACCTAATAATATCACTATTTTTAGCTACTGTTTCATAGCAATTTTCATGCAAAATTTTCATTATAGTGGTACAATACCATTGTTTTAAAAACAAAACTATAGTTCACTCTTTAAAAACAAATATACGAGAAGAAAGAAAATGAAAAATTTAAGCTACAAATAGAAAACATAAGCAAACCATGCATCATTTTTTTGCTAATGCTACAAATCTCTCCAACCTAAAAATTTTCCAAATCCAAAACAACAACATTGGAAAACAAGATGAGGCGAGCAATTGGATGCCATGCTCTTTTACTACTTGATCTTAGATTCACTGTTTAAAAACTGAAGCATAAAATCAACACAAAACCATAAACCAATGTCTAAAAGAAAACCATAAAATACCAAAATTCAAAGTAAAATAAGTCTTCTTCAAATTCAACCACTTCTTCAACCGCTCTTATCACTTCTTCCTCAAGAGATCCCGGACAAACTGTTTCTTCAAAGATGTACTTGCTTGAAAGAATAAGCGAAGCTTAGGTTCTTCGGCCATTAAAATTGAACACACCTATCATATATGAAAACACATTTCATTTTACAATATTAATTAAGGATTAAATCTTATTGTCAAATTATTATCATAATTATTACCTCTAAAGCTTTCGACGAGGAGAGTTCTAGCTTCAAGACTTCCTCTAAAACATTGTTGGTGTCATTGTCGAGTTTCTTCCTTCTTTCTTCTTCACTAGTTCATGCTTGAGCCATGGTAGACAAATTCACATTCATATCTTGAAAAAATTTTCCAAACTCCATAGTTGCGGATTGAAGAGAAGCAGCTAAGTCCCCGGCGTTGTCCATTCTTTTCGTTGAAGTCTTGGGTTTTTTTACACTCTTTCTGGATGATGCACTCTTCCTTTTCCTTGAACCACTTCCGGATTGCATGGATTCGATTTCCAACTCCTCTTCGAGATCAATGTCATCATCGCTATCTATTGTTGTGGATCCTTGTCGTGTCAAATCAAGCTCTATATTCTGAGCAGCTTGCACAAATGATTCACTTGCTTGTCCCGTCGCTTTGTCCTTCCCATACATTTCAGCGAGCATGTCATAATAAGGGAAATGTACTCCATAGAGCCCTTTTGCCTTCTTGTGAGTCTAACAAAGACAAAGTATGATTAGCTGATGTAGATTTTGAGTGATTTGAAGTAGATCAATAATTATATACAATAGTACTTGAGAATAAGCTATTGTTATGAAGTATGGACATAGAAAATCAGCAAAAAAAAAAAAAAAAGAGTTACCTTAATCCATTCATCATAGACACTTCTTTCCACTTGCAACAACTTCTTCTCATCATCCCAACTAAATCCAGAAATGCCAAGCATCTCAGCCATTGCGCAATACTTCTCGGACCAATGTTTTATTCTTGACTCAATGTTTGGCTCGGCCTTCAACCCATAATTAGGGTGCTTTGTTGATATCATATCCTCTAATCTGTTCATGTACCCAGGCTTAAATCCATTCTCACCTTTCCACTTTGTATCATGGGACAGCTCCAATAGGGATTGAAGTAGAGTTTCATCCTCTTGTGATGTCCAAAACCTCTTATTTTTACCTCTTCCACGAATAGGACAGTCCATGTTATAAATCTGGAAGAAAAAAAATGACAAAGTAGGCATTGAGATAGACAGTTAAGAATAATACAAATTAGAGATTTTAAACAAAAGTAACACTGTTTTGAATAGTAAAGATGCTTCAACATTGTTTTGCACAATAAAGATGCAACATATATAACACTGGTTTGAACAGTACAAATGCAACATAACAACACTATTTTGAATAGCAATCTGCAATACAATAAAGATGCAACAGAAATAACATTGTTTTGAATAACCTAGGTAGCTCTAGTTCTAGATCTCCAACCATTAAAAATATCTTGTGCTAGTGTGTTTCTAAAACTAGTCCAATGATTTGAAGGCTCGGTATTTGTGATGTATTCCACTCGTCTTTGTCTAATTCTTCTTCTTCCTTGTTCATCATCATCGTCGTCGTCGTCATCATCATCATCATCATCATCATCATCATCATCGTCATCATCATCACAATTAGAATCAAAATTTGTCTCCTCTTCATTCTCCTCATCTTCAACTTCATCATTAGGCATGTGTTTTCTAATTAGGTTGTGCAGCAGGCAACAAGCTAGTACAATACGACCTTGAGTTCGGATTGGAAAGAATGAAGGGCTTCTAAGTATGGACCATCTCCCTTTAAACACCCCAAATAGTCTTTCAATAATATTTCTAGCTCTAGCATGCTTCATGTTGAAATACTCCTCGGCACTAGAAGGTTGACGGTTACCCCATGTCTTAAGGTGATACCGTTGTCATCTATAGGGTGCAAGAAATCCTTCAGAATTGGCATATCCACCGTCCACCAAATAATAGCAACCTTCGTTTTTTGAAAAAATAATATCAGGGGCAAATGTTTCTAAGGTAAAAAAAAAAAGTCTACTTAAAATTTCCTCTAAATGCAATTACCTCTCGGAACTCTTAACTCAGCTGGCCCAGTAATAGCATTTCGAAGAACACGGCCATCATGTGCCGACCCTTCCCATCCCGCTAAAAGATAAGTGAATTCCATGTTTGGCGTGCAAGCACCTATTACATTCATGGAAATGGTGCTTTTCCTTGTTCTGTACTTTGGCTTATCTTCAGATGGTGGGGTTACACCAATATAAGTACCATCTAAGGCTCCTAAGCAATTCTAAATAAACAAAATGGTAATCTAGTGAGTAACTCAAATATGGTGAAATTTAAAAGTATTGTTATAAAGCTAAATTTTAAGGTCAATACCTTAAAGCAATTCCACCGATCATCACAATCCTCAGAAATAGGTGTCGGTGTTTTTAATAAATGTCCATGCAACTTTAGGACAACCATTAAACACCTATTAAAGTGCCGGCTTACACTTTCTCCGCTTCGGATAAAATAGTGTGCCACTGTCCTATTTTTCTTGTGGTGAGCCAAGGTATACAAAAACATAGCTACTATCTCCTCAAGTGACATATTTTTAGTCCCACTTAGTCCCCCAATATCTCTAAGCATCTCACACAACACATTGAACACATGTCTATCCATACGAAGTTCATTTCGACAAAACACATCACTTTCTCTTGTCAACCTATTCAATATAATGAGCCTAAATCTTTTTCTAGACTTTTTTCCCTCTCTCAATTGTAAACTCCTAGTAACCGAGACATGCATCATGTACCACATCAAATACAACATCATCGTTGCCCTAATTATCACATACAAAACATGAAGTTGTCTTATCCTTCTCATCCTTGTCAATGAATAATCGAGACGATCCATTTCTGAACATAAATGATCAAATAAAATTCTGAGTGAATGTATAAAAGAAATTGAAGAATGAATATCTATAATTAGCATTTCTGAACATTTTGTGTTTCAGGTATAAGATTGAGCAAGAACTTGGGACTGAAATTAAGCGGATTCCACCACAAATGGATTAGTCTATTTAAAATAACTCTGTTAGTTACACACGGATTTAATAATACAAAAAGCTTGAAAATCCACAAGTGCAGTAAGTGGACTGAACGTAGAAACAAATTAAAAAATAACTAATAAAAAATAAATAAAAAAATGACTTCCATTAGCCATCAAGAAAAGACACTTTCTAGACTAATTACTTTGTGCTCTCAAGTAATGTCATTTGTAAACAAAGACACTGTTGTTTAAAATA
Organism: Fagopyrum esculentum; assembly: GCA_033239045.1. Taxonomy (NCBI): domain Eukaryota; kingdom Viridiplantae; phylum Streptophyta; class Magnoliopsida; order Caryophyllales; family Polygonaceae; genus Fagopyrum; species Fagopyrum esculentum. The sequence goes on from BSUD01000003.1 coordinate 12,722,069, forward strand.
ACTGTTGTGAATTCAAAACTAAAAAACAAAGACACTTTCTAGACAATCCATTAAGCTAATAATCCTCGTGTGTTAATTTAGGAAACAATCAGCAATGCCACTATCATATTTTCGACAAAGATCATCTAGAACACTTGTAAATTGTTTCACTATCCTTACTATAAACCAAATTCCTTCCATCCCAAAATCCATTCAATTCATGTCAATCACGTTATAACGAAACCTAAATAATAGACAACCAAAAACTACAGAATCAAATTATATCAGTTCAAATGCTATATCGTAGAATGAAAGTGAAAAATCAAAGCTCTTACTGGAATTGGTTTCTATATGATCCAACAAAAGAGTCGCTTCTCGCAACAGCTACACCCAATCAAAATCGACAATCTGAAAGTTGAAGAGCAATCGAATGAGAAAGCAGCATGAAAACCCTTTATAGATGAGAGGAATAAAAATAAGCATATAAGAGGAGGGAATGAAGGTTTGAATATGATACTTCAGGGATTCCATTTACCCTAATAATTTGGAGAGACAACGTTTGTCTTGGGAGACAAGTATTGTGGTGGTGCTGAAATTCACCGAGGATTTGATGGTGGGGTTACACCATTTTTCTAGCCTATACAGCTTTCAACCAGTCCAAACCCACGAACTCATCACAACTGAGATTAGATTCATTGCATACCCACAAGTTTCGAATTTTTAAATTTATCTCGAGGATATTGAAGAAGACCATATTTCAAGTTGTAACAAACCCTAATGAATTTGTAGGATAAAAACATTCATTCAGAACAAACCTGAAGACAGAGATATGCCGAGGATGGAGAGAGAGGACTCAGAAAACGGAAGAGCCTTTCATGAAGGCCAGATTTGAAGGCGAGTGAAGGCGAAGGTGAGAATCGCAGCGATGGGAAGAGAGAAAGGTCGGAGAGAGAGAATTTTTGTTTTGTTTCCCTTGGACGAATGGGCTGGATTGAAGAGTGGAAACGAAATGGGTAAAAGGTTACATGCCCGAAATGGTTTCATTCCATTCAGCCCTCCAAACAAACAGTCTAAATGGGCCAAAGCTGAATGAATCCATTCCGAATTTCATTTTTATCCAAACCAAACGGGCCCTTAGTCTTTAAAACTGATAAACTCTTGTCTTTAAAAACAGATCTTTCTAAACTCATTTGATCGACAATGAGTATGGATGCATTCGGTGATGGGGATGAATGGGTTGAAGGAGAATGAAAGGTTGAGTGGGGAGAAATTTTTTTTTTTAATAAAAAATATTATTGGAATGAAAGGGAAGATGAAAATTTTAATAACTCTTCAGGTGCGGCTGCTAATTTACGTTACGGCCGTGCGGCTGAACGTAGAGTCGACACGTGTCCCAATTTTTTTAATTTTTTTTCCATCCCGAAACGATTTATTTATTTTCCAGAAACGAATGAAATTTTTTTTGAACTACCATGTTATAATTTATGCACTATTCTCTTATAAACTTTGAATTATTTCCATATAATTCATGAACTATTACTTTTTAATATAATATATCAAATTGTTTATAAATTAATCGTTTATATGTTATGAACTATTCAATTGTAATTCATGAACTATCATTTTATAAGTTATACATTATCCTTTATAAATTTTGCAATTTGAACTATTCTATTATAATTCATGAACTATCCTTTTATAAGTTATTAATTATCCCTTAATAAGTTTTAAACTATTACTTTCACTTCTTTATAATTTTTGCACTATTAACTATTCTATTATAAATCACGAACTATCATTTTATAAGTTATGAACTATTCCTTAATAAGTTTTGAACTATTACTTTCACTCGTTTCTGAAAAATAAAATAAAAATAAATAAATATCGTGAGTTCGTGACACGTGTCAGCTCTATGTTCAGTCGCACGGCCCTACCGGAATAATGTGCCTTATCTGAACAACAAACTAACTAAAGGAACCTGTACCTTAAAATTTGAATTTAGAATGCCAAAGATGAAATACGATTTCTAAAACTTAATTTTATAACATCTAAGTGGGAGAATATTACTTTGGATAAAGCATATTCTAAAGACATCATGCTCTTCCGAAATTTGAACATGACTGGCAATCCGTATATTCATCTCCACACATCTTCAAGTAACCTAACAATAATTACAAAGACTGGCATAAATTTTGTGCTATTCACGTATGGTAACCACAACTCTATGAATATTCCTTTACAAATCTTAAACTTTGAAATTTTCTCATTTGTTTTCAGGCTTACTATTGGGGCGGACACAACGCCTCACTAAGGTGGAGTCCGCATGCGCCAAGGCTTGGGGCACAGCGGACTCCGAGTCCGCCCCAAAGCTCACGTCCATTTTATCATAATAATTAACCAGCACGTTATTAATGTTGGTGTTGTCCAGCGATTAGAATATCAACCATTTACTGAAAGGTAGTTTCCTGGCCGCTGAACTACGATGAACAACCTTGATAGTGAAGAAGTGTGGAGGTAACATAGTAGACATCCGCCCCACTAAGTGTGGAGGTAACATAGTAGACATCCGCCCCACTAACATCACTCTTTATTTTTAAGAGTTTCTATAGTCACTTCTTCATATGCTCATTTCACTAGCAACTGTTTGGCATAATAAGTTCCCGCATAGAAAGTTGGAGATGTTTCGAGCCTAATATATAAGGTCGATAGGCTACTCGTATTACAATTAGTTTTAGGATGAAACCTCATCAGGTTACGCGCATGTGCTCTCTATCACTTCGACATTAAGTGATCCAACACGTCCTCACATATAACGGAAGTATAAGAACGACAAAGCATGTCATTTTATGGGCAAATTATGCTCCAACGGTTTGAGCACCGGTGTGATTCTTGCGTCTTGTTCTATTATCCTTTAAAATGGCATGCTTCGTCGTTCTAAAGACATTATATTGTTCCGAGTTTTAATTTTTTCCCAGGAAAAAAATGGGCGCCGGCACCTAGTAAATCAAAGTCGAATTGCGATTCATTTCAGCGTTAGTAAACTAAACTAAAGTCCATGTATTTAGCTTTTTCGTTCTTCTACCAGCGTGCTCTCTGCCTATAGACTCATGTGGTTGCCTACGGTTCGCTTCCAAGTACTCATGGCTAGTGTCGTGCAAACCTCTGTATTCGTTGTGTAATTGACAAACTCTATTTGATAAACAATGGCATACTTACCAGCAGAAACACAGAAGTAACATTACACATCAACAACAAGTATACAACTATATAATAAAGATGTATATAAAAATTATCAAACAGATTATTCATACACAACTGTGTCACAAGATATATTTTCAACCTGAAACTCGGAATATACAAAACTGCTCACATACCTAAGCCAACAAAATCTTCGAACCTCTACAAAACATAAACAAAACATGTGCAAATTCCACTCCATAACTTCATATTACGTGCATATTTGACACAACTATTCAACACATATACACACACCTCTTTCTTGTGTTCCAAAGTAGGATTAGCTATTGCAAATCCATAAGGCACAAATACTATATCATGCATCCAACATTTCCGTAAACAAGGTCAAGTGATTCTTCCTACCGGTTTGAGAGGTATGAATATGATACTGCACATGCTCCTTATGCTCCACCATACATGTTTTCGCTTACGCTTTTGGTTGTTTGGGAACTATTGAATTAGAGAAATCTTCGTCTGATGTTCCGTGTTGTTGTTTGATATGAACGCATAAGTAGTCCAACGCCAATGCCAACACCGAGGCACATTCCCAGACCAATGCCAACACCAACTCTTACCCCGGCATTGAACCATGAAAGTTCACCGTCTTCACCAGGGTACATCTCTTCAGAGTACAAGCTTTGACCAAATTTTGCATCTACTTCATATCCATCAGCTTCTACATTGGCAAGCTGCAGAGTTGGCAAAATGTTGTAAGTTCAAAGGAAAATCAATCAGATATAACAAGCTTCAACTCTTTTTCAGAAATTAAGTACTTCGTGTCATGGAATGTTAGAGGATGAGCAAAGCTATATGAACTACCAGTCACTATTCTTTATCAGTTCAGGCATTAAGAGCCACTAAGACATCCTACGAAAACAGATACAATCCAGTTTTACATATAAATAATAATACATCATATAAGCAATCACCACTGTCAGCCAAATATTGTTGAAGTAAGTGAGTAACACCATTGTTAGCTGAATATTGATCAGCCGAATATTGTTGAAGTAAGTGAGTAACACCATTGTCAGCTGAATATTGACTAGCAAATTAGTAGAATATAAACTGTCCAAGGAAGATAATCCCGGATTAATACAACAGCTACTTGTAAAGTGCTATCTCATAAGAGAGCTGCAGGAATCAGCACGTTTCCAAGTAATAGTAAAAAAATATCAGATGTGATGGCCTAAGAAAAACTTCAAAGCCTGCCCTGGCAACTTATTGATGTGTACCACAGCATATTTCCAAGCCTCTAAACTTAATCCCTTGAGAAGAATGTGTGATCTTCAAAAGATACAATCCAGTTTTACATATAAGTAGCATAAAAAAGTAGCCTAGGAATGGTAATTAACAAATCTAACCAGTAACCACAACCCCTAACTGCACCTACGAAACAGCTGGCATCTGAAGTTCAGAAACAATCCAATTCTCAACATATCACATGCAAACAAAACTGGTAAGATATTCATATGTTGTAGTTTCTGCAAGAGATTGAAGGGTTCCAAATTGAATGCATTCATCATCTCTGCAATAAGCAAAAGTCCTCTTTTTGTCATGAATTTTTAGAGCCCCTGATTCTAATTCTGCATGCAGAACAATCCAATTGTCAATGCAAGATGTTTCTGTTAGAATTAACAATCGAGTACCTGTAATTTCCGCTGTCGGAGGAACTCGTTCTCGATCTTCTTCTCCTTCTCGTCCTCCTCCGGAATAGCATCAAGCGTGCTATGCCTCGATTGCTTCCTCCTCGGACTCATACTAATCGTTCTTGTCAAGATAACCGGCACCCCAGAACAACACCCGGCTATGTAAACCTCCACCGACGGCGACGTAACAGCTAGCTTCGGCTGAAAGAACGCAGACGATCCCACCGATGCCGCCATATAGCAATCCAAACTCCAACCCGTCTTCGAATCATTATCCAACACCCCGGAAATATTCCCATTGCAACCCCAATCCGATTCCAATCTTTCCATAGATCCACACAAAATCATGTTTTCCTTGTCATACACCTCGAATTCCACGCATCCGCCAGAAACCCTAATATTATCAGTGCTAACATACGTCACCTCCGACGCCTCCCTATCGACACGGTCTCGTCGGAGAGCGGACTCCGCAATCTCCGAAGCCGGGACACGAGAACCATTAATCTCAAGCGAGACTCCAATCTCACGACGAACGAAACGGAGAGTGAGATGCTCCGGCACAACATCAGCAGCACAGGGTGAGATCCTGACATAAAATAGCCGAACTTCAAGACAAGCCACGGGTGATTGCATCGCTGGAGGCGACCCGTTTACCAGGCGATAAAGCTTCGCAGAATTCACCACTGATCGAGACGGCTTCACGATCTGCAAAGATAGATTCGTCGATTCCTCGTCTTGTTGATCCATTAACCCTAAACTTAAAACTAAAAACCAAACCAACATCCACGAAGGGAGAGCTCCAATTCGACAAGAATCCAATAGAAATTCGCGAGTTGGATCGTCAAAATCGATTGGAATAGATGAAATTGAGTAATGAAACGAGATTATGCCTCCGCTTGTTTGGAGCCAGCGGAGGAGAGATTAGAGGGTTTGACGAGAGATACAACAAGACAATGGGAAGAGAGATTGAGAGATATTTTAGGGGTTGTTGAAGTGTTGCGGTTGACGGAGCAATTTATATTAATGAACCGTTGCGATCTATTTATGTTTTATTTATGAATAATTTTTGTTGTAATATTTCATTGATGGAGTCGCACGTGCGACATAGGATGGGCTGGTGACACGTGTGTGGTTGGCCAGCTTGGCACGGTGGAAGGGAGAAGTGACACGCTGATTCTTCCTTGTTTGTTTTGTAATTTTGTCTCTTAGGATGTACGGTGAAGGATGTTGAAGTGCGTGCGGCCTTGTGTATTTTGAAGTTCGTAGTTCACAGATGTCATAAACTAAATTGTGTCCGTTTATTTTATTGGAAAAAAGATTGGTGAAAATATTAAAAAGGTTTTGTTTGGTAGTGAAGGTAGAGGCGTGGCTAGCACCGTTCTCGCAAACTATGGAAGAAGACTAGTGAGTAGTTACGCACCATCCAGGGGCTGTTACTACTATGATGGTGAACATGAAGTGTCAACATGTCATTAAGGTAGGGTTGTTAAATCGGCTCATATCGAAAATTTTAGAAATCTAAACAGGGACTCAGGGCCGGCTCAATATATTTGAAGGCCCAATCCAATTACGTTATAATCAAAATATAGGAATGGTCCTTGAGATTTGTGTCCTGTGCGATGTATTGTTTCTGGGTGACCTAAGTTAACATTTAGCGATTTATGTAAAACCTTGAATTCAATAAAAGAAAACAAATCAGATATTCTATGTGAAATAGAGGTATTATACCATCAAAGAATTTTGAAGAACTCCATACTAATCTATCTTGCGCGTGTGTCTTAAAAAATCAAACTATTGTCACAGTAAGTCAAAATTTGTTCTTAATCACAATAAAAGAATAATAACATAAAAATTCAAAGGCGAGTATGGATTTGTGAATGTTTTCTAATTATATATAGAGAGAGAGTATATATCCTATGAGAACACCCCTAACGTGTATACATGAGAACAAATTCGTAATTTATTATTAGTTTTGTTACGAATGTGTCATATCTTTTAATGTATTTTTCGTAGTTATTGTTGGTTGAGTGGATTATTCGTAGTTATTGTTGCATTCCTAATTATTATTGTTCGTAGTTATTATTAATTATGATATCTACTCTAAATCTCAACCCTTAATACTCACCATCCAACGGTGTATAATTGTTCTCATGTATACACGTTAGAGGTATTCTCACGTGCAGAAGGAAGGTACTCTAAATCTCAACCCTCAAAGTGATCAGAGTAGTGCAGCCCATCCTTGCCTTGCCCCTCCGCAACCCTAGAAGACAACAACCCATGGAGCTCCTACCTTGCATCTTGATCTTCGTCAGCCCATGAGGACAGTCAGCCCAAGACTTAGTTGCTACTCTCTCCCCCTTAGTGAACCACCGTAACACTTACACGTCTCTCTCCTCAACAGTTTGTATTCAAGTCTTTACAGATTCTCTCCCTTCTTCGCTCCATCACCAGCGCCACTTTCCTTCTATTCCCCTTGATTCACGCCAGCCAGTAAAACCAGAATTTGCGTACCTTCCTTCTGCACGTGAACAACCAGCAACCAGCAACCCTTACACCTCCCTTCTCTTCGGTACTGGACAACAACACAAAAGTCATACGCAACAGCCAAGCCGGATTGTCTCCTTGCTTTTGTCACGAGAAGAGCCCAACCTGCAAGAGTTCCCCTCGTCCGCCTTGTGTTCTCTTCTCCCTCTCGTTCGAGTCTTGGAATCAAGTAAAATTCATACCCCTTCCTTTCTTACACTTCCCTCCACAAATTTCATGCGTAATGGGTCTCCTAAACATACTCAGAGCATCCGTAGAGGAGCAGCAAAGATCCGGCCATTCTTTGAGTTTTCGAAACTGTGTCGGGTATCCAACTTCGGGACCAGATTTAGGTATGCTACAATCATTCTTTTTGGCTGAATTTTGGATATAATATAGTTGGCATATTGTTGTAGAACATATTAAAATTTTAGAAGAATCCAGCGAGTGGTTTAGGAGTTATGATTTTTCGAAGTTTTGACCTTAAATAAATTTTTTTCTGTTGTTGCTGAATATTCTGTGTTGAGAAAAAACTGCTTGTGATGCAGTTTTGTGAGATAGATTTGGATAGGTTATTGACCTCTGTTGGATTTGAATTTCGGATATGTTATATTTTGTATTTTATAGTAGATCATACCAAAATTTGAGAGGAATCCGAGTTATAGTTTAAGAGTTATGATGTTCCAAAGTAGAGACCTTGAGCATTTATATACTGTGCTGAATTTTGTCTAAGTATTGAGAAGGCTGCTTGTGATGCAGTTTTGTGGTACAGATTTTATTGGGTTATATTCCTCGGTTAGACTTGAATTTTGGATATGTCGTATTTAAGATTGCATAGCATAATATATCAAAATTTGAGTGGATTCCATCGAGAGGTTTAGTAGTTATGATTTTTCAAAATTGAGGCTGTAAGCAGTTTTCTGGATAGTTGCTGAATTTTTCTTAAGTGTTGGAAAAACTGCATGTTGATGCAGTTTTGTGATCCAAATTTGAATGAGTTAGATATCTCGGATGGAAATGAATTTTTGGTATGATGTACATGGGTATGCGTAGTATTAGGCATTACGCTTTGAGAGCGATCTGTTGGTTTAATCCGGATTTGTGATGTTCTGAAGTTGGGTATAAGTATAGTTTGGTTTTAGGAGAGTTGTGCTAGATTTTAAGTGTGTGATCTTGGAGATGGTTTGGGGATTGTGTATCTTTATGGTTTAAATCATATGTAGTGATGGATGAGCACGTGAGTAGGTGAATCAGTATGTTTTGGGATTTAGTAGTAGTATGTGAGTTGAGCCTTAGTAGTAGACAGTCAGTTTGAAAGATGGTCATCTTTCAAACTCTGTAGATCCTTCCTCTTTAGAGTTAGATTGTGGTTTTAGGTTCCAAATGAGAGTTTAGAACTATGTTTTGGAATTTTCTAGAAGTTTCGAGACCAAGAGTAAAATGGTCATTTTTACCTTAGTAAGGTATTTTAGTAATTTATTTTCTGATATGATCTTACAACTTAGAAACCATAGACTTCTAAGTATATGGAAAATGTTTTGATCCACTTGCCTCTTGTGACAGACAATTGAGTATTCTACGGTTGCTGACCAAATTGAGACTTAGATAGTCGAGATTGATTTAGGTAAGTCCTTTAGGCTTACTTAGCTAGCTTCTGGATATGAGTGTGAATAATGATAGTGGTGTTTGAATGATGTGTTTATAATCGTACTTGTTAGTAATTATCGACCGACCTACATATTTGGCCTAAGAGTAACGGGCGGTGGCATTCTGCTCAGTTAGCCCGAGGGCGCTGGGGTTTCTTTAGGGACTAGTCCATACTTGGTTTGTAGTGATGCTACCGGCGGAGGTGTGCTGTAATACCCGAAAATTTTAAACTCCGTTTAATACCGGATCAAACCGGATTCCGATCCACCAACCTTAATTCTTTTAAATAAAAGAAAACGATATTAAATTCTATCATTTTATGTGACCTTGATTCACATAAAATGATAACTTATGTAACCCGTAAATAACCCGTAAATAATTCCGTAATAAATTTTAGAAAATAAATAAATAAAGATAATAATAATAATAATAATAATAATAATAATAATAATAAAACCGAAGAACGGTCCCGGGCGAATAACGAGTATTCTTTCAGCCCTTTTGTTTTAATTGAAGAGCAGACCCAGTTTTGGCCCATTAGACCCGGCCCAATGACTTTACAGCCGGCCCATATTTTTTTTATCCTAAACCTAATTAATTTTAAACCTAATCTAATGACTCTAACCTAATCTTCAGCCCCGTACGTTACCCTCTCCTGCATCCTTTTGCACGACCGACCATAGCAGCAACAACTCCTCGGCGCCAGAACCGAATCGAAGACGCCGACCAGTGACCGCCCCAGACGAGTTTCCCCTACGACCGGACCTGCCGAACCTTCCTTCCCAGTCGACGGCTAAGAAGTCGCCTGCTCTCTTCGTCACACAGTCGCCGGCCGCCGAAAATAGTTGCTCGACCGGCTTGCGTCGCTCCTTGCAGATATTGGGCGACCACTGTCGTCTTCGGCGCACCGGGATGATAAGACGAACCTTCGGGCTCGCGTACCAGGCGGTGCCTTCCTCCCTTGTCCCCGGCGTCTATAATCGTAAGGTTTAAGTAAAGCTTTCTACTTGCCTCTACGTTCTTTCTCGAGCGCGACCTAACAAGGCTGAGTCGGAACTGCTATAGGTTGGAACACCGGCGGCAAGCAAGGACCATCTTCACAGTTGCAGTCCCGGTACTGAGTCGAGACCGTACCTCCTCTGAGCTTGGTACCCGATCGGAGTTGCCGCCAAGCCCTAGTTCCGGTGAGCCCCTTCCCTTCACTTTACAGCCTTTGTATACTAGTAGCTTATGAATTTGGGTTGTAAACCAGTAAGTGGAATAGAAAGAATATGTTGTTAGACTCATGATGAAGGTAGAGAATTAATTGGGGGTTTATGTGAAGGATAGGGTAGCATAGTGAGCAATCGCATCACTGTAGTCGAAGGGCAGTAAATGCGTGAGTGGTGTTGCATCTTGGTGCTGAGGGTAGTGTAAACATGTGATTGTAGTGTACGTATATATATACACATAGATGACGGAAGTTGAGGATATGAGTATATATATATATATATATATATAAAAGTATAAGTATAGTATAAATATATAAGTATGTTTATGTAGGAGTGTAGTGTATATATGTATCTATATATAGATGTAGGAGTTGAAAGATATAAATAAATATACATGTAGCAGTACCGTGTACATATACACGTATATATATGTATGATATGGGAGGTATAAGTGTATATATATATATATATATATATATATATATGAATAAGTAGAGTATATATACATAAGTATATATATATAGATGAGTAAGGGTAACGTGTGTATATATATATATATATATACACACGTATACATATATGTATAAGAGTAGAGTAATAACCGGGAAGGAGGAGGAGTGTTGTACTCTTTGACGAGTTAACTCGAGTTTTGACCTTATAACCTATAAGTAGCTATCCGAGAGACACAATTTATGGAAGACAAGTTATAAAAGAAATTAGTAGAATTCAAGAATAAACTTTGAGAATTTTCGGCACTAAGGGTAAAATGGTCTTTTACCGTAAGAGAGCTTTTCCGTAATCCCTTCGCATGAGGTTGGACATCTAGATGTGATTTTGACCCACATGCCTTATTTGACAGGCGTATGAGTTACCACGAGTATGGACCGATTTGAGACTTGTTAGAGTGTGATTTGACTCAGGTAAGTCCTTGCGACTTACTTAGCTTGTTTCTGGATATTAGTTGGATGATAATGGTTGTGTGTGTACAATGTGTGTTATAATAAATAACAACTTGTTAGGACGACCGTGGTTTAAGTTTTAAGGCCCAAGTGTATGTATAACGGGCCGTGACATCACTGCCCAGCTCTGCCAGGAGACTGGGAGGTTCTCTATACCCAGACCATACAGGTACACGGTGAGATGCATCGGATCCACTCCTGATGGGTACACGGGGGCGGAGGCGAGGTTTGGGAATCCCTCGTGTCACAAAATAAGTATCATTAGAGTGAATGACTTAAATGAAGATAATAAATGGATTGTTTGAAAGCATGATGAGTGTTTATTATTTTATGTGTGTGTGTGCTATTATCTTTTCTTCTAATGTTTAGATAACTAGCTAATGGTTGTTTTGTTGTGTTTTTAGATTTACCGCAGGTTAGAACAGCAGCTGAGTGATCCGGAAGTAGTGGTCAGCCGGGTCTCCGTACTCCTTAGAGTGGGGGTTTGGGTTGTTACTTTGTTGTCCTTTTGTTAAGACAGTTAGTCTTTTCCGTTGTTTAAGAACTATAGGCTGTTAGACTTTGTTGCATTCATCCTGTTAAAAATACCTTTTTATGAATTTCGGTTTTTCCTTATTTGTGTCTTGTTGCAAGATCCTAGTAATATTGTTGTCAAATTGAGGTCGGGACCCATTGTGAGGTCCTAACCAGTAATGTCCCGAGTTTTGAGAATTCGGGGTGTTACAATATGGTATCAGAGCTTTAGGTTGGCAACAATGGCACTTGAAATCTTCTGAAAGACCGAATAAGTACTTGAGCAGAACCCGAAAAGGGATCTGATTTTTTTTTAAAAAGAACTTTTGGTTTTCAAATGCATGCATAGTCTGGTTGGGGATAGAAAAGTACGGTTGACCACCACTACTACCGCGGATCTCAGTATGCTTAGTTTAGACTTATAGTATTGTACAATTATGTATGTTATATAAATATCTATATATATGTACTAGCATGTTGTTACCCTAGAGGATATGAAATATCCTTTAGTTGAGTTATCATGATGCGATCATCGCCTCATGATAAAACGTTTGGAGATCTTAAAAGGTATCTATAAGAAGATAGTGGACTCATACCCCAGATTGGAACATTACATTATGGCGGACACCCTGGTGGTTTCTACAATTGTACGAAGAACGAGTGGTTAAAGAGTTGAGGATTACTAGAGGATGTTAACAACAAGAACAATCGGGCGAGAAAAGAATATCAAGCAAATCAAATAGAAGTAATCGAAAACCGTACAAGGATCTTAGCGGGATGACGACGAGAGGTGAAACTCAAGATGCATGTAAGGACTACTAAGAGCGCGGATTGAAGAGGACAACATCAAAACACCATTCAAACAAAGTATAGCACAACTACACTTGGCGGGTTAAAGGACACTACAACCAAGGTGGATGCCATCATAGACAAGTATGAGCATGAGAGTACAGAGAAAATAGAGTGTTGACCCAGATGTAAAAGATTAAAGGAGTACCAAGACAGAGATTTACGATCGAGTTTAAAAGACAAAAATTAATAAATTTCAAAACCATGGAGATGGATTGACTCCTGTAGAGACACGAGAAGGTTGAAGGAAAGCACGACACAAATATCAAAAATAGTAGAAGTCTGAAATTGAGACAATGGATTTCCATGAAGGTAATGTTACAAAACAACATCCACCGAGGAAGAAGCATGTGCGGGAATGATCATGATGGACTCGAGGGATCATAATAACTACTCAATCACCAAGAGACTTAAGTCAACCATACTAGTGGTTCACTACAAAGAGCTGCAGGTAGACGATAACTTAGGAAAAAGGAACCGCGAAGATGGGTTTGTAAGCTATCACGGAAGGTTTGATAAACCCATAGATGGCAGGTGTAAATT
>BSUD01000003.1:12739240-12753870 GCA_033239045.1 Fagopyrum esculentum
TGAAGGAAAGCACGACACAAATATCAAAAATAGTAGAAGTCTGAAATTGAGACAATGGATTTCCATGAAGGTAATGTTACAAAACAACATCCACCGAGGAAGAAGCATGTGCGGGAATGATCATGATGGACTCGAGGGATCATAATAACTACTCAATCACCAAGAGACTTAAGTCAACCATACTAGTGGTTCACTACAAAGAGCTGCAGGTAGACGATAACTTAGGAAAAAGGAACCGCGAAGATGGGTTTGTAAGCTATCACGGAAGGTTTGATAAACCCATAGATGGCAGGTGTAAATTTTGGAAGGAGCTAAATGTGTATAAACGGATAACCTATATGGGATAAGTTTTCACCTTGTATATCCGCATCGAAAGAGATATAAGAAAAGTAAGTCTACGATCTGGTAGAAGACCAACTACAGACTAACTAGTAATAATGGAGAATCCCTACAAAACATCAACGACGACAATTGTAAAGTGAAACCGATACAAGTACCAGTACCCTTAATAGTAACATGGAATGAGTTCGAGCCAATATCTCTAATTAAGAATTTAAGGAGAAGATTTTGACGGCCGGGAATGACCCCATAGGTCTTTAAAGAGATTAAGAAAATGGTTGTGAGCAGTTTCTTACCTTCTGGCTAAGAAAAAGGTACAGTTCACAGTAGTACTAATGGATTGCATAAGGAGAACTAGAGGAGTGAGAAGAAACAGATGATTGTGAACATGTTCTAAGTCTTAACATTCCACACAAATAAGACTGATGGTGCTCCTCCGAGAAAAAGTGGGGTCAAAATGTCGAGAATGACAGGGGACACCCTTGTGATCTAAAGAAGTGATACAGAATAATGGGAATTACAAAGGAGGCACAAACATAGAGAGTATGATTTAAAGTCTTAGTGAAACGTGTAGTCGAGTTGTGAGGTGATTTCAGATGGAATCTACATGTTGGCTAGAACAGACATGAGAAGGATCCGGTATTACCCCAATAAGAGGAGTATATGGATCCGGTATTAAACTAGACTGACGACGTAAGAGTTGATGAAAGTAATAAGACCAACTAACGCGGTTCGTAAAGCGAGCACAAGAAAACTCAAAGGGATTTAACTATCTTACGGGGTGTAAAGATTTAAAGAAGGTAAAGCGACATGAGTATAAGGAAAACATAATAAATGCAATGCGAGAAACTTGATTGGTGAGAAAATCATATGCATCTGACATGTCGTATACAAATGGTACCATTAGATGTTGAATAAAAATCATACTATCGGACTGAGGACACTATGATGGATTAAGTGTAAACCAAGCGTATAACGTAACCAGTGAGAAGGAAAGTCATGTATCAAAATGCGGGTCATGCTAAAGTTAAATAAAGTCTTGAGATGGGGATGTCCTTAGGAAATCTATGCAAGAGTACAAAGTAACTGAAGTTTCAACACAGAATGGGTAGTAATGATCAACAGACAGTTAGAGACCGATGCAGAGAAGAAAAACGTATAAGATGAGTCACCTAGTAGAAGAATTCACAAGATAAGCTTGAGAGACCAAAAGAGATAAAATGTCGACCCGGATATGAGGATCTAAGGTGCATGGAATGGATACCTACAATGGAGTGTAGAAGCAAAATGTAGACTTTACAAGTGTGGAGAGGTTTTGACCTCCTCAAAGATATAGGAATTTGAAAAAAAATAAAATAAAATAAATCACAATGCCTGTATCAAAGAGTTGAAGCCCTGCAGTGGAAACAACGGAGTTTCATGAAGGCAATATTACCGGTAATACCATCGAAGGAATGTATATATGAGAACGGCCTTGGTGGACTCGAAAGTCCAAGGTAACCCCAATTACCACGGGACCTAAGTCATCAACACCGACGGTCCATGCAAGGAGACTGTCAAGGAATGATAATTAAAGTCACCTGAACTACAAAGACACTTACCAGCCATCGTTGAAGACTTGAAATGACTATTTATGTCAAGACGAATGACCCAGTTGGGCTCGAGAAGTAGAGTTAGCCTGAGGAAAACAGAAGTGTGGAAGATAAAATGAATTAACAAAGTATGAAAGGATTAATCGAGCAAATGATGCTCACCAAGAAATTGAAACCACTATAGGTATGAGAAGAGTAGTCCGGGATATTGAGATAAGTCAATTATAGACTGACCGACGTCAACTGAGGATGTGTAAGTGTTGGTTGGTATTGACGAGTAGGTACCATTAAGAAAAGACAATAGTGACTGCGGATTTTAGAGGTAACTTTACTGATGCCTTGGAGGATTCCCCAAGTAGGCAACGACAACCTTCGGGGATGATCTAAGGATATGGAGAGAATCGGGTTAGAGGTTGCTCACTAGTTGGTTAAGAACAGACTACGGTTGAGTAAGAGAGTAAGGGTCTGTTTGAAGAGGATCTTGTTGGTATTAGAAGGGAAGTATATGCAGGAGTGAGTAAAAAATGTTGACCATCAGAAAGACGCCATGGCGACTGATGGGTGTTACAACAGAAGCGTGGTAGGCCCATAACCCACAGATGAAGAAAATCAATGTTAGATTAACTATGAATTCAAGCTAAGGAATTTGAAAACTATATGAAGATCTCCACCGGGAGTGTGATCTTAGAGTACAACAAATCGAAAGCCTGACAAGAAATAGGTGATGAGGTATTATTTGAGGAACGGTCCGACTGAGTCGTATTAGGGAGACAAGTCCAAGTGAGTGGTCTTACAAAGAGCATTAACCACCTATTAAAGTGTCGGGTGATGTCTCAGATCATTGTTTCAAAATTTATAGACGGGATCTTCCGAAAAGTCGGGAGCAAATGGATTCAATGGAAGGAAGAAAGTTTATTGTTATTTTGTAGTCGCCAAAAGTTTTAGAGGTGATTTTAGAAAGGGAACCGTTGATATATATAAACTGATTGAACTTTCATTTTATTGATTGACACTATTACCCATACAAGAGGAGGTACGCCCACCGTTCCCCGTGTCTCAGTGAGAGAGTACTTACCGGATAAGAGCCACGTCATCAGCTTTAAGAATCGGATAGGTGAGCCAAAGCAAAATTTTGTGGAGTACCTAGTAGCTGTCTTGGAGCGCAGTACTAGACGTCTGCGGTCCAAGGAGATACCGATGTTGAGGATCCAGTGGTCTAGACGAAGAGCTGATGAGGCCCTTTGGGAGACAAAGGAGAGTATTAGACGTAATTATCCCGAGTTCTTTGCGGGGATTGATGTTACTTGTATACTGACGAGTTAGTACTCGGATGCTATATTGTTTGACTTTTCATGTTCCCTTGGATTGAGTGATTGTGTTTCCGTTGATGTGTGCCTGATTATGATGATTGAGTGGTTGCATGGTAGACAACAAAAAAAAAAAAAAGAATTTATGACACAAAATATACAAAGAGAGTCGTTTGTTTAGATACATTATTCTAAGTTTCGGGACGAAACTTCTTTTAAGAGGGCACTGATGTAATACCCGAAAATTTTAAACTCCGTTTAATACCGGATCAAACCGGATTCCGATCCACCAACCTTAATTCTTTTAAATAAAAGAAAACGATATTAAATTCTATCATTTTATGTGACCTTGATTCACATAAAATGATAACTTATGTAACCCGTAAATAACCCGTAAATAATTCCGTAATAAATTTTAGAAAATAAATAAATAAAGATAATAATAATAATAATAATAATAATAATAATAATAATAATAAAACCGAAGAACGGTCCCGGGCGAATAACGAGTATTCTTTCAGCCCATTTGTTTTAATTGAAGAGCAGACCCAGTTTTGGCCCATTAGACCCGGCCCAATGACTTTACAGCCGGCCCATATTTTTTTTATCCTAAACCTAATTAATTTTAAACCTAATCTAATGACTCTAACCTAATCTTCAGCCCCGTACGTTACCCTCTCCTGCATCCTTTTGCACGACCGACCATAGCAGCAACAACTCCTCGGCGCCAGAACCGAATCGAAGACGCCGACCAGTGACCGCCCCAGACGAGTTTCCCCTACGACCGGACCTGCCGAACCTTCCTTCCCAGTCGACGGCTAAGAAGTCGCCTGCTCTCTTCGTCACACAGTCGCCGGCCGCCGAAAATAGTTGCTCGACCGGCTTGCGTCGCTCCTTGCAGATATTGGGCGACCACTGTCGTCTTCGGCGCACCGGGATGATAAGACGAACCTTCGGGCTCGCGTACCAGGCGGTGCCTTCCTCCCTTGTCCCCGGCGTCTATAATCGTAAGGTTTAAGTAAAGCTTTCTACTTGCCTCTACGTTCTTTCTCGAGCGCGACCTAACAAGGCTGAGTCGGAACTGCTATAGGTTGGAACACCGGCGGCAAGCAAGGACCATCTTCACAGTTGCAGTCCCGGTACTGAGTCGAGACCGTACCTCCTCTGAGCTTGGTACCCGATCGGAGTTGCCGCCAAGCCCTAGTTCCGGTGAGCCCCTTCCCTTCACTTTACAGCCTTTGTATACTAGTAGCTTATGAATTTGGGTTGTAAACCAGTAAGTGGAATAGAAAGAATATGTTGTTAGACTCATGATGAAGGTAGAGAATTAATTGGGGGTTTATGTGAAGGATAGGGTAGCATAGTGAGCAATCGCATCACTGTAGTCGAAGGGCAGTAAATGCGTGAGTGGTGTTGCATCTTGGTGCTGAGGGTAGTGTAAACATGTGATTGTAGTGTACGTATATATATACACATAGATGACGGAAGTTGAGGATATGAGTATATATATATATATATATATATAAAAGTATAAGTATAGTATAAATATATAAGTATGTTTATGTAGGAGTGTAGTGTATATATGTATCTATATATAGATGTAGGAGTTGAAAGATATAAATAAATATACATGTAGCAGTACCGTGTACATATACACGTATATATATGTATGATATGGGAGGTATAAGTGTATATATATATATATATATATATATATATATGAATAAGTAGAGTATATATACATAAGTATATATATATAGATGAGTAAGGGTAACGTGTGTATATATATATATATATATACACACGTATACATATATGTATAAGAGTAGAGTAATAACCGGGAAGGAGGAGGAGTGTTGTACTCTTTGACGAGTTAACTCGAGTTTTGACCTTATAACCTATAAGTAGCTATCCGAGAGACACAATTTATGGAAGACAAGTTATAAAAGAAATTAGTAGAATTCAAGAATAAACTTTGAGAATTTTCGGCACTAAGGGTAAAATGGTCTTTTACCGTAAGAGAGCTTTTCCGTAATCCCTTCGCATGAGGTTGGACATCTAGATGTGATTTTGACCCACATGCCTTATTTGACAGGCGTATGAGTTACCACGAGTATGGACCGATTTGAGACTTGTTAGAGTGTGATTTGACTCAGGTAAGTCCTTGCGACTTACTTAGCTTGTTTCTGGATATTAGTTGGATGATAATGGTTGTGTGTGTACAATGTGTGTTATAATAAATAACAACTTGTTAGGACGACCGTGGTTTAAGTTTTAAGGCCCAAGTGTATGTATAACGGGCCGTGACATCACTGCCCAGCTCTGCCAGGAGACTGGGAGGTTCTCTATACCCAGACCATACAGGTACACGGTGAGATGCATCGGATCCACTCCTGATGGGTACACGGGGGCGGAGGCGAGGTTTGGGAATCCCTCGTGTCACAAAATAAGTATCATTAGAGTGAATGACTTAAATGAAGATAATAAATGGATTGTTTGAAAGCATGATGAGTGTTTATTATTTTATGTGTGTGTGTGCTATTATCTTTTCTTCTAATGTTTAGATAACTAGCTAATGGTTGTTTTGTTGTGTTTTTAGATTTACCGCAGGTTAGAACAGCAGCTGAGTGATCCGGAAGTAGTGGTCAGCCGGGTCTCCGTACTCCTTAGAGTGGGGGTTTGGGTTGTTACTTTGTTGTCCTTTTGTTAAGACAGTTAGTCTTTTCCGTTGTTTAAGAACTATAGGCTGTTAGACTTTGTTGCATTCATCCTGTTAAAAATACCTTTTTATGAATTTCGGTTTTTCCTTATTTGTGTCTTGTTGCAAGATCCTAGTAATATTGTTGTCAAATTGAGGTCGGGACCCATTGTGAGGTCCTAACCAGTAATGTCCCGAGTTTTGAGAATTCGGGGTGTTACATGTGCTAGACCTACACCAAGTTGGATAAGGAACGGAGGCGAGAAATCTTAACATTCTCGTGCCACAACTTTAAAACGGAATAAAGTGAATCACCTAAGCTATCAGATAATAACCGGATTGCGTGCCAGCATGATGAGTGTTTATGTTACCTTGGGTGTGTTTGTGCTATCCTTATTCTATTTTTATTTGGATTGTTAGGTAACGGTTATTCCGTGTTGTAGTTTTTGTAGAGATAGACAGTTGCAGAGAGATCCGGAAAAGATGGTTAGTCGGGTCCACGTACTTATTAGATGGGGACGGTGGAGTCTTCCATACGGCATGCATGTTATATAAATATATATATATATATATATATATATATATATATATATATATATATATATATATATATATATATATGTTTTGTAAGGCTGTCACATGTGTACATTCATACAATAAAATATTATGTTTTGAAATTGTTTTAAATACATTTGTGCCTTGTTGGAAGATCCTACTAAAGTTGTTGTTAAACCTAGGTCGGGACCCATTGTGAGGTCCTAACCAGTAGCTCCCCGAATTCAGAGAACTCGGAGAGTTACAATTCTTGTGTTATATTTAAATGTTTTATTGGATCTTTCGTCGAAGTGAACGAAACTTCGAAAGAATTTCTCGTTTTAGGCTCGGAGTGAAATAATTCACCAAAATGCACGATGTGGCTCGGAGTAGAAGCGTGGTCTTAGACCGCACTCTTATTTGTAAAATGCGTTGTCGGGGACAACTTTTTAATATCCAAAATAAAGATAATAAAAACACAAATAGAGGTGCAGTTCTAGACCGCGCCTATAGTGTAACGTTTTTGAAAGAAAAAAAAAGATAAAGAGGCGTGGTTATAGACCGCGCCTAAAGGACAACTGTTAAAAAAAAAAGAATATATAGGCGCGGTCAAGGACCGTGCTTTTAAGTGTAATGTTTTTTATTTATTTTTTTGTATTTTGTTTAATCAGAATATTAAAGCACGGTTTGTATCCGCTCTTCTTTTTGCAATAGACGCGGTCTACGACCGCACTTACTCTCCAACCCGAAAATCTCGTGTATTTTGGGGAATAATTTTGCTCCGAAGTTAATTTGGGTAAATTTTCCTCATTTTTGTTTATTGTGGCGAAATATTCTGTTTTTTTTCCTACTTTCCATTTGACAAATAGTTTCCCTTTTGGCAAGATGAATTAATCGAGCAGTGAATTATTCAGCATTATCAAAATATGTGAACTCGCAAGATGAGTTTACACTCTTTGTTGTCAGATTGACTGTTTATTTGTAGCATTCACTATTTATTTTTGGTAGACTTGTAGTCAAAACTTCGTAAGTAGATGACATATTGACTTTATTTTTATCGCTATTTTATTTTCATCGATAATTTATTTTCATCGATAATTTATTTTCGTCCCCCCCGCTAAAAATCTTGCGGCCGTCACTACTTATGTACACCATGGTACGCACTAGACCCGGAATTGCCTATGCAATTGAAATATATAGTGAGTTGTTTCCTATCAAACCCGGGAAAGGAACATTAGATTGTAGTGAAATGGATCCTCCGATATCTACAGTACACTAATAATAGGTGCTTATGCTTTGGAAATGAGAAGCTGATACTTCAAGGATACACAAATGTTGTTTGGACCGGTGATAATAATTCTAGTAAATCAACATTCGGATATGTGATTACAATTGTAGGGGGAGCTGTTTCTTGGAAATCTAAGTTACAAAAGTGTGTTGTCTTGTCCACCACTAAAGCATAATACATTACAACTACTGAGGTCTAGAAGGAGATGTTATGGATAAAGAACTTACTAAAAGAGATGGGAGTAGTGCAAGATCGATATATCTTGCAATGTGATAATCAAAGCACAATTCACCTAACAAAGAATTCACTTGTTCACTCCCACTCAAAACATATTGACATACGATATCATTGGATCCGATATGCTCTCAAAGAAAAGCTTATGCAACTTGACAAGGTACACACAAATGAGAACTGGACAGACATTATGACCAAGGTAATACTGACCAAGAAATTTGAATATGTGTTGAGGCATCGACATCAAGACACCAAATTAAGAAGAGGGTGAGAATTGTTGGTCTCTTCTTAATCAATATGGATCAAAATTAGCAACTTAATCTGAAAATTAATTATAGATTAGATGGAGATACTTAGCTTCATTCTGTATATTAGTTATGAGTGTTTTGGCTTGATTGTGTTGTTTATCATGTTATAATGGATAACCGGAATATGATTCACCCTTTATAACCTTAACTGACCCAAGTGTATGATAATTGGGCGGTGACCACTTGTTTAGTTCTTCAGGAGACTAGAATGTGCTCTTGCAACCCAGGCTCGTAGGTAACGGATAGTGTTGATCTACTCCTATTGGTAGACAGAAGCGGAGGCGAGTTTCGGGAGATTCTCGTGTGACAAAAGAAGTTGAATTAGTAATGGATAACTTTAAGAAAGATAATAACCGGTTGTGTGCGAGCATGCTATATGTTTAATTTACCTTATGTGTGTTTGTGCCTTTACGTTCTCTCCGATATCTAGAATGTTAGCTCACGGTTTATACCGTTGTTGTAGATGTTCTGCATGTTCAAGATGTTGTTGAGTGATCCGGATGGTGTGGTCAGTCGGGGTTCTCGTACATTATAGGATCGGATCGGGTTTATGTTCTTTTTGTTGGTTTTCCCCTTTCATTTTGAACTCGAATGCGAGTCTTTTACGCTTTCCGTTGTTTAAACCGTTGGTTTTATATTGAGTTTTGGTTTTCATTCGTTTGTGCCTTGTTGTAAGTTCCGTTGTGTTTTTGCTACTTTGAGGGTCGGGACCCATTGTGCGGTCCTACCCCGTAGCGCTTCGAGTTTCCAAAACTTTGGGTGTTACATATAAGCAATTGAATGTCACCATCCACATTCAAATAAAAGTGTGTAACTACACAGTGCCCACAAAATTCATATTCTCAAAATTCCTTCCCCACAAATACGAGGGAGTTTGTTTATTCCGTTAAGTATTTACTTAACTAGCTCCGTATCCTCATCCTACAAATGTGAAATTGGGATTCTTCCCAACACTCCTAAACTAAGCAAGCTACCCTTCACTGTAGCAAGACATCTATTCATCTTGTCCACAACATCATTGAAACTTCCCTTTTGATATGATTCTACAAAACTGGCATCCCTAGATACCTCCCAAAATCCCGTAAACTGGAATGCCAACTTTTTTATACAACTGCAATATAAAATCGTCCCCCATATTTGTGAGTAAGAGAAAAGCTAAACGTCACCGGTTAACACATTGTCGAGCCTTCACAAAACTCTTATGGGCATCCCTTAATCACTTTTACTTGCGTCATAAAAGTTTCAACAAATAGGACAATATCACCTACAAAGAAAATGTGAAAAATAGATGAGTGTCCCCTCTCATGTCCATAGGTTTCCAACCACAACGATGAAGTAACTCAGCCGTGCAAGACATTACACGATAAATAAAGGGGAGAAAAGGTTTCATGTCTTCCCCCTCGTAGGTTGAAACTTCTCGTTATCTCATCGTTCTAGATAATCATCATCGTTGGTGATCTGATACATGATGAGATCCACCTAATATAGTCTCTAAAAAAGTACGTTATGTACTAGTCTATATTAAAAAGTTATTTGAGTGTCTTTACTATTTAAACGAATTAGATAATCAAAATAATAATTTATTATGTGATATTGAGATACATCAAAATTTAATTTTTATAAAGATTGGTGAAATTATTTTCTCGTTAAACCGAATTAGACACTTGAACAAAACAAAATTAAGATTAAAACAAGTTAGAACTAAAAACTTATTTAAAGGTAATTTACTTTTTTATTTTATTTTAATTAACTTATCAGCAATATTGGCGTAAAAAACTATGATTCACAATTGAATCTTCCACTTCATTATTATCTTTACAAGAAATACTATTCGTACCACATTAAACATGTTATTCATACCCCGACTACACGTACGCAATGTGTATCCTTAGCAACAAGTTCATTTCGTCCAAAAATAAAGAAAAATGGTTACGACTACGTTTGGCGGATGCGTAGTCATACTATGCATACGACATGCGTAGTAGAGTGTATGTGTAGTAGCTTATAACATACATTTGGTTGGAAAAATAAGGAAATATTACTACGCCTACGCATTGCGTAAATGCGGTAGACGTAATAAGGTTAAAAAAAAATATTACGCGTACGCATTACATAAGCGTAAAAGGGTACATATAACATGGTTAATGTGGTACGAATAGCACGAACCCAAGAAATAAGACGAATTTTTTGCATCTATTTCAAATAATAAAATATGTATTTAACGATTCGAATAAATCTAGGATGCATGATATCCACATCTTTCTTAATCATTAAGAGATCAACGATTGAATTCCCCTTGACATGGTCCCGTCTCCAAGATTAGCATGGTGCGTTGTCCTTGACTTCGACATTGTCTAAATTTTTTTAATACTTGTCATTTGAAT
This sequence comes from Fagopyrum esculentum, assembly GCA_033239045.1. NCBI lineage: Eukaryota > Viridiplantae > Streptophyta > Magnoliopsida > Caryophyllales > Polygonaceae > Fagopyrum > Fagopyrum esculentum. The sequence goes on from BSUD01000003.1 coordinate 12,749,925, forward strand.
ATATATATATATATATATATATATATATATATATATATATATATATATATAATTTGGATAATAGAACAATGAATCTTAAGTTAAATGCACGAAGTATTATAACCCTTAAATCAACATAATTGAGGTTTGTAATTTGGTCAAATTAATTAACACTTATTATTTGAACAAAAGTTTAATAAAATAATTGAACATATAAATTAATATTTGAACAATTTCGAATATAATTGAACAATTTCAAATATAGTCGAAAAATTAACATATTTGAACAATTATAAATAAGTTGAATAGTTTTTAATTGAACAAAAATATGTTATATTTGAACAATTGTTACTCGATCTTTTTTTTTTTTAAAACACAAAGCAGTTAGGAAGGACTATCTTATAGAGGTAGTCCATCCTAAAGCATCATTACGGATGAGAACACGAAGTTCGGAGTCGTCAGAAAAAGGTGTGTTGAGGTTCAAAATTCTCAAATGGGTCAATCGGTCAGCAACATAGTTGATTTTTCTGAACACATGTCTGACATGGACTTCCTCAAAGAAGCGAAGATTCAGTCTGGAGTCGGGTACGATCATCTCGATCTCCCAAAAACAGTATCAAAGTCCTTGAAGTACCTTGATAACACATAGATTATCACCCTCAATTTTGATCTTTTTGATATTAAGCTTTATTGCTTCTTTTAGTCAAGCTTTAGATCAAAAGCTTCAGCTTTGAATACCGAGTTAAAGTTGTTTTTCTTAGCGTCCAAACTGATAACTTTGCCGTTATGATTTCAAATAACATAATCAATAGACTTTATGCCCGAATCGAGTTTTGATCCATCAAAGTTAAATTTATTTAATCCAAGTTTTGGTTTGTCCCATTTGATGTTATTTTTCTTCCTTATAGAGGATTTGTTATTTTTTGGGGTGTGTTTAAATTTGTAGTCGTCCTCATCCGTAATACGAGTTTTCCAATTATGTAGTTGGCCTTTTGATGAAGTTTACGATATCATGGTTTGATCCAATAATATCGTTATTAAAGACGGTTTTGTTCTTGAAGATCCAGATACTCCACCAAATAGTTGCAAGGCGAGTAAAGTTGTTAATACCGATCTTGTTTTTTTTATCTCTAGCAATATTTCATGGATTTGTTTATTTTCTGTACTAATGGTATTGATGTTGGTTATGATGGAATTGTCAATTCTCACAATCACATTTTTACTGTATGGACAATCAATAATATTTCATGGATTTGTTTGTTTTTTGTACTAACTATTACTTGATCTATTGATTGTGAATTCTTCATACTTTTGATTATAAGACCTCTTTTCACTTGAATTTAACCTTATATATAGTAAGAACATATTTTACGGTAAAAAATGAGAACAAATCTCGGCCACTTAATTAAGTTCATTCAATTGTCATGACGTTCTTATTTATGGACAATAGTTAAGTACACATTTATATATGGTCAAAATATAAGTGGTTATCTTGAAATATAATTATTACCTAATTAACCGTTCACAATTTACCTGATTGTCTTCCCGACGGTCGTCAAAAGAAACTTTAGTATGTATTGCAGAATTTGCAGACAAGATGATAAATTACTGGTTTTTTCTGGTTACTAATCATGCACAATGATTAAATCTTTAGTTTATCATGTATCCGTGTGTTTATATTACTCGTACACATTCAATAAACTAGTGTATATTGTGTTAATATAATAGTTAATCATGTAATCAATAGTGACGTTTAATCGTGCAAATGCACATTAAACAACTGATTGTTAGTTGTGCAATGCTTATGATCTCATGTGCAAGCTTGATATATCACTACCTACTATACTTATTGTTCATTACCTTATTATCTTTTACGTAAAAATCCACCTTCACTTCATTGCAAGACTACATCGAATCCTCGGGATTCGGTCTCCACATTCGCATGGGAGGTGGAGAACGTCTAGGATTCTCTATGGTGAAGTCCGTATAAATGTTCATCGTACTCGTGTTACAATGTTAAGCTTAGTATACTACCAATAAATATATGTACGTATATCGGTATATGTGATTTCAAAGTACACGATTTGCAATAAATATCACTCTAACTGCATGCTTGTATGTTAATCAAAGTTGTGATATTCAATGTAAAAAACTAAACACAAAAAATGTACGTTTTTGTAACTTCAAAGTCAAAGTGCACGGATATCACTCTAGCATGCACATATACACTCACTTGAACTATAAGAGTTAATTAAATGAAAATTTGTGCAAAGTTGTTAATTCTAACTGCATGACTTCAAAGTGCACGAATTACCCCGGGAATCTCAAGTCATATATTAAAAGTTTTATACGATAATAGTGGTTGTGTACGATAAATTGTATAATTGTAACATTCGGTTGCCATTTGAGTATACATATTGGACGTATCTAGTTCATATTTATCAAATAAGTTATTGTTGTATTAATTGTGCACTGACTAGCTCCATATTTAATTGACTTATCGTACGTTTATTATTTGATCCAACGACCAATATACGTTCTCATATATTACTGTAACATAAATTCTCACTTGATCTTAATCCTATATATATAATCATTATATTTTAAAAATTAAGTATATGATATAATAATTATTATAAAATGTACGTAGATGTAAAGAGTTTTATAATCACAAAATAATTTTGAAATAAATAGAAACAATGTGAATAGCAATGTTGCATATACCGTATATACCAATTTGATAAACGGGCCCAAGCAACAAAATGATGGCCCAATCCAACTACCAAATGGGCTATTATTAGGCTTCCAAATTTATACCCAAATTGATGCCATATAAAACACATAGGGTGCGTTCGACGTGCATAAAAAATGAGATTATTTGGTAAATTATTGTACCTAGATTATTTTAAAAATTATTTTGACCCAAAAAATTACCCAACTACAAAAAGATTATTGGTAAATTATTGAAAATTTTTATCTCTCACAATAATCTCAATGTTCCACCAAACGAACCCATAATCATAAAGGAGGTATTATAGACCGTAGGCCGGCTAGTGGACCATTCCAATATTTTACAAGTTTTATACCGTCCACAAATCCTTGTAGGTTAGGGTTTGTTGGAGTTTATTTTAACTCATTTTATAAGTATTAATTTTGGGTTGTTTATATGTAATTTGTTAAAATAAATTGAGCGGTTTATTTGAGTTTATAAACCCAAGAATATAACCTTCTTTAACTGAGGTTATATTTTATATGTCTTTTTTACAGAGAATAAGCCAGAAAAAACAAGTAAACATGAGATAACTTATAACCTCATTCAGATTAAAAGTCCGAAAATAAACTATAAGCTCAAATAACCTTATTTATATTAAAGTAAACTGTAAAAAAAATTATCTACAAGTAAGCATGCCCTTGAAGATTAAGAATTATTCCCGAAAACGAAATGGTTACGAATCAATAAAAAAATTATATTTGTTGGTAATTAAAATAGAATATTAGAGTCGTTTAACAAACGAATTTCATTTTATTTTATTTTTACCTTTAATCGTTTCATTTTATTCTACCAAAAAAAACAACTTCATTTTATTTTCATTACACGAAAATAATTTAATCATTTCATTTTATTCTACCAAAAAAAATCATCTACAATGGTCAATATGTTTGCTGGATTTTGAGTTTCCTATCTCTAAATAGGATTTTTCCTCTTGGTACCCTCAAGGTTTGGACTTTTCCTCTTGGTATCCACCAAGTTTCAAAATTCCTCTTGGTGCCCTCAAGGTTCCATTTGTTTCCTCTTTATACCCATTCTTAATATATTACATTAAAATTCATTATAAAATGATTAAAAAATCAGAATAATAAATTTAAAATAGATTATGACTTCATTAAGTTTTAAACTAATAAATTTATAATGATAGTGTTTTTTAAAAATATTTCTCTTATTAAAAAAAAGTAAAGTAAATTAAAG
>BSUD01000003.1:12754290-12906690 GCA_033239045.1 Fagopyrum esculentum
AATTATAAGATTATGGAAAAGTATATTATAAAAAATAATAAATTAACACATAAAAAATAGTATTGTTATTTTCTAATTTAAATAAAATATAGAAAATTAAATTCAAAAAAGAACTATATGTTTAATTTTGGACTCTTAAAGAAATTTAAAAAAAAATTTGTTTTTGATTTATTTTAATTCAAAAATAAAAATATCTTTATTTTACTTTATTTTTTAATTAGAAAATATTTTTAAAAAATACTTTTATTATAAATTTATTAGTTTAAAATGTAACTAAGTCATAATCTATTTTAAAATTATTTTTCTGATTTTTTATTTATTTTATAATGATTTTTATTGTAATATATTAAGAATGGGTATAAAGAGGAAACAAATGGAACCTTGAGGGCACCAAGAGGAATTTTGAAACTTGGTGGATACCAAGAGAAAAAATCCAAACCTTGAGGGTACCAAGAGGAAAAATCCCTCTAAATATTTGATTTTTATGAAGAATGTGTTGAAGCTAGTATTAAACAAGACGAAAAAAAGAAAATATTTAGAAAGAAAAAAAAACATTAAATTTAAGCACATTTACAACACAATTTTTTTTTGAATAGTAATATGCTAACTGTGTATTCAGAAATTTCGTAATATACAATATGTGTAATTTGTGTACTTTGCGCGGATATTTTTTTTTAAAATTAACTAAAATATAGTATAATTATTTTTTGAACTACTATTAATAAAAATTGTATGTTTTTATTTGGTTTATTATAATTATAATATATTATGCTTTAATTTAAAAGAAAATATATCTAAGAGATCATATTTCAGAATTTTTTTAATCAAAATTAAAATGTATTTCGAAAGTAAAAAAATAAATTAGTTAGTATTGTCTTTTTAGAATATCATTATTTTATTCTAAATTTATATGGTAAAAATAAACTTAGTTAATGAAACATGATAAATAATCGAATAGTAAATAATAAATAAATATGTGATAAAACAATAAATATCCGATTATATAAGAGAATATATAACACATAACTTGAAGATCGTTTTCACCTATCTAATCCTAACTTCTTAGACAACTTTATAGGCAAAAAAGTTACGAATTAAAAACCATGAAACATAATTTTGACCATACAATTACATGTCAACAAGTCGACCCCTTGTCACATTAATGTTTGCAAACAAGTGGTAATGACTTTCTTCATTCAACTTATACATTATTTGACTATCCCTGTAAAATAATTGAGCACAAAAGGCAAAAATCAAAAATCAAAATAATATTTATTATGATTAAATTGAAGAATATATATTATTGATTGTCCAAACTTATAATTTTCGGTTTACTATTTTGACCTTTTGTGATAAGCATATTTGAAGTGAATATATGCTTTCAATATGCAACAATTTGCTATCCAACAATCATGTCTACATCTTATCGATACAAATAGTAAAGGACCGTAAAACGGTGTCATGGGTATTCGAGCATATATGTGTTGGGTTTAAACCCAACATAAGAATTGATCGAGTTTTTAAAAATAACTGACAATAAAAGAAGTAATCTACCGATTTTGTATAATGGTTCATTAATTTTAAAAATATATAACATCAAATGTTATGAACTTATGATAATCATGGAGTGATAGCTAGGTGACTACATACTTTAATGGAAGGTAAAAGAAGTTAGGCAGGATGATTGAAGTAACTTTTTGAAATTTAATTGTACAAGTTATATGGTGACATTGACTTTTGTGTCTCTTATGTAGTGACAAAATGACAATATAAATTGGATTTGTATACTCTTTTACTAGCTTAATAAGTGTTAATGAATAATAAAATATTGAAATAAATACTCTTTGTTGTAAGTTCTTAAGGATGTATTTGACAAACGGTTAAATAATATTGTTTGTTATTCTAATATATATGTCTGTGTTTATTTGAAAATATTTTTTTTATGATTTTGTTATTTACAGTCACAGTTTTTCAGTGATATTAAAATATTAGTTTTTTTTTTTTTTTGGATAATTTATGGAATTAGGGTTATGATACGAGTTATTTGGGTTCGGCTATGAAAAAGTTCGGTTTAAGTTTGTTCACTTTACAAACGAGTCGAATCTGATACATTTTAAAGCTCGGTTAAAATTTATACTCGACATGTTTATAAACGAGTCGAAGTTGAACATGTCGAAGTTTGGATCGCTCGGCTAAAACTCAATCAACTTCTTCGGCTAGAATAACTCCACGGGGTTGTAATATTAGCCTAGCTCCCTGGCTTGGAAAAAAGTTTGTTCACTTTTTTGTTGGAGATAATAACTTTCAAGTCTTGCATCTAAAGTTGGGAGAATCCGGACATAGTATATTTTTTTTTTGGTAAGGTAGATGGGGAGCAAGACGCTCGCCCATATTATTAGAAAACAAATAACGTAGCTAACAAATGGCTAGCCGTTGGGTCGCTACTCCTCGGGCATCGTTTTGTAACAAAGAAATAACAAAAGTTGGTGGATTCGAAAGCATAAAATAACCAAACGGAAAGGCGTAAGCCAGAGATGCCAAATGATCTGCAACCGCATTAGCTTCTCTGTAAGTGTGACGGAGTTGGACGTTCCAATCCCTACTAAGGAAGTCTTGGCAGCGCGCCATTAGACTGAACAGAGGGTGCGATAATGGGGGCTGTCGGTCAAGAAGCTTGATGATAAGCTCGGAATCAACCTCCACCACAACCCTCCGATAACCACGATTCCAGGCAAGATAAAGTCCCGATACAATTCCCCAAAGTTCGGCCATAGGGACCGAGCAGGGGCCGATGTTCATGAGAAATCCAGCAAGCCACATCCCATTAGCATCTCTGATAACCCCGGCCGCAGTGGCTTGTGCCTCATTATGCCGGACGGAACCATCCGTATTAAGCTTGATCCAAGTAGCCGGCGGGCAGGACCAACCAACCAGAATAAGAGACTTAGAAACCTTATTCGAATGGGTAGACCTTCTCTTAAAGGCGGTAGTGAATTCGCGAACGTAAGTAGCAATAAAAGCCACTCGAAAATAAGGAATGGTCATGTTATTAAACACAACCAGGTTCCTCCATTTCCAACTCCACCAAAGACACGCCGCGAAACACGGAGCCCATGGTAAGTTTTCATCAATATGGTCCTTACGGGACAAGTTGACCAACAACCAGTCGGAGAGGGAGCTGCAAAAGAAACCTCCAGCGTGACTCGCAGACAGGAAGTTGTCCCAGAGAGGAACGATTTTTGGGCAGTCCCTGAGAAGATGAAGCGTGGTTTCAGGCTCAATCAAACATAAAGGGCACTCCGGGTTGGAACTGAGATGTCTCCTATGTCTCTCTTGATTAGTAAGCAATCTTCCCTTCGCGACAACCCAGAGAAAAGTTTTAATACGCTGAGGGACAACCAGCTTCCAGATGAGATTGTATAACAAGGACATAGGGTCATTCCGTCGCACACAACCCACCAATGCTCTGAAGGCTGAAGCAGTAGAAAACACCCCATTATCGGTTAATTTCCAAGAGATGCAGTCATTCACATCAACATCAGAACGGATATGAATAGACGCGAGAGCAAGAACGAGGCCGTGAGGTAGATACGGCGAGATGCGAGCCCAGTTCCAACCTTCACCAACGGTCCAGAAATCGACAACTCTCGCCTCAACATCAGAGATAGGAGGACATGAGGTAGCTTTGTTTAAGAGAGGGGCAGTCCCACACCAAAGGTCAGTCCAGAAGCGAATATGTAGCCCATTATATGCGATCCAACGGAGACCCAGACATAGCACATTGTCCTTAGCCCATAGTAAGCCGCGTATGATGTAAGACCCATGGGCGACAGTACGACACTCCAGAAGACGCCGGACAGAAATCAAGTCGTACTTAGAAGCCAGAAGATTCGCCCAAGGAGCTTCAAGAGAGTGAATGAATCTCCAAGCGAGTTTCCCTAAAGCCACAGAGTTCGCATCAATAGTAGCCCGTACGCCCAGTCCTCCAAAGTCTAAAGGCAAGCAAACGTCTTTCCAAGCAACCAAATGCATTTTCTTACGCTCTTCCGTCCCAGACCAAAGAAAACCTCTGCATGCTTTATCAATGTCCTCACAGATCGATAGAGGGATCTTTACCATTCTCATGATGTACGACGGAAAGGAGCACAAGACGGATTTCACTAGTGTAAGGCGGCCGGCGAAGCTCAAAAGTCGGCCCTTCCACGTCGCAAGTCTCAGTTTTGTTTTTTTCCACTAGAAAATGGAAGTCTGCCACTTTCATTCTAGAATGTAAAATTGGAAACCCGAGGTACTTCCCAAAACAATCAACTATCGGAATACCAGTGGACTGATGTATGGCCTCCCTTAAAACCGAGTCGGTGTTGGGCGAAACCATAATTTGTGACTTTTGTAGATTAACTTTTAGACCGGGGTGCTCACTGAACAGCTTTAGACAATTAGTAATAACATCCACACAGTCCTCCGAAACTTCCGAGAAAAGCACGATATCATCAGCAAAGAAAACGTGCGATAAAGCTGGACATCCCCTCTTTATCCGAATAGGCTTCCACAATCCCGTATCCACTAAATGCTGAATATAATGACTGAGTCTTTCAAGGGCGAGCACAAACAGGTACGGGGACAGAGGGTCCCCTTGTCTAACCCCCCCAGACGGGGTAAAGCTATCCGAAAGTTCACCATTCCAAAGAATCTCCATGGAAGAGGAACGAATACATGTGGAAATATACCTTAGCCAGATATTCGGGAGGCCGAGACTCTCGCAGGACTCCATTAAAAAGTCCCAAGACAACCTATCATAAGCTTTCTCCAAATCAATTTTTATTGCCATTCATTTCTTACCCGATTTCTTCCGGACCAGGGAATGGATCATTTCCTGAACAAGCACCACATTATCCTCAATCATGCGACCAGGAATGAAACTGCTTTGAAACGGGCTAACAATAGATTCCATAACGGGCTGCAGACGCGAAACCATAAGTTTAGAAATTAGTTTGTAGATGACATTACATAGTCCAATCGGTGTAAATTGCGACATGTGTTCAGGGGAGACTCTTTTCGGGATAAGAGAAATCACAGTGGTATTAATGCCCTCAGGGAGCACAACCGATGTAAAGAAATTCTGCACAAAGGTAATAACATCCGAACCGACCAAATCCCAAGCGGTTTTGTAAAATACAGCACTGAAGCCATCCTTCCCAGGAGCCTTAAGCGAGCCCATAAAGAAAAGACAGTTCTTGATCTCATCATTGGAGAAGGGCCTGCAGAGATGATCACAGGTTTCCGGAGCCAAGGAAGGAAAATTTGAGAAGAACGTACCTGAAGCCGGGGCAACATCCGCCTGAGTGGAGAATAGGTTGGAATAAAACTGGACAGCTAAGCGACTCATCTCTTTGTAATCCGAGATCCAAGAGCTGTCGTCATTCCGAATACATTCGATTCTGTTGGACCTCCTCCGAACCATGGTTGATAGATGAAAGAAAGACGTATTCCTATCGCCTTCCATTAAAAATATCTCCCGTGAATTTTGAAGCCAAAGCATTTCTTCCTGATCGAGTATAGCATCAAATTCCGCTTGAAGTTGGGTGTGTAAATTGATAAGACCAGAAGTGAGATTTGATTCAATCTCTTTCTGAATATCGGCAAGACGTTGAAAGACCAAATTCTTTCTGAATTCAATCCGACCAAAGTCTTCACGATTCCATCTTAGGAGCCGTTTACGCACAGTCAAGAGAACCCGAGAAAGGTTATTATCAGAAGAGTAGCACCAAGAGGAACCCACCACATTATAGAAATCCGGATGTAATGTCCAAGCCGCCTCAAAACGAAAGGGACGCCGAGAAGTATCAATTGATCTATTTGGGAAAAACTGTAGTAGGAGCGGATTGTGATCGGATGATAAAGAGGGGAGATGTCGGATAGATGCTTCCGGCCATCGAACCCTGGCAGTGTCATTCATGAACACTCGATCGAGCCTTTTAGATATTCTGAGATGAGGTAAGCGCCCTCTATTCAATGAAAATGCAGGGCCACTGAATCCTATATCGATGAGGCCAGAAGTATCGACCCAATCCTGAAATACCGTGGTATCTTGAGAGAGAGAGCTAGAGACGCCCCCAACATCATTACTGTTGAGGACACAGTTAAAGTCACCACTGACGATCAAAGGACCAGAGCACCCTATAATAGCTTCCAACAAAGCATTCCAACCAGAAACACGTCTCGTCGGAGAGGGGGGGTTATAGACAACAAAGAGGTTTAATTTGCAGTTATCCATCTCGATCGAGGCATGAAGGAAGTTGGATGCTTTTTGTATTATAGTCAAATTCAGTTCACGTACATTCCACAACATCCAAATACCACCCTCAAACCCAACAGCTTCGACCCTAGCATGATCAGAGAACTTTGTTCCTAAACAGACGTTGTCCGCCGTAGTACCCGAGATCTTAGTTTCACATAATATGAGTAGTTTAACCTTGTGACGGTTTAACATGTAGCTGAGGGCCTTGCGGAATCGTCGATTACCCGCACCCCTGCAATTCTAGAATAATGTATTCATTTAGAACCCGTATTTATCGCGGGCTCCGATGACATCGCGTTGGCACTTAAGTGATTACTCTCGCCCATGATAATGTCCGGCGGTACGGATTTAATGACGGTACTCTGTGAAATTTGGACGCTTGTATCCACCTCCATCTCACGAGATTCATTATTTTGCTCAGGAGGTCGGGGGGGAGAATGCGAAACTGGCGCCGCTATCGAGGTGGAAACCCTAGCAGAATTAGGGGTGGGACGTAGTGCCTTTGAATCATTGGTTACACTTAAGCCTGTGGGCCCTCCGGTCGCTACAGGACCAATAATCTTGGGCCGCTTTGACTTCTTTTGGGCGTCATTAGGGTTACTTTGAGCTGACGTCACGGTAATAACAACTCCACTAGCCGTTTCTTTTCCCTTGACATGATTACTCTCCGCCATTATTAGTGCATTGATGGCTTTCGAAACTGTCTCCTTCATGATTGAAGCCGTTACCGACTGCGTAACCGTCTCACTCATTGTTGGCGTGCTCAGTAACGGTGATGCAATCGGTGCCGTCACACGAGTTGCACTTTCCGGCAAAGCGCCCTCAGTCTTGGAATTGGCGAGAATCTCAAACTTGTTCCCATTGTTATGCACAGGTTTTTCTGGAGTGTTTGTGGTTTGTTTTGAGGGTCGACGCGGTTTCCTCACAACCGACATCCAAGGTCCAAGGTAACCATCCCCATCAAACACCGGGGAATTAGTCTCAGCACTGGGGTTATTACGTTCCATATCATCAGTCACACCAATACTTGATGATGGAGCAGACTGATCTTTACTATATGGATCCTTTCTAATAGAAACTTGCTCTTGTGGGCATCTTTCCACGCCATGTCCGTACAAACCACAACGGTGACAGATAGCATTTAGTCCCTCGTAAACCACATGCACCCGGTTGTCTCCAATCAATATAGTCCCAATTAGAGGCTTGTCTAATTCTATTTCGACACATACTCGAGAAAATAGGTTAAAATCCACACGGCCCCACTCTACATACCAATGGAGTTTAACATGGTAACATAACGGGTATCCCCTAATCAGCCCGTCGATCGATCCTAACATGTGAGCTACAAAGATAATGAGATGTTGAACCTTTTTTTTTTCAAGTGTCAACTAGGTCTATATCTTAGCTGTATTTGGGAGGTCGTGTTGGAGATAATAACTTATTAGAACTAAACTTGAGAGAATCTGAATCTAGTATATAAAGTTGGTGGGTTACTCTTATTATCAACAAGTTTAATGCCCGCACCTTGTGCGAGTTATATATATAATTAAAAAATTAATTAAAACAAAATTTTCAAAATTTTAAATTAAGAAAACAAAATGCGATATATAAAATTTGAAATTATAAATTTAACTCAAAATTTTATTTTTGTAAATTAAAATGTGCCTAAATTATTTTTTGAAAATTATAAAAACAAAATCTAGATGTGCTTTTATTATATTTTTATTTTAATTAATATTTGAGTAAAATTGATGTGGCATGATAATTTATTAGATTAATGATGATTTGGCTTGCTGACTGTTTATTAGTTAATGATTTTTTTTATTATGAAAAATATTATGGTAAATCTGTAAATATCTTGTAGCATTATTGTAAATAAATTGGAAAAAAGTAATGTGGCTAGCCTTAACACGCAACATGTGGACGAAGTGAGTTCTGTTTTAGTAAGATATATAGATTGGTTTACAATAGAACTCACTAGGCTTATGTATTAGGTTTGAGTTTAACGCGCATGTGCTCGTATGCACACGACTCCTACTTGAATTACTAAATCAAGAATCTAGCCATCAACTTTTCATGTTTTGTTTCCTAATCACTTAATTTAAAGAAAAAAAATATTTTCTTCTTTTTTTTCCTTCCCAAACTGTCGACAAGTTGACAATACATATTACACTTGTTGACTAGAGGTGATACTTTCCGGACTCGGATTGGATATGGATCGGACTTTTGGAAATATTTTGCCCGTTTGTTCGGATTGAGTCTGGATGCCGGACTTGGACTCTTGTCAGTGCACGACCGATAGCCCGAGTCAGGTACATGGGCGTGCAAGCCGTATTTATTATTTTTATATATTTTATTGAAAGTTTATAAACAAATACATAATATTACATTTTATATACATAATAGTCTATTGTTGGCAATCCGAAAAAAGTATGGAAAATGTGCTTGTTGATTGTCCATTTTACTCTTATTCATAGTCTATTTTACACTTGTTGATACTACATTTTACGGTTGTTGACGATTCATTTTAAATTTGTTGATAGTCAATTTTTTTATATAAAAAATAGACTTGTTGATAGTCTATTTTACACGTGTCGACCTTCCAAATGAACCGTTAAAAGTGTTGTTTAAAGCTGGTTAAAAATTAAGTTTGACTCACACCCATTCACATTTCAAACAAACCGGACACATTTTAAGGGCTCGGTTGAAATCTAGGTATTTTATTTCGACTCTTTTGTATATACTATTGCTTTTTTTTATTTTTTATCTAGATATTTCTTATTCTCAAGCATACTATATAAATAGATATGTCTAATTATTTTTCTTCCGCTCCATCTTTACGAGTCTTTATATTCCGACTATATTGGAGTGTCGTATGGAGATATTTTTAAGAATTTTGATCGATATAGATGCTGGGAGGGACTGAGAACATCAAATCAACTCTTAAATACTATATGTGAAGTTTAAATATGATGGGTTCACAATTGTTATCCATGTGTTATCGTGTGTATTTTATCTAATCATCTTGTTTCTCCACCTTAAGCATTTGATTTTGATTATCATTCTATTTCTCATGTTTTCTCGTGCTTTCATGTCTACCTCGGACTTTTACAGTTTGGTATTTACGCGGACTTGTTATCTTTTCTTATGTTTCACAATGATTTATCTTTTTACAGACCTTCGTAACACAAAATCTAAACCAAACAGATACCACAAATCCGTTCTTTTATTAAAAAAAAGACAAACATATTACATACTTTAACCCATGGAGTTTCAAATTTGTTATTAATCACATAAAGTCCCTCTTATTTAGTGAAAAACACAAAACAAAATCTAAATTTCAGAAACTAGATGTAAACTTCCCAAAACAAGGGGGTCCGGACCCGAATCAGGGAACTCAGATAGTGCGGTGAGGATCCACTTACCTGACTTCACATAATAACCAACGAGAATACGACACGTATTGTAAGGAATCCTGTACTTTTCAGGGCACCGTATAAATCTAGACCTGCACCTATTTTACGGTTGATATTCCCTCCCTTGATCTGATCGGTGACTGTAAAAAAGAGAATGAATTATGTAAAAGATGAAATTTTTTTACACCAAACTGGTGGGGCCCGGAAATCCAACCGTGGGTCCACGTAATAAAAATCTGTCAATCTTTAGTCTCACGCGTTAGTAGTGGAGTTTGATACACGCGCCACACTTCTTCTAGTGATAGACTGACACTAGGTGGGGGACGAACAATTTTATCACTTTATCTTATCCCTGCATAATAATGTTAAATACGTTAAGGGCCCGTTTGGTTTTAACTCCGTAATCGGAAACGGAATAGAAACGAATCTAGTTCATACGTATGCCCTTGTTCATGTAAGTTTTTGGAATCATTCCTTGTGGTTTGAAGTAATTGGAGTAGAGTTTGATAACGTTTGATACCCTGTAGGGTAACAAAATGTGGGGGAACAAGTGTATTTTGCATTAAACCATAAAGAATGATTCCATAAAATTTCATGAATAAGGATCTACATATAGACTAAATTCGTTTCCATTTCGTTTCCGTTTCCGGAGTTGGAACCAAACGGGCCCTAATTATAAATTGGAAAATAGTTTTTGTAAAAATGAGAAAAATGGAATTTTGAGATTGTTAAAAGTCAATGCACAATCTCTAGATTAAATTTTTATAAAAAAAAAAAAAGGAATTTTTTTTTTTACTAGATGGGTAAGTAATTAGGAATGGTTACCCTCTATTGGTATACAATCTTATGACGTCCTTTCAGACGATTACATCAATTTCACTCGGGACCGTGAGACCGACAACAGGGTTGTCGTGACCAATAGCTGCAAGTTTATCGGCAGTGCCATTGACTTCCCTGAAAATATGGTTAATGAGGATCTGATTGAAACCTGAAAAATAAAAGAGGAATTTTGATGCAATATATTTTAACAGCTTCCTTATACCGAATTTTATTTATTTAAAAAAAACATATATTTTATATGCAGTTTTAAATGTTTATTTGGAAAAAGGTTGAATTGATATAAATGAAAGTGTGTGGAGTAGGATGAAATTAGGTGGCTTGAAAAGGGTTTAAGCCTTTAAGGTGGTCCTAAATGACTAGTTTTTTTAGTGGTTTAAATTTGTTATGATGCATTTTCTTACGTAATTGTGTTGTGTGGTGTCACAAATGGTATGTCCATAATTGGAATTGATATATATGGACTCATGTATGCAAGTGTATACCAAAATAATAATTATGAATAACCAATATTTGCAGCCATAAGAAGTGGGATTTTGAAAAACAAGTTCAGTTTTTTTTGACTAAGAAGATAAGGGGTTAGGAGGGTCAACATCAGTTGGTTGACCATCCTATAGCATCCTTGCGGATGATGCCATCAATAGATGCCGGAATACAAGCACAATCCATATGAATGTCCTAAGAAGAATTGTCAGTGGGATTATCGTGACCAAGGTTAGCAAGCTTATCCGCCGCGCCGTTGATCTCTCTGTATATGTGGTTAATTTGGACTTGAGAAAATTATGCAATCAGGAGAGATGTATGTAATGCTAATATCCGATTCTCACGGTGGTTTCCAAATGTTCTTTATTGAGTTGATGATCATAAGAATATCCCCTTCAATATCGAGATTTCTAAAAATAATCTATTTGTTTTAAGGAATTGCATATCTTTTGATGTGGGAACACCTCGGCGACATTTGGCCACCGACTTCTAATCATCGTCCCCACTTTCCATTTTCTAAGTAGCTATGTTTATAATCGGGTTCGGGCCGAATTACATAAATATTAAGCCTATTTTTTTCGATGCGGACGGACTACCCGGATATGATCAGATCTATTTCTAAGCGAGCATTCGATTTGTGTTTCTTGAATTCAAGTCATTGTGTTTATTGATCCGAGTGTTGAATATTGTATAAACTCTAAATGGATTCATTTGAATATATAATATATTGTGTGTGTGCAATGATATTGACCGTGATCAAATTGTAAACTCTGCGTTAAATATGCTATAAAATGATGGGAACTACGTTTGGTCTTAAGGTTAATTATTGTCTTATCATTAGATCATGGGGTAATAGCGGTGCTCGTCATTCATGAAGGGTGTGCAACGATGGAGTTGTTCGTCGGAGGTGTTCGTCAGATGTGTGTTTTTTATAAGACATCCCAGGACAAGAATGACAAAGAACGTGGGCAACATTCATAACACTTTAATAATTATGGCCGATGTTGTGGTGATCATAGTTGTGGGCAAAACTATAATGATGACCGTTATGATAATCAAAGTAAGCATGGATACAAGAGGAATGCTAAGCAAAAGGTTCATACGGGTCAAAAGCGACACTCTCATAATTCAAGAACCATATGCTAAAAATATGATGTGGCCGATCATTAAGCAAAAATACGCAACATAACTCCATACTTGGTGGGTGCTTATCAAGCCGAAACAATCAAATAAATGGCTAACTAGACTAGTTTTGTGGAAAATAAAAGTGTTGGTAGTTCACTCATGTCCAACTTGGATGTCTATCACTTTCTTAACTTTGAGAGATACGGTGTCTAGGTCTTGGATTGAAGTAATGGTTTTAAGAACTTGTCATATCATCCTTATATATTGTAAATTAATGTATAATATGATGTATTGTCTTCTCTTAAGATCGTGTACGGTTGCGAAAAAATATAATTATCATAAATGAAATATACAAAGCTTTTGTTATTAATGACTTGACTCTTTTTATTTTCCTTTTTTGTATAGAAGTATGTAATCTTTCAAAGAAAGACTCGATGAAAATGAGCAGTGTTTCATAGACAATATCCCCACACATATCATCTTGAAGATTAAAGAGTATTTCACATAATTGAAAGCTTTTAAAGGTAATGTGTATACAATATCCATTATCCGGTGTGGCTAGACTCAACGAAGGCTCGTGAAGAGTCATTTTTCTACTCACGAAAGGAACAAAAAGTAGTAATGAATGAAGTATTATATTCGAATAAATCTTAAAGAACTTTATTGAGATTTTAGGACGTGTGTCAAAATGGTGTTCATGTGGAAACCATGAATGAAAAGGGAATAAAATATTTATGCATCACAACACATGAATGTGATAAGAAGCAAATTCTAGAAAAATGTCACCACAAGCCTCCAAATTCTATTAGACATATATTTATCCAATTGAGGCTAATGTAATACATAGCAAAATGTTGAATGACCGAGTTGAATTTACACTTTAACATGACCGATTGAGTGATCCAAGATTAATGATGATGCATTATATTATAAAGGGTTCACTAGGACACCCACTAAATAACATCAAGGTTCTTTCGCAAAGTTATCTTAATAGTAATGTTTGCTCACTCAAAAATCTTATAATTTCACCTTCTAAAATCAAGGTTACAAGTGAGACTCCTGGATTTTTAGAAAAGACACAAGGCGATATTCGTGGACCAATCGCTCCACCATGCGGCTCATTTCAATACTTTATGGTGCTAATTGAAGCATTTACAAGATGGTCACGTGTAAGTTTATTATCACCAAAAAATGTGGCATTTTCCAAACTCCTTGCTCAAATAATCCGATTGAGAGCTCAATTTCTCAAATTATATAATAAAGAAAATCCGACTTGACGATATAGGAGAATTCATATCCCAAACATTTAATGACTTTTGTGTGTCAATTGAGATTGATACAGGGCATCTAGTAGCTAACATTCACACACAAAATGATCTTGTTGAATCATTGATAAAACTTTATGATCAATCGCTAAACCATTATTGATGAAATGTATATTACCACATTCTTCTTGGGACATGTGATATTGCTAATATATGATAGATTTCTAACACATTATTTAGTTTTTAGCATGCTTTGGTGGTAATATTGTAATTTAGATGAAGAAAACACACATTGAAGAAATCAAGGGGTTAAGCAGAATATTCGAGTCATTGAAGTAAATAATCGAAGAAACACTCAATGAACAAGAATCTGAGCTTCTAGCGATCACCACCACACTTACATCTAACCAGCACTACACCAGCACCAAGGAAGGACCAACCGCACCCTCGGCAGCGCCTGGCCACACCTACGGTACCCTCTAGCCGCACCCGTTATGAGTCCCCGAGTTCCTTCTCGACAGAATATGAAGATTGTCCCGGTGAAGTTATGGTCTGACCGTTCCTCTTTCCGCACCCACAGTTGAGTCCCACCACGCCCGCGGTGAACGCCTTCTGAAGAAACATATATAGACGTTAAGTTCGGGATTTTATCGCTTTCAATTTATTAGTTTTAGACTTTTTGGTTTTCCATGCTTTCAATTCCTAGACTAATATAAATTGAGGTGTTAGGATCTCATATCAAACACCTCATTTGTGTAAGCACGTCCACGGGTCACCCGTGACCCGGCGGGAAACCGGCGGGTCCGGGTTCCCCCGGGTCGCGGGTACGGGTAAGGGTCGTAAGATCCTTATCCGTGACCCGCCGGGTCGACCCGTAACGGTCACAAAAATTCAAAAAATAAAAAAAAAAAAAAATCCCAACGGCTATATTGATACAAAAAAACAATATAATTTAATAAATCTAACCCAAAAACAATTCTATAAATACCCCAAACCCAATCCATTTCATCTCACAACAATTCTCATCATTCAATCATCTATTCAGTCTCTCAATCTCTCCATAATTTCCAACTCTTACATTCAATTACTCTCCTAATCTCATATTCTCATTCTCTTATTTTTCATTTTACTACTCTTACTTACTACTACATTCTATTATTCAAAAAAAAAATGTCTAGCCGAGGAAGACGTTCTGTTAGCGGTGCCGGTCCTTCATTCGGCAAAGGTTTTACCCGAGGACGGCATTCCGTTAGCGGTCCTCCAACCGGTTCGGATTTAAGGCGAGGCTTATTAAGTGAAGATCACGAGATCTTCGAGGAGGAAGATATCACGGAATCACCTACTTTCCCCAACACCCAAGAATCCGAACAGACCGAATTCACGGAGGAGCCGGAGGAGGAGCCGCCGTTGAACAACAATCAACTAACGGCAACGGTCTTCCGATTTTGGTTTACAAAAGGTGCTCCCGATGCCAACGGAGTTTACTATGCCAAATGTAATTTTTGTGCGGCACAATACAAGCACAAAAAGGGAGAAGGCTACGGGAACTACAAGAGGCATATCCGGAACAAGCATCCCGAAAAAATGGGATTAGCACGAGGGCAAACACAACTTACCGGGTACGCATCTACTTCTAACCAACCTCCTTCTCTATTTACATATGATCATTCTTCTTCTATGGATGCATTTTCGGAAATGTTAGCCGTAGATTCTTTAGCATTTAGTTTTGCACAAAATGTTGGTTTTAATGATTGGATGCAAAATCATGCTCAACCCGCATATAAACCGATTTCTCGCCAAACCGCTAAAAGAAAAATGATGCATAAATATAAAATTCGTAAAGAAGAATTGATTAAATATTTTATGGACAATGGTGATATTCAAGTTTCTATTTGTAGTGATATTTGGACCGACGGTTTTCAAAAAAAATCATATATGGGTATTACTTGTCATTTTGTTGATAAATTTAGGATTTTAAACAAAAGAGTTTTAGCATTACGAGTTTTCAACGAACAATACACCGCCCAAAATATTGCCCGTTTGATTGCAAATGTTTTGGAAGAATATAGATTAGTTTCACGAGTTTTTTCAGTCGGTTTTGACAACACCTCCGCTAACACGGCTTCCATTAGAGATTTAACCAACTATTGTAAGCCGACGATTGGAGGTAAATTTTTTCACATTAGGTGTGCCGCTCATATTTTAAACTTGTGTGTTCAAAACGCTTTAGCATACGTTGGACATTTAGTACAACCTATTCGAAATATTCTTAATGAACTTTGGTCTAAAAAAAGTGTACGTACTAAATGGTATGCATATTGTAAACAAAATAACGTTTATCCTAAAAAATTTTCAAAAGATGTTTGTACAAGATGGAACTCTACTTACAAAATGATTTACGAATCATATGAATATCGAGAACTTTTAAGTGGTTTTGCCGCACAACATATTGACGGTAATTTTGTTTTCGGTGAATCTTGGATTTTAGCAAAAGATGTAATGGAGGTTTATAAATATTTTTATGATGCTACTAACACTTTTAGTTATGTTTATACACCAACTTCAAACATATTTTGTTATGTAGCAATTAATATTGCATTCGCAATTCAACAAGGTCTTGTAATTGAAAATATTTCACAAGCTATTTTTTTTAATGCGAACTAAATAGTTAGATTATTATACAACCATTCCCGATGTTTTTCTTGTTGCATTTGTGTTAGACCCTAGACGTAAAATGGATGGTTTAAAACAATTTTTAGAAAGTTATTATGAATTTTTAGGTTTAGAACAACATCCCGATTGTCATGTTTCTACCATAATTGCTAAAGTTAGAAAATTATTTGATGAATTATTGGTTCAATATCGTGTTTCCGATCGAGGTCAATCTTCTCAACCCCCTCCTCGTCCTTCATCTTCAAGTTCATCTAAATTTAAATCAATTGCTAGATATTTGTTTGGCCCGAAAAGGGCAAAAACCACGTCGAGTTCCAACTCGGAACTCGACGAATATCTAACCATTTATTTTGAGTTTACCAATGATGAAGAAGAAGAGGATTTCAACATATTAGAATGGTGGAGCCGACCGGAGAGAATGAGGTTCCCTACCCTCTCAAGGATCGCGGCACAAATTCTCGTCGTTCCCACCTCAACGGTAGCGGTTGAGCAAACCTTTAGCCGGAGTGGAAAGGTGCTCGATCCGACGAGATCAAACATGTTGCCCGAGATGTTGGAGGCACAAGTCCTCCTAGCCGATTGAGGAAAGCGGAAATGCGAACACAAAAAAACAACCTCTCGGCGGAGGAAGGCGACGAAGATGACGACGAGCGACAACAAACGCCATCGGATGTATCGGCGGGAGAGTCCGACTAAGGTAAGGGTCAATCGGGGATATAAACAAAGGTAAGAGAACTACGTGGGCTTTGATTCCTCCTCCCCGAGAGGATTCGTAGGCAACCGGGATTCCGGTTCAAGCCCAATTCTTCCCTTTTATTATTTTATTTTTAAGTTTAAGACTTAAACTTAAAAAAGAACAAAATAAACTAATAAAAAAAGGAGTTAAACTTAAAAAAATTGGACTTAAACTTTAAGTCCAATTTTTTTAAGATTAAATACTCTTTTTGTTAGTTTATTTTGTTTTTTTTAAGTTTAAGTCTAATTTTTTATTAGTTTATTTTCTTCTTATTTTTTAAGTTTAAGTCCAAATTTTCTCTTCTATTTATTTTCTTATTTTTTTAAGTTTATTTCCTTTATTTTTTTAATGGTGAGGTGGCCGACCCGTGACCCGCCGGGTCTGACCCGTGACCCGGCGGGTCGGACCCGTGGACATGCTTACATTTGAGAACTCAATTCACCTAGTCTTTTTTTTTCCATTTTCATTTTACCACAAATCTCTATGGAGAACTAATTCGATAGTTGTGTTTAACGTTTGAAGCTCTTAAGAGATTGGTTGTGAGTTTTTTTGTTTAAGTTTAATCCCATTGTCTTTGAATTATTTCCCTTACGCATAACTTCTTGATTGAATCTCACCATTTTATCTAGTGTGCCCGCCTATGTACTTAGTCTTTTCCAATTTGCTAAGAACTGTCAATTTCAGGTTTGGGTTGCTCTTCTAGTAGCAAACACGTCTTACATGAGTCGGTTACGAGTGTTCTACGTGAGAGGGATTTGACCACATGTGCTTAGTAACGGGTCGTTTCAATCACATGTGGCTCACTAATCCTTATTTGAATGCTATTTTTATTTAATCTTGTAGGTTTATGGATTAAATCAAATAATAAGTAATAACAGGGTTGGTAGAACTAATATTTACTTACGACCGGGATGAAAACATATAATGAGAAAGAATTCAAGAAAACAATGATCAATCACATCTCTTGTTGAAATGAAGAACCGCTAAGTGCAATTGTTTTTCCCCATTTCACAATCGAACTTCATTTGCAGAACCGTTTTACATCTTCTTTCATTTTGTCACATTCTAGTATCACCCCCGTTTGCTTACTAGTTGATAATTTTTATATACGCAATAATTTGACGCTTTAGTGTCACTCACTCACTCACTCACTCATGTTAAGGATAAACATTTGATTAGGCACACAAAGACATTAACAATTGCATTTACATCCTTGGTCCGATTAAGACTGATTGCAAACCATGAACAATCCTCACTACAATTAGTGCTTGGTAAGGATCCTAATATATCACATCTAAAAATATTTGAATGTATAGTTCGTGTTTCTATCGATTGCCATTTTGATGAAAATGCACTCATAGTCTTATGAGGAGAGAGGAAGAAAGTGGACCCAAATATGAAAGAATTACATCGAATACAACACTAGTATCTCATCTTGATCCAATTAAAAAATGCGTGAACAAGAATTTCAACGGATCATTCACTTACTAAGCATTACAAATCAACTAGCATATGCATTTATAGAAACTAAGAAGGTGGTAAGTCACATCCACCTACAACAAATGATCAAGCAAGAATTGATGTACCCATTGGACAACTAAATATTCCCATTTCAAATAGATTTATGACATGCCGTAAACGTGATAGATCACTTGGTTCAAAAGAATTAAGATCTAGAAAGCAAGAAATCAAAAGGGTGTGACAAGAGATATCATATTGACTCAATTAAATAAGGAATTTGAGAAAGACAAAGAAAATGAGGACGAGAACATCTCCATTGAAAAAATATATCCTTGATGATGTTGAAAAAATTGACAATTATGAAATCTCTATACACTATGTCTATATACGAACATAGTGGAATAGAAAGGATATCATTGTCGGTGATATATTTGCCTACTATGTGGCTACTAATACAACTGAAAACGACGATATTAAGCAAAAAACAGTTGATAAATTTGTCGTAGAAAGAACTGACACGGATAAAAAGAGGTCATTTAGGCTGTGTTTGGTTGAGGATTAAAAGAGGTTAATTTAGATTAAAATTAAGGAGATTAATTTATGTAAGTGTTTGGATGAAGATGGAGATTGCCAACTAGATTATACGAGGGATTAATTGAGATTAAAAATAGCAAAAAAATAATCTCATATTAGCAAGGTTAAAGGAGATTAATTTCCAACCATCAATTAGAATTCACTCAAATTTATAAATCTATATCAATTAAACCCATTAAAAAATCTTCAACCAAACAACACGATGTAGATTATTTTAAATCAAATAATCCTTAATAAATCTCACATAAAATTTAACCCCGTTTAAATTCCATCTAGATTAATCTTTAAAATAACCTCCATCTCCTACCAAACACACCCTTAGACACCATTAAACCTACTTGAAAAACGTGAAGTTTTTTGGCTTTTAGTTTATACACCAAAGGGTGTAAAATCATTCGACTTTAAATGGGTTTTTCGTAAGAAAGCAAAATGGGAAAACAAAGTCGTGAGATATAAGACAAAACTTGTAGCTCAAGGCCTTTCTCGAATTCCAAGAACCGGTTATGATTGATGAAACAACTCTCTAGTAACTAATGTAACCACATTTAGATCCGTAATAGGTCTTATTGTCTTTTAAAAACTACATATGCGTCTTATGGATGTCGTGGTGCATATTTTATATGTGTCACTTGTTATTGACATCTACGTGAAAGTTTCATAAGGACCAATTTTTCCCGAGGCAAATACCTCAAAGCCATAAGAACTGTTTTCCATAAAATTAAGAAGGTCCTTGAATGGATTAAAATAATCAAGACTAATGTGGTACAACCGTCTTATTGAATATCTTCTCAAAGAGGAATATAAGAACAATATTATTTGTCCATTTGTTTTCATCAAGTGTTCCAAAAATGGATTTGATATAATCGTAATTTATGTTGACGAGTTGAATATCATCGGAACCTCTATAGAACTCAAAGAAAATGCAAAATATGTAGGAAAGAATTCGAGATGAAAGATCTCAAAAAAACCAACATTGTCTTGGGCTAAAAATTGAGCACCTAAAAGATGAACTCTTTATCCATCAATCTAATTATACAAGGCTTTATCTTGCTTTCTTACGAAAACCCATTTGAATTATGTCATCGAGAAGAGGATGAAGAAATCCTTGATCCTGAAGTGTCATAATTAAGTGCAATCGGTCATTTAGTGTATTTGACTAATAGTACGAGATTATATATTGTTTTTGTTATAAATTTATCGTCCATGTATAGTTGTGCACCCGCATGAAGACATCAAAATGACATTGAACGCATTTTCCATTTGAGGTATACACGACCTTCAACTATTTTATGAAAACAAAGAAGATGCCACTTTAGTTGGATATGCAAATGCATGATATTTATCCGACCCACATGAGACCAAATTTAAAATAGATTTGTGTTCGTATATGAGGACACAACAATTTCATAAAGGTCAATATAATAAACAATTACCATCACTTCTTCAAATTATACGGAGTTGATCACTATATATGAGGTTGTAAGAGATTGTGTGTTCCGATAATCATTGATCAAATTCATAGAAAATGAATGTGGGTGAGACCTATCAATGATGATTAAACCGTCTTGTATGATGAAATTCAACATGTATTGCTCTGATGGAGAAATGAAATATCAAGGGAGATAATGCAAAGCATGTATTGCCAAATTTCTTCTACACCGCGAGCTAGAGGAAACCGGAGAAGGTATATTTCCATTTGAGTGACAATATGAAGATATGTTCACAAAATCATTGAATCCCAAGAAGTTTGATTTTGTGCACAAGATTGAAATGTATAGATTCCAAGACATATGTTGAAATCAGGGGGAACATTATATGCACTGCTCTATTTTTTCTTTTAATAAGATTTTATCCCATTGGATTTTTTAAGAACATTTTTTTTGACAAGGTTTAGAACCAGTGGCGGCCATAGGATTTTAAAGGAGGGGGGGGGCGGAATTTTATTTTCGATAAAACTATCTATGAAAATAAAATAGCGATAACAACAAAGTCAATATGTCATCTACTTACAATAAACAAAAATACAAAAAAAAAAAATTAAAAAAACATTACACTTAAAAGGCGCGGTTTTTAGTTTTTTTTTCCAAAAACGTTACACTATAGCCGCGGTCTAGGACCGCACCTCCATTTGTGTTTTTATTATCTATATTTCAGACATTAAAACGTTGTCATCGACAACGCTTTTTACGAATAAGAGTGTGGTCTAAGACCGCGCTTCTAATCCAAACAACAAATCTCGTGCATTTTGGTGAATTATTTCACTCTGAGTCTAAAACGGGAAATTCTTTTGAAGTTTCGTTCACTTCGGCGAAAGATCCAAAAAAACATTTAAATATAAAACAAGAATAGTGATATTTAAAAAAAGAAATCGTAGAAAACAATTTTATAAACCAGAGAAGCAACAACCCATTTTGAAACGATTTTTTTTTCTCCAAAAAAATTTTTATTATTTTTTTTAGAGGGGGGCGGCTGCCCCACCCTGCCCCCCAGGGCCGCCCCTGTTTAGAACATAGATATCACATGCATGTCTTCTAGTGCGAATTAGTCATCAGTGACGTAAATTGTACAAGGTGATTATTCAACTTCTTGCATATATGATATTGAGTTAGAAAATTCACTCAATATTGATCTATAAAAAAGAGGTTACTTTTATTATAACAAGATATAAGAAAAACAACTAAAAAATTTAGGGCTCGTTTGGTACGATTTCAATGAAATCAGGAGTCGGAACGAGAATGAGTTATGCACATACTTCGTGTTTGATATGACTTACAACCGAAATGAAAATGATTCCATATAATGACTCGCTCCAACTCTAAGACCACCTGCATTGGTTGGGTTTGTAGCAAAGTTTCTAAACTTTTTTTTTTCCTTCCACCAACTTAAAATTAAAAGATAATTATAGTGGATATTTATGTATATTGTGTAAATAAAACTAAAAATAATCAAAAGTTGCAACAAGAACCTACCAACAAGTATACAAATGAAGAAAATTAAAATTAAAATAACCAAAAGCTCAAAACCGTACGTTTTATAAACGTTTTCAGCTAAGAGATTCAAAGTGAGGTTTTACAATAAAAAAAGTAATTTTAGCTAAGAGATTAATTAATTTTTATTGTTAAAAACTACCATTGTATGTGGTCTAACTAACAACTTGATTTCATAAATTAAAGGTGAGTATCATCAATTCCAAAATATTAGTCATTTTAAATTTAAAGCCACATTTATATATTTTTATTATACATATATTATACTCACTTAATTTTACAAATAAAATTCATTTTTTTTATAAAAAAAAAAAATTACCCATCAATTAATTTGAGTTATGTTCTAATAATTTTTTAGAAATATGATTTTTACAAAAAAATTATTAGATTAAATAATTACCAATGATACAAACATTTCGGTCAAGATGATATGTCATCTAAGGGCCCGTTTGGTAGGGGTAGGAATCATTCTCGGTAACGGAATGATTCCGAATTACTCAAAATTTTCGTTTGGTTATAGGTTTTTTAACACATGAAAGTAATCTTATCATTTTCACTTCCTTTCCTTACCCTTATCCGATTCCATTCCGTTTCCATTCCACTGTTCCAACCAAACGGGCACTAAAAGTGAGAACAACAACAATATTATTGGTTCAACTAGAAACATAGATTTTATAGAAGAAATTATATAAGTATTTATTTAAGTTCACATTTTGTTCATCTTTGTAGTATAAGCCATTAGTCGATCTTCATTTTTCTTAAATGTAAATTTAAAAATTAACTTATATTGACGTTAAACACATATATCATTAAATATAATATAATTTATCATTTCTTAATTCATATAAAATCAAATAATATGCTTAAGAAACCTTTCAATAGTAAATCGTATCAAACATAAAGTATCAAAAATGATTCATTCTACTTCTTTATTCCATTCTAACTTATAATTTCATATTTCACTAAAAAAAAGTAATTTCATAATAGTTTCAATTTATTTATTTATTTTTTCCGCCCAATGAAAAATGCGTTGAAAATTAGAGGTGGTGGTATGCATAAAACTAAGGGAAGTAGTGGGCCCCTACAAATCTGACACAATTGTAGACCATTCGGTGGCACGTTGTTCTCACGCGCCGCCATGGAGGAATTCAATGGGGCAGATGAGTCAGCAGAAAGCGATTGTTCTTTAATGAGCAGCCGGAATCTACTCTCTCATAGCATCACCACACTTTTTCAAACAAATAATATTTTTTTTCCCCCTAAAAAAAGAAATAGTTTCATAAAAAAAATAGTATTTCATTTAAGAAGCATTGAATTTAAAAACTCAACACTATTTTGATTCATTATTATGGCAGTACCATATTACATAACAGTACTGCATTTATTTTATAGCAATTTCAACATTACAACAACATTTTGTTAAAAGTATGCCACGGGCCAAGGCATGTTCCACGTACATTTTTAGATGGTTTCAAAAATTTAAAACATTTTATTTGTTTTTAAGTATAGATTATTTGCTAGTTTACATTTTTCTTTTTCTTGTCGGATTATTAAAATTATTTACATCGTCCCAAAATAGATATAATTTTTTTTTTTTTACTTTTTATATTCTATATTATATTTTTTTTTTATAATTTACCGTAAAAATCTACTTACAATTCTACTTTTAAAAGCATCAATTAAATTATATATATATATATATATATATATATATATATATATATATATATATATATATATATATATATATATATATATATATATATATATATATATATATATTAAATTTTAATATTTGACAAAACCTTTAAAAAAACTATATAATCAACTATGAAAAAAGCTAAACATATCCAAAAAACCATCGACTACATAAAAATCGCGTGATACACACATTCATGTATTTTTGGGTTTCATTTTACATCGGGTGATTATTGGTTGAGGAGAAATAAGACAAAGTGATGATTTTTGGAGTTAAGTTGTGGAGGCAAGTGATAATCGTTCGGATGTTGAAATTTTATTAAATTTGGAGAGCATGTCGTTAATCTTTCACTTGACCTTGAAGAAGGAGATTTGATTCCTCACCCAAAATCCCCAGGATCAAAGACTCGAATTTGCTCTCATGATGAGTCTGAACCAGGATGAAACCAACGATATCTGGGTGTGCTAGTCGACTTCCTGAGACAAAAAGGCGCCACATAAACCGTAACTCGCCGTTGTGACAAGAACAGGATAATCTCGATTAGATATTCTCATACTTTAAAGAATATAAGATATGTTATTTCAATGACATAACTTTAAATCTTACGAACATCTTAGTCTAGTTACACGTTTAAAAACTTGATGAGATAATATTAATAAAATAAAAACTAGCTAAAACCACGAGCATCCTAAACCAATATAACACGATCCAACCTAAACTATGTGCTATGAGCAACCTAAAATAACCTAAATTTCACGAACCAAACAACTCTATTCCAAGCATTACATATTAGCATGAAGCCTATAAATAACATATGCACACGCCTACCTGTATACTTGTGCATTGGCATTGTCACACAATAAATTCTCCCTCCTTCCATAAATAGTATATAGCCTCTCTTTTTTGTAACATATTTTGATTAAAAAGATGTTTAAAATTGCTCTTGTTCATTTAAGATTAGTTTAATATTAATTTTATAAAACCGAAACCGAGTATAACATATTTCACTACTAATGTGGGCGAGTATAAGATATTTCACTACTCATGTGGGGTAAACTCCAAGAGTAAATAAAATAAATATAAGAATATATAGTTTTAACTCATGACCAAGATTTCCTTTTTGTCATACTCATTGATAGATGTGTGTAGTGTATGTTCTCAGTTGAGTATCATTCGGTTCTGAAGTATCGTCTTGTGATTCCTCTATATCCGGTTGATGAGATTTGTCGTATGTTCAATTTTCGAAGAGTTTTTTTCTTTTATGCTTTTGAGGAGCATGCATGTTGTTCATTGTAAAGAGCTCAATGATTTCAAATATCAGCACGATCTGGTCTGTGATATTTTGTGTGTCATGTTTAAAAGAGCGGGGTTCGGTTAAGAAGGAGGCGTATGTGACCTTCTTGATTAATTCACGTGAGAGAACGTCTACATTGAGGTCGTTGGATGTCTTAGTGTTTAGATGGGTGAGTGAAATACATGCTTGTATTGATTTGGTTGGGTCTCCCCACTTATTTGTTTAGGTAGCGGACCTTTTGTGATGGGTAAGGCGGCGCTTAATGTGTCATTTGCTAAGATAACTAAAAATGAGAGAAGTTGTATTGAAAACCAACATGTGTTTCTTCCTTTTGCTTTTGACACTTTTTGTTTTCTTGTGCCCCGATGTCGTTGAGGTTCTCAAGAGGGTGTAACGATCTTGCATGATAACGTTATGTCTCATAAATATTCTGATGTTTTTAGGAGGATCGAATTTGCTATTCATAATGGGGCACAACTTGATCCGTCTTCTTTTTAGCTCGATGTAAATTATATTATATATAATAGCACTTATTCTAACGTATTTTGATTAAAAAATGCTCTTACTCATTTAAGATTAGATTAATATTAAATTATAAAACCGAGACCAAGTACAACATACTTCACTACTCATGTGTGATAAAATCGAAGAGTAAATAAATGAAATATAAAAATAAATAGTTTCAGTTTTATTAATATTTTTGTAAAAAGTTTAAATCTTTGAACACTTAATATATTATTAACAGTATAATAAAATTTTCTATAAATTACAGTAATTCTATAGTTTTAATTTAGCCCAATTTGCAGAAAACTACCAAACAAGCCCTTAATAAATTTTTTAAAAAAACTTCAAAAAATAAATAAAATAATCTTCATTTAAAACAATTTGAAGGGAATTTCATCCTAACTTTTTGTTTTATGCTTTAAAACACCAAATATTTTCAGAGCGTATAAAATATCATCTACATGGGCGATTATACGTAATATTTGCAAATTTGAGGGTTGTATATGATTGAATTAGGAGTAGATTAGGTGGGAGGAAAAGAGAATTATTCCACGTAAGTGCAAAATGCGAGGACAAAATTAGATTTACATGGCCGGCTGCTATGGACCCCAAACCATCCAATATCCCTCTTTCTTCATGCTGTCTTAAACTTTCTTTCTTTCTCATCTCATTTTCATATATTTATATTTCAATCCCATATTTTATTTTATTTCAATTCCCCTCTCTCATACTATGCATTTTTTGTTCTTTACCCTCACCAATTTCTCTCACCTCGTGTCACACCAAACAGTCCCACATATTTGAATTAGAAAAAATTCAGCAAAAAACATTCCTTTTTTCCTTTTATAATATAAAGGGAAATTACATAAAATAACCGATATTTGTAATATTTGTAAAAAATAACCTTAAATTTTTAGTTGCGGGGTAATTTGCAAGTGCTAACAATTATGTGACGTTGGCTCCCTTTAGTTGAAGTGAGTAGATTATTTGAGATAATAATCTCAAAATAATATCGGGAGACTATAATCCCCAATAACATCGATAATCTCCTTTTACCGATACGTACATTGTTGTTTATATCATTTCGAGATTGATTGTGAGTTATTCAGATACTCACTTTGGTCGCAAATAAGTAATCTTTTTTGGTATATAAACATGATGATCATATATTAGATCATATAAAATTTAATTATCATTAGTTTGTCAAGTTGAACATGATTATATTATTAAATTAGTTGATAATATTTTTTTGTATTTAAAAAGGAATACGTGTCACTCTATTCTATGGTCGTATTTAGAGAAAAAGATTCTTTTTCGCTTAATATTTTTCCAACCCCGAGAGAATAACCATCAACGTCCATTACTTTTCACAGTCTTTTTCTCTTAATCGTGAATCCCCGCGCCAGAATCATAATTACTTTTTAATTATTTGAATACTAGAAGTCTAAAATTTAAATTACCAGTTGTCACAATAATCATTAACAATTTTTTTTAAAAAAAAATCATCAAACGATACTTAAATTAGTAATCACACCCACATCACATCTGATAAGACCTAAAAACGAAAAAAAACGAATGTAGTCTATATGTATTTCATTGTTCATTTAAATTTAATGTTTTTATTTCGCGTCCTTTACAATAAGTCAAGAATATTAATAAATTATATTCATTTATATTCAGTTTTCGTTTCCGGAGTTGTATCCAAACGGGGATATACCATATTATAAAATTTAAAAATGATTTATACTATTTCTGTAACCAACCAAAAAAAACATTTTTTTATAATTATTTATATTATGGCATCGTCATTAATAACATTATTTATTTTTCCTTTTTCCCCTTGTGCCCCTCTTGTCCCTTCACCTCTTCTTTTTCTTCCTCTCAACAAACTCTCCTTTCCATTCTTTCCAAACTCCATTTTCTCTAT
The DNA here is from genome assembly GCA_033239045.1 of Fagopyrum esculentum. Classification (NCBI taxonomy): domain Eukaryota; kingdom Viridiplantae; phylum Streptophyta; class Magnoliopsida; order Caryophyllales; family Polygonaceae; genus Fagopyrum; species Fagopyrum esculentum. The sequence goes on from BSUD01000003.1 coordinate 12,781,590, forward strand.
ACTTCTTCTCTCTCTTCTTCTTCTTCTTCATCTTCATCTTCTTCTTCTTCCAAATTTGCAGAAGCCAGAAGCTCAAGATCCAAAACAACCATGAAGGTATCACTCTCTCTTCCTCTCTCTCACTACCCATATTCTCCTTTTTCATTTTTCTTCTTTTCTTTTTCAAGAACATCAAATTTCCGAACAAATACTTTCCATTTTTCCTTTTCTGGGCAAATCTCGAAAGCTTTATGATAAATAAGTTGCATTTTCTTCTGGGTTTTTGAGATTTATGATTTATCAAGAACCCTAATAGATCAGCAATCAAACAAACCAAGTTTTGTTAGTCAAAACGATTCTAATTTTTGTTGATTGTTGCAGAAAATCATCTTGAAGTTGGATTTGCACGATGGAAAGGAAAAGCAAAAGGCTATGAAGACAGTATCCGCTCTTTCAGGTATACGTCACACTGCTCAAAGTATTTCCTATTTCATGATGTTTCAATTTTCATTGCTCATATTTCAAGTAATCACACAAATTTAATTTCATTGACAGTAACTTTTTAACTCATAATTGTACTATTATTGTTTTTATTTTTCATTTTTATAAATTTCTTGTGAATTTTTAGCCATTCAAAATACTTTTCGATATTTTTCGAATAATTTTCTATTTTATCTTACGGTTCACGTTCAGGCGAGGGTTGTTCCTCGGGACCCTCGCCATATACGTTAAGTTGTAACGGAAAAATACGACACGTTTCGTCAATTTTAGTTAGAAATAATCATGTAAGATATATATTTTGTTTTTCTAAAAGGAAGAAATATGTGATTTGTTTCATTCTAAAAATAATTTTTTTTCACCCCTTACCATTTACGCTAATTTGATGTGGAAAAATGACACATTTTATTAATTTCGGTTGAAAAAATAAATACGATATGATTTTTTAAAAAAATTCAATTTAGGTAGAATCGAATATTTTTTACCATCATCATATACGTTAAAAAGAAACAGAAAAATATGACACATTTCATTATTTTAGTTAGATATAGAAACAAATATTTTCTCTTTCTTTTCGATATAATATATGTGCCTTGTTATTTTCACCCCTTATCATATGAAAAAGAAAAATACGACACGTTTCATTAATTTTAGTTAAAAATAGCTATTATAAAATAAATATTTCGTATTTTTTTTTAAAATAATGTGATTTGTTTCATTCAATTAATGTGGAAATAAATATTTTTACTCTTTATCATATACATAAAGTTGAAACAGAAAAATATGACATATAATTTTAATTTTGATTATTAAATAAACATTGTCACTTTCGCAAAATACGTGTTTTGTTTTATATAATTTAGATAGGAATGAAAATCCTCACTCTGAAAAGGGCACTTTATACAAAAATAGAGAAACTTACCAAAAAATGACATAATGTATACACATTAGTAATAATAGTATATACTAAAGTATTACCTCACTACAAATTTGTGACGTGTATATTATTTCATTCAAATCAAAGTCCTTAACCTCAATTGTCATCTTTAGGGATTGATTCCATCTCAATGGACATGAAGGAGAAGAAGCTAACCGTGATCGGAGCAGTCGACGCGATCACTATCACTAGCAAGCTTCGTAAGTATTGGCCAACGACCGACATTATCTTTGTGGGTCCGGCAAAGGAGCCGGAGAAGCCCGCGGAGAAGAAGGAAGAAGGAAAGAAAGAGGATGGGAAAAAGGAGGATGAGAAGAAAGAAGGAGGCGAAGAGAAGAAAGAAGGTGAAAAGAAAGAAGGTGATGAGACGAAGAAAGAAGGCGGCGATGATAAGAAAAAGGAAGAGAAAAAGGCGCCAGTGCCTGTGCCGGTGTATGATCCAATGTGGGAGATGATGAAGAGAGGATATAATCCTCAAATGTTCGGTTACAATCCTCAAATGAGTTACTACAATCCTTATGTGGCGAATTCCTACAATCCTCATATGGCTTCCTACAATCCTCCTCAAATGACCACTCACTATGTTCAAAGTGTGGACGAAAACCCTAACATTTGTACCATTTGTTAGGGTTTGAGCCGGTTTCCGACTTGGTGGTGATGGTGGCGATGGCGGTAATATGCAGTAAATCTATTATATGCATGTAAAGGTTGCGGATGCTAATGCTCCATAGTAATTTGGTGCTTTGCTTCTTTATGAATGTAAAGAATCTTTCTTTCTTGGAGAAAATAAAGAAATTTTGGTAGTGAATTATGTGTATAATATAATTTTAATCACATATATTATATAATATTTGTCATATTTGTCAACGTCGGATTGTTTATCTTTGTGGAGGATAAGAAAGTCGGTTGGCTTTGTTCATCTGCCCTTTGGGAAAGTTGGCTACACTTGACAACCTTTAATGCCTTTATATATATATATATATATATATATATATATATATATATATATATATATATATATATATATATATATATATATATATATATATATATATATATAGAGGGTGTGGTTCTCATGAGAACACCCCCTAACGTGAGAACATGAGAGCAATCGTACACCGTTGGATGTGAGTATTAAGGGTTGAGATTTAGAGTAGGTATCAAAAATAATAATAACTACGAATAATAATAATTAGGAATCCAACAATAACTACAAATAATCCACTCAACCAACAGTAACTACGAATAATACATTGAACGATATGGCACATTCGTAACAAAACTGATAATAATTACGAATCTGTTCTCATGTTCTCACGTTAGGGGATGTTCTCATATGATCTATACTCTCTCTCTCTCTCTATATATATATATAAAAGGTGTGGTTCCCATGAGAACACCCCTAACGTGAGAACATGAGAACAATCGTACACCGTTGGATGTGAGTATTAAGGGTTGAGATTTAGAGTAAATATCAAAAATAATAATAACTACGAATAATAATAATTAGGAATCCAACAATAACTACGAATAATCCACTCAACCAAAAATAACTACGAATAATATATTAAACGATATGACACATTCGTAACAAAACTAATAATAATTACGAATATGTTCTCATATTCTCACGTTAGGGGGTGTTCTCATAGGATCTATACTATATATATATATACTAAGAGGAAACTGTTATATTAAATTGTTTCCTAATCGACATTTATATTGTGATTGAGTTACGTATACATATAAAAAAATGTCGGTTTGATAAGTCACAATCTAAGTACTTATTGCACACCTAACAAAATGACAAACCCTCTCACGACTAAGGTTATGTATGTGTGTTTGTGCACAATGTGCCGCCTATATGGGCCATCTTTTTAATGAACTATCATTGATTTGGTTCGATATTTTTATCGACCTTATCGATACAATGTTAATAAATACAATGTTTTTGACAAGATATCTATATGTTGCAATACGAAGTTGTTGATCGCAGGAATATACTCTAAGGGAGAAAATCTATTATACAACTTAAAGTTTAAAGTATTTTATGTGAGTGTGTCGAGTTGAGAAGAATATAAGACCTACATGTTGATCGGTAATAAAACTCATTTAATTTATATTAAGCGCTTTTAACTGAGAAGATTCTAGAGCCTTTTTTGTATCGTTGATATAAAATATGTCATTTTATTTTTAATTTTAAAATTAATTAATGAAAGGGTTATAAGGGTAAACTGGAGCCATGATCTCGCTGGTTTCTTGAAACCCTAAACCCGTCGACCGGAATTTGCCGAGAAGAACTGTACTCCAGTGGTCGGCGGTTTCCATTGAGAAGAACGGTGCTCGACTGTATCCTAGAGCCCGCACCTCAATGCTCGAATGTATCCTAGAGCCAACATCTCGATGCTCGACTATATCATGGAGCCCGCATCCCGACAGTTTCGTGGAGCCTTGATCTCGCCGGTTTCATGGAGCCTTGACCTCGTCGATTGGATATCGCCGCATCCGATCCCTGATCTCGCCGGACGAAGCTCTTCGCTGGCCACCAGTTCCGCACCTTGGCCAAACAACTGTCATTGCATCTTGCAGTAACTCTAAATAGGGTTGAAATAATTTGGTCAAATAGACTCTTTTCTATTTTCATTAGCCATTATTTTTTACCACTTTCATTTAATGGTAGGTAAAAGTAATTAAACCCTCTATTTTAATAAAAAAAAAAAGAAACAAATATTACAATTACGACCACTATTACGTACAAATGAAAAATTCTTGACTTTAGAGACTGCTCACCACTTTTCTCAGATTTCAACACCGTAGCATATTGACCTACGTTGTATGATTTCGCGTCAGGGGGCTAGTGACGAGGTGCTACCGGAAGCTGTTGAAGACCCCATCCGTTTGGATGCTTTGGGTGACCGGTCTTTAGAGACTCATCCCCTTTTCCTTACCCTTGTATCCAAAAAAAAAAATATTGACTTGGTTTTTTTTATTTTATTTTCTTTTGTTTTGCTTTTTTTTTTTTAATTTTCTAGTATGAATTTCATACTAGAATTCATAGCAGAAAATATTTCATACAAAATACATACTAGAATTCATACCAAAATTTTAATACCAGAGTTTTATACAAAAAAAATTCATATCAGTGGTCATATTAGTACCCACAAACAACAAGTGAACACTAGCAGCAACTCTAACAGCTTCACAGACAATATCATACCAAATTTTCGTCCAACAGATCCCAACACAACATAATTGAATTTCAACCATCGCTAGCAGGAGAGAAAAAAAATTAGCGCTGCGTTCCTAATTATCTAAATCTTTACAAACGAAGGCTAAAAATTTGTAAAAGTCGGCACCTGAGAGGCTAAAAAAGTGAAAAAGTTGAATCCACCTTCTTCTTTGCTTCTTCAGAGCAATATTGGCATCTATGGAGGAGGAGGAGGAGGAGCAGCAGCCGGAAATAGACCTCACCCTACTCTACTTACCCTTCTCCCTCGTTCTAATTCTCTTCACCCCTCTTTTCTTTGGAACTCACCACCTTCTTGCCCACCTCTGGAAGCCTAGGAAGCTCACCCCTCCTCCCCGCCTCTTTCTATAGTGTGCACCTTTGCTCTCTTTCTCTCTCTCTCTTCTTGGAGACGTTCCGTCTCAGTCTCTGAAGCTTCTTTTGCATCACCGAAGGCGAATCCTTAGACGTCGCCATCACAACAAGAATCGAATGATATAGTGCTGAATCAATAAAAAAAATCTGAAACGAACGAAATCGGAGTGAAATCAAACGAATGAAGCAAGAATTGAACGAAAGACGGATGAATCAAACAAAATCAAGAGAAATTGAACGACTGCAAGATGAATCACCAAAAGTCAACCAAGTGTGTAAAACAATCGATCTATAGAATAGAATAATAGAATCGATGAATAATACCAAATCACTAGTATCGATTGAGTTTGAAAGTCGAATAAACGGAGGCGGATGCGGACCAAATCTAGGGTTAAGACAGATGGTGAGAAGGGAAGTTTGGGAGCATTGAACGATATCAAAATCATAGGGGTACATTTACCTAATGAAAGTATTGGATGGGCCTAATTACTGAAGGAAAAAACTAAAAAGGCTCATTTACAAATTCACCCAATAGAGTTTTCTTACATTTTGAGTACATTACAAAAGGGCACATATACTTTGTAATTACGTTAATTTCCCACATTTTTGAAATTTGTAAATATGTCCTTAAAAGTTAATTCAAAATTTGGCCCATGATCTTGTGTAAATTGATTGGGCTTGTGTAACTCAGACTTGTGTGAACAACGGACTTGTATAATTTAACATTGTGTATCAACATTGTAATTGAAATTGTGTATTAACATTGTGTATCAACAATATAATACACACGTTCAATTAGTCCAGTTGATATAGGAGAGGGAGGGTCTGTCATCTAGGGTTCGAAACTCATAGACTATAAGCCCAAGGGATTAACCTGTCTCAAGATAATCTCAGCTCTAATATCACGCTCAGCTTCCCACAAGAATGTACTTTATGCCTGATCACACAAGGCACCCAAATCAGAGACTATCCGATATGCTAGTTTCAATAACCTCTACTATATCATATAACATCATGCTAGAAGGTTCCTACTTCTAGTTTCAATGATCTCTGTAATATCATATAACTATATGCTAGGATACTCCTAATCCTAGTCTCAAGATCCTCATGAGATGAACCACCACATAACAAGCTCAACTCACTCAATCCACTTCCAAAATCACCTAAGAATCCACAAGCCGCGACCGTGGTGACACAGAGCCACAGGGGCAGTGACTCCGGAAGGGCGCGGGTGCGGGGATTCACAGTCGCGGGTGAGGGATAACTCCAGGGACGAACGTCAAATGCTTCTCGAGTGCAGCAACTTCCTGTGCCTCCTTGACCGACTTTTCTCTACTAGGTCGTCTCACACAAGACCACCACCGCACTATACCCTGGATTCAACCATCAATACAAGATACCGAGACAACATAGACAATCAAGAATGAATCTTGATTCCATGCTAAGAAGAAGGAGAGACGAAGAAGAAATAAATGGAAGAAGAGAAGGCTTATTGTCTAATCCCGAGACTTTCCACAGAGTCCTTAGTCCCCAACTCACGTGCAGAAGATTGCAACTCGCACACACTTGGAGGAAGGAAGAACAAGGGAGAAAGTAAAGGATGGAGAAGAGAAGAACGAGGGTTTACGTAAGAGGAGAAGAAATAATGGCTAGAGGTTGAATGAATCCTATTAGAACCCTAAGGAGTTCCGAAGATGGGATATAACGAAAAGGGAAATAAAATGATGACGGTTACAAACAGACCTCCCACGATCTGTTGCAAAACCGCACATGCGGCTAAGTCTTGTCGCGACCGCGTCAACACTAGGTTGCCGCGGGCTGGAACTCCCTTTTGGCAACACTCTTGTGATCCCGAAAGAAGTCTTAAAGGTCGATAATCAGAAGAAGATTGTTATTATTTTATTTAAACTTATATTGCCCAAACTAGTGTTACTCAAATTTCAAATACCCAAGTTGAATTACTCAAGATAATAAACTTGTTTTATTATCCAAATCCCCTTAACTAGTGAGAAAAAAATGAATTTGACAAAGTAATAAATCTAAGACAAAGAGAAGGTAGAAGATTAACTTCAAAATTATCACAAATTCTCTCAATTATAATTACCCCATTTATCTCAAATTTCTTTTTTTTTTTATATATATCTATTTTAAATAAATAAGATATATATAACAAAATAGGCCTATTTTGATGAGTGTGGTCTTGTATTATTTGCTAAGTATGGTGTACATAGGCTTCGGAAATGGGTTAGACACATGAATGATTTTGGAAATTGCAACCAAAGGTCCTTGGCATATTACAAAGTTACACAATTGTTCATAGAAGAGTACAACTGTACAATTCTTGGCCTTTTACATAAGTCCAATTTGTTTTACTCCTATGAGGGTAACTAGAATAGTTCTACTTGGCTTTTCTTTTCTTGGACTCTAGCCTCAAATCTCACATTTTTTTTGTTTGTGAATCTTCTTGTTTGATTGAAGATTCACTATATCCGAGTACTTACTCGAATAGCAAGAGTTACGAGTTACACATATGAATCAAGGTTGTCCGGATAAAAATGATGGAATATTTCATTAAAATTTATTGGTTTTAGGGTTTATGTTTTGTATAGTTTTTTTTTATTTTTATGTAATTTCACTTAGAATAGCTTTATTGAAACAAGGTCATACCGTTACAGTTAATCTCGGCGTTTGCAAAATGTAAATGTCTTTATAATAGATCAAACCTCATATACAAAGAATCGGAATAATGATCATCCAGATTTAAAACTATATTCATAATCCGCTCGTTTAGAAACTGTCGAACACGATCTGAGTAGCTCGACTCACACAATGGTCCAAACTTGATACATTCAATCACCACATTTGTAAATGTAAATGCCTCTATAATAGATCACAATTCATATACAAAGAAACCTAAGAATTTAGTCGGATTTAAAAAATATGTTTATAAAACTGTTCGTTTGAAATATAAACGAACATGAGTTGAACTCGAGTTGTTCAACTCACATAACGGGTCCAAACTCGACTCATCTAAAAATGACCCTAATTATAAATAGACCACAACTCACATGAAATTAAGAGCAATCTTGATATATACATAGAAAGGAAACTTCCTTATGTGGGTGTTTGGTCACATGCAATTGAAGATCTCCAAACATTTATTCAAAGAGGGAATGAGTTGTTAGAGTGTAACATGTTTGTATTGGTTGCACTTGCATGTCAAATTGTCAATTATTTGTGAATTACATTTGTGGGTCCTTTTTGTTTTTGTTCTTTGAGTAATCTTTTTTTGGTTCAGTCCATTTGTTTATGTGGCTCAAACTCACTTCAAAGAATGTAACCCTTCTTTGGACACCTTCAGCTAAGGATTAAGCCAATGTTATTAATTAAATCAAATAAGAGCACTAACTAAAACAAATAACCTAACATTGTTGACCAGACTTGCCGATAAATGAGAATAACTTAAAATGTAGAAGATAAATGTGTGGGACTTGTGAACCGAAAGTCTATTTATTTTATTGATTAAATATCTTTATATATACAAACATAAAAAGATAAAATAACAAACTAAAAAATAAAGATAAAATCAATATATTGAGCCTAATATATTGGGTTCATACTATAACAAACTGGTCAAACACAATTCTTATTAGAGATTTTCAAACATAAACATTGGTAAAATTTCAAATTATATATACTTTTATGTTATAAGAATTAAGAGTATTATACTCATTCTTACAATCCTACTTGCACGAAATAATATAACACTTTATCTTGATTGTGCAACCTAAATCCTAAAACCATAAAATTAAAATAATATAACACTTTATCTTGAGACCGTAATCTAAATATTATTAAGATATAATTATTTTAGTTTATAATAGTTTGTACTCCGAGTCTCGATCCTACAGTTCCTAGTTGAACGAACAAAGCCTAATATACATATATGTACACAATAAACTTACCTATACTTTTACATATTGAACAAGGTGATCTGTTAATCAACCAATTTACGATGTATATCGTAAATTGGTTGACAATATGTCCATCTTTCATAATTAAATTATGAAAAACTTTACCCAATTTACGATGTATATTTTGCAATGCAAGTTACCTGAGCCAGCTGAGGCTACTGAGTAGCTGACAGTATGCTTGCACATGGTGCAAATTTTATATGTCTAGCTTATTACATATGAGCAACTTATTTATGAAAAATCTAATCTATTTTACAATGTACATTTGCGGGAAAAAATGGTGACGGGATATATAGCCGTGAGTCGTGACAAATATGGGGACGGGAAATTTCCCGATGGGAACGAATATCGGACATAGACGGGGAATTTTGAGGGGAAAACCCATAAAACTTTAAAATGGGAAAAATTAAGAGATAATTGGTGAAATAGGGCCCTTTTTGTTTAGTGTAGACTAACTAGGCCCCTAGTAATATCCAACAAAAATATAAAGATAAATAAAAGTATTAAGGAGATAAATTAGGGAGATAATTGGGCATTTAATAAATCCACAATAATAAACTACCTTAAATATTGAAACTGATTTGAAAAAAAAAGGGAAACCGAATGGGAGAGATTCTCGCAATCTATATATGAGTGTTTACATCCGTCAATCACAAACACTCAATCACCGCTGCTTTACTCTCATTTTCATCTCCATTGAAGGAAGAATCAAGGTCTCATCTTTCTCCCTTCTAGATATCATCTTTCTCCCTTCCATTTTGTCTCTATTTTATTCTCCATTGAAGCCGATGCAAGTTATCGTTTCTATCCCGCTCCATTGAAGGTTATTGAATGTTGGTTATATCCATCTCCCTTGAAGGCCGCTCGGAACCTCTTCACAAGTTATCGTCTTCTCCGACAACAAAACAGGTACATTTTTTAACTCGGATGTAAGTTTCTTGCGAAATATTACAAGATTATGTACCTGATTTTGCCAAAACAAACATTATGTATCACATGTAGTTGCTAATAAATATTATGTACTAGTTATGCATCACACATAGTTGCTGATAAATATTTGCTGATAAACATTATGTACGAGTTATTTAATAAAACAAATAATGTAGTGATTGCCACCGTATTATGTAACAGATCGATCTATATCAACAAACTTCGAAGGACACAATCAATATGTATCAAATTGTCTCCGTCTTATGTATTTGATCGAGCTCTCTCAACAATTATGAAGAAATCAAGAGGAGAAACAATGGCTTCCATTTTGAAAAACTCAAGATCATAAACTCGGTTGCAGCAACAATGGCGTCCAAATTTTCTCTGTAATGGCTCGTTTGATTGATATCCCCAAATTAATGGAGATTGTCCACGATTTATTTTCTTGTTTAACGAATGACAATAACTATTAATGTTTTTAATTAAGATAATTAATACGCCTAATTAGGATTGAAAGATATTTAGCAAATCTACAGAATCTTCTATACTATATGGGATTAATATTTTTTGGTAAAATATAAAGGGGCCTAGTTTGTTAACATGAAACAAAATGGGTCTAGTTTGTACACACTATTACATAAGTTGCCTACTTAGTCAAATCATCAAAAATTAAACGGGGACGGGGATTTCCGATGAAATCGAATATCAGACGATGACGGGGATGACGACAGTTTTCAATACCCGAAAGAGTATGGGAATGGGGACGGGGACATTATACTAAATGGGGATGGGGATAAATAGTGAACTCCCCGCTCCAAATCTGACTCATTGACGTCCCTAATTGCTAGTAACCTGGAATGAGGAAACAATCTTAAATGACGAAATTTCCATTTTGTAAATACATGGTTATAAGAACAAGAAAATGTGATGTAGGACAACTTATAAAATGTCGGTTAGAGCACCGAGGAGACATGGACCGCTAATTTTATTTATTTTTTATTTTTGTGTGGAGGAGTTAGTCTAGTTGCAACATTTTATTTAAAGAGGAAAATACTTGGAGTCACATTTTAATTAATTTAATATATTTTGAAAAGTATTGTCAAATTTAAATATTTAATATCCTTTAAACTCATATATATTTTAGTAGAAAACAATTATTTGATTAACGATAAATAAAAACACGGTCACTACATTATTGTCTTTTGGCCTTGTAAAAAGATTATAACAATTTAATTATTTTATAAAGTAAAAGAGTATATCTATTATCTGTGCATATTATAGTTAAGTAATTAATGTCAGGTGTTATGTCGGAATTGATTTAATAGTTATTACTTAATTATTAATTTTATATTTCCTTTTTAATAATTATTAATTTTATAAAATATATTTTGAATTAACTTATAATTAAAATCACATAAACATTCCTAATCAAATCAACAAAATATAATAAGAAAATGACATCTATAGAAAATTATTCACAAAAAAAAATATTTTTAAATACCCGTCCAAGACACGGACACTAAACTAGTTAGTAGCTAATTGATACAAGTCTATCTTAATTGAGTAATTACTGCCATCTTCATGAGTTGATAAATGACTCGTGATTTTAATCCAGGTTTTAAGAACAAGATAGACGAAAATAAGATTGACGGACCTTAAAAAGAAAATACAAATATGATTAGTGATGTAATTCAGATAAATCCTACTTTATAACATTTTAGAAAGAAATAATTGATTCAAATTCACCAACAAATCCAACTTAAAAATGAACGAGTGTAGTCAAATCGTAATAAAAAAAGGAAGAGAACAAAAAAACATAAACAAGATCAAAGATGTGATGAAACAAAAACACTTTATACGTCTGCCTTTTTATTATTAGATGGTGTGTCGTCTAGCGTATCGAACTGCCTTCATAAAAAAAAACATTTTGTACTTTTTATAACTCTCAATGTTGATTCATCTTACACAAAAGTATCGTGGCTTCAATCATCACCGATGAACACTCGAAAAAGAAAACACTAGAAATATAAAGCTCAAAGCTACCACGAGCTTCGACAAGAGCTTATTTCCCTAAAAATTAAATATAGTGTTTCCATTAGTGAAGCAATGAGCTATAATATAAACGAGTCATCAAGAAAAGTCGACGTCGTGGCTTAACATGCATGTTAATTCGGGATTAAGTTTAAATCGACTCGAAGTAGAACGATAAAAACCCAAAGAAAAAAAATCAATAAATCAAATCTGATCAAAATAGCACCAAATATAACCCGATTCAATAAAGTATACCCACAATCCAAACAACTATAAAATTTCAATTTTAAGTTATATTGTTTTAAACCGAGTTCAGACCGATAAATAACCCTAAATATTTATACCATACCCAAAAACTAATCAATTAAGAAACAGGCTCCTCGGGCTTGGTTCACCAAGCTCAAGTCCTTCTTCGTTGCCCATAACTTCCGGGCGTGTCAATCGGATACCTCTCTCTATTTGTCTTTCATAAAGGTAATCTAACTCTATATGTTCTTGCCTACGTGGATGATCTCATTGTCACAGGTTCAAGTACCACCGCCATCAAACAACTAGTTCACGCCCTTCATCGCGCCTTCTCAATTCGCGATCTCGGACCACTGAACTTCTTCCTCGGCATTGAAGTTTCGGCACATCACAACAACCTCTTCTTGTCTCAATCGAAAAATATACGGGATTTCATTGCGCGAGCAAAATAGACCGATAGCAAACCCAATCAATCACCCGCTGACTCCTCCTCACGCCTCCTTCCCGACGATAGTGATCCTATGGATGACCCGCGACTATATCGGCAAGTCGTTGGTGCCCTCCAATACATCACCATCACCCGGCCTGAAATTGCTTATGCGGTAAACCGGGTTTGTCAATTCATGCATTCACCCTGTGTTGCTCATTGGTAGGTTGTTAAACGAATTCTTCGGTACCTAAATGGCTCTTCCAACCTTGGGCTCCATCTCCGCACATCCGATATTACGCGCCTAACCGCTTATTCTGATGCGGGTTGGGCCTTTGACAAGTCCGATTTTCGATCTCAATATGGCTTTGCTATCTTCCTCGGCTCCGATCTAATCAGCTGGACTTCTCGGAAACAAAAGGTAGTAGCTCGTTCTAGCACGAAAGAGGAATTTTGTGCCCTTGCTTACACAACAGCTGAATTACTATGGATCCAACAGCTGTTGCTCGAACTTAAAATTCCGCCTTCTGCTCCACCGGTCCTCCTCTACGACAACGCTGGTGCCCAATTCATGACATCGAACCCGGTGGTTGGTATCCTATCAAAGCACATTCAACTCGATTACTTTTTCGTACGTGAGCAAGTTGAGGCTCAACGTCTAATTGTTCGCCATGTTTCCTCCCTTGCTCAAACCGCCGACATCTTCACCAAACCTCTCGGTACAAGTCGTTTCTATGAGTTACGTTCCAAGCTGCAAGTTCGGGATCGCCCTTCAGCTTGCTGGGGGTATTAACGGACTCCTAACATATGGCCCATGAATGTACTATATATACAAAATCCTAGAGATCAATAAACGTGTGTGGAATTATTCTCATGTATGAATTATTCTCATTCTATTAAATACCCGCACCTTATATACTAGTTAATTATTAAAAAAAAGAATTGTATATAATATACTTATTTGAGCACTACTAATATTAGTAAGAGAGGTTTTATCCAGCTATTGATTTGTGTTAATCGACTTTTGTGTCCAGTCCAAATCCGTGTATTATCATGTCTATATTTATTGTGGTCTCCAAAATACAAGTAATTTGAATACGTAGCTGATACAAGTCTATCTCCATAAATAAATGAATTGATAAAAGACTTGTGATTTAAAACCCGGTTTTAAGAACAAGATAGACGAAAATAAGATTGATGGAGCTTAAAAAGAAAATACAAATCGATTAGTGATGATGTATTTCGGATAAATTCTACTTTATAATACTTTAGAAAAAGAAAAGTGATTCAAATTCACCAACAAATCCAACTTACAAATGCCCGAGTGTCGTCAAATCGTAATAAAAAAGCAAGAGAACAAAAAAAAGCACAACAAAAAAACATAAACAAGAGCAAAGATGAAGATGAAACAAAAAAATTTTATACTTTGGATCATTAGACGGTGTGTCATTTAGTGCATCGAACTGCCTTTATAAAAAAACATTATATACTTTTTATAACTCTCAATGTTGATTCATCTTACACAAAAGCATCGAGGCTTCAATCGTCACCGATGAACACTCAAAAAAGAAAAACACTAGAAATATAAAGCTCAAGCCTACCACGAGCTTCGAAACGAGCTTATTTCAAAGATTGAATATAGTGTTTCCATTAGTTAAACAATGAGCTATAATATAAACTAGTCAACAAGAAAAGTCGACGTCATGACTTAACATGCATGTGAATTCGGGATTAAGTTTAAATCAACTTGAAGTACAACAATAAAAACCCAAAGAAAAAAAAAATCAATACATCAAATCTGATCACAATAGAACCTGATATAACCCGATTCAATAAAATATACCCACAATCCAAACAACTATAAAATTCCAATTTTAAGTTATATTATTTTAAACCGATAAATAACCCTAAATATTTAAACCAAATACAAAAACTAATCAATTAAGAAACAAACAAATATGACCTCATAACAACTATATTAAAGGATAGCCATTGAACCATCATTTTCATCTTACACAATTTGTCAATTGCTTGATGTGGAATGAGACTCATCACTAGATACGTGACGTCCAAAAACGGTATGACAAATGTTATTCCAAATTATATAATATATGAATTATAAATACTTAAAAACAATTATGCATATGTCATGATAATTAAATATTAATTATTTATTAATCAATATTATGGCATGCTTAATTCCTGTAAATGATCTGTAAGGCATGCTTTTGAACACCTCAGATTGTAGAGTTTAGTCACGCAAGTCAAAATTAATAACCTCAGCAATTCCTTTTGATGATTTGGATATCCATGATAACTACAAACACTTTGTTATTGTTATTTTTAAATAGCTTGGATCGATTTGTCAATTATTATCCTATTATTATTTGATGATGAAATCGTATTTATCGACATCTTTTTGTTGTTTTTTTTTTCTCCAATTATGTTAATTATATTTTGTGATGACGGATGTACTTTTCTTATACGTTTATTATTATTATTATTATTTTGTTGTCATCTAAAATCTATTGTTTATCCCTTATAATTTTGTCATTATTTTCAATGATATATATTATCTTTTGAAATATGTGGGAGGAAATTTATTAATATATTTTAACAAAATTCTAATTAGATAGGGACAATTGAATTATATGTATTTTCTTATGAGAATTTGGAATAGCATTCTAAAATTTATATACTATGTAGATTCATTATATTCTTGATATTTCAATCAATTTAACTCGGTATTATTAAAGCAATGGATCAGGACTTAAATGTTCTGGGCCTGGCCCAATAGGCCCAATAATCTTGAGAAGGTGTTTTCTGCTAGATTTTTAGTGTGAAGCTATTATATAATACTAAAATCAAGGAAAATTCTGGATGGTAACTGTGGTTTTGGGTATTTCGAATTTTGTTCAAAAACTTTTTTTTTAGTTCGGATGATACCCTTGTGTTTTAATATTTTCAGGAAATGCCCAGTTCCATTCATATTGTAAAGGGTTGTCAACTTAAAATAATTATATAAAATACCTATGTGAAAAATGTTTAGCCGCTTTTATTATTTTTTTAAAAAAAAATTTTTTCTCATTTAAATTTTTTTTATGTTAGGTCGTATCCCTTTATAATTTAAAGGGAATTGGGCATTTTCTTGGAAAATATTAAAACAGAAGTGCACCGCCCAAACTAAAAAAAACTCTAGAAATAATCCGAAAATCTTCAAATCATAGGAGTACTATCCGGAATTTTCCTAAAATCAATCACAAGTATACCGAGACCATGAAAATATAAACACTGATTAAATTAATGAATTTTACATCTACTCTTATATGGGCCGTGTGGCAAACTTTAAGCTTTAAACCCAATGGATCTGGGCTTCAATGCTCTGGGCCGGCTCATTAGGCCCAACAGGCCCAATAATCTTTAAAAAGGAAGAGTGATTTATTTTACAATAGTAAAATTATAGAAGAATAAAATTTGACTAAATTTATGAAATTTACTCAATAATCTTCAAGAAACTTTCTAAAATCTCTCAAAACACTCTATCTAAAAATCCTTAAACCTGAATTTCTCAAATGTCTAATCACACTTTGAACCATTGTATTTATATGGGCCACACAATGGGCCTAAACTTGAATAATATGGGCCTAGCCCAATAGGCCCAATATTCAATAACATAACCGAACTTGGGGCCCAAACACAATAACAAGAATAGCAATGCATTGACATTACAAGTTATATAATATTTCAGCAGTTTGCTTAGAAACATAAACACTTCCATACACACTGACTCAAGCTAGTCAATAATATCCCACAAAGGGAGTAAAAACACTTGTAATTAACCCCTAATTATCTTAATAGTCTATTTAGGGGCAAAAATACTTCTTAATTACCCGAATCTTACTAACACTTCAACACACATTACTTCCTACACTTTGACACTCAAGTCCTGGCCTTCACCAACGGCGAATGTGGCGACATGAGACGAGGCGAGCCCATACTCACGTTGTCATCGTATCTCCGAGCTCCTCCGCCAAAGCTTAGCCTCAAATCGCTCCTTTGCCAACCCCTTTTCTTGCCACGAACAATCTTTTCGTCTTCGTTGACACTTTTATTGCACGTGCCTTTTAACATGAACAACCGAATCCTAGTGAGTGCGACTTCTAATGTGGCATCGTCCATATTGGCAAAACAAACCCTAAACCACCCTGGCTCGGAACAATGAAAAGACGAGCCAGGGGAAACATTGATCTTCATGTCGCGTATGATCAAGTGCCATAACGCGAGTTCTCCATCCAACGTCGTTTCTTTGAGCAAGTGGCGTAAATCCATCCACACAAATAACCCGGCATTGCTCTTCAAACACCTTATTCCAACCCTACCAACGCCTTCAGTGAAATGAAGCACTCTTTTCTTTAGCCGCCTCTTGCTCTCATACAAGAATTTCTCCACAAACGCGTTATCCGACAACATACACGCAATCAAACGCTGCGTTTGTGAAGAAACAAGCCCAAAACTCGACATCTTCCTAGCACGGTCCACAACCCGGTCATTATAAGAATACACTATCCCAACTCGAAATCCCGGGACTCCAAGATCCTTGGAGAGACTATAAACAACGTGGATGAGATCACGGTTGCACTTTTCGTCTCCCAATTCCGATACAACCTCCGAAACACTTACGAACTCCGGTGATTGAAACACGGTGGCCGCATAGATCTCGTCAGCAATCAAGTGAATTTGCTTCTCGTTGACAAACTCAACGAGACTCATTAAGGTAGATTTGTCGAGTATAGTTCCTAGAGGGTTGGATGGGTTGCAAATGACTAACCCTCTCACATTGGTATTAGATGCTATAGCTCGTTCATAGGCTTCTTCTATAGCCTCTCGAGTTACCATAAAACCGGTCGAGCTATCACAATGAACCGGGATCAGCTTCACTCCGGTTCTCCATCCCATGTCACGGTCAAATCTGTTATGTCAAACCAAATAAAATAACTACTGAGTTGACCATATGATATTAATGCAATTTTGAAACTTTGACTTAATGCGTTACCACACACACATGTTATATAATTTGTTTATATTAGATATTTGATGTAATTTTTATATACATTAGGAAAAAACTTATATAATTGTATGCATATTGATGTATTTATATATTTTTTAATCTTTATAAAATTTATATATATATAGAGGTTGACTCCCATGTAAACAACTATTACCATGTAAAATGAGAACAAATTGTATCCGTTAGATCGTTAAATAGATGGCTGAGATTAGGCGATATTAAAGGATGAAAAAAATCGTGTTATTAATGGAAGAAGATTCGCCGGACCTGAAGCTATATATTTGGCGGTATAGTCACATATATTCAGCGATATACTCAGATATATTCGGTGTTTACACGTTCACACGATAAGAGCTGTTTATATATGAATCAATATATATATATATGTGGACTCTTCCTGATCGAAGTTTGAAGATGGATCAAGATGGAAATGTCAATTCAAAAATTTATTATTGTCAAACTCCAAAAATAAAAAGAAAAAAGAAGTTGCAAGAAGGGATTTTGACATAAATTAAGTTTGTGGTATGGTATGGGGAGTAGTCAAGTTCAACAACTAAGATAAGAGAATTGAATTACTTTATTTTAGATAAACATATATAAAAAAAATTGTTTGAAAATTTGGTCTTGGTGGGACATATATATACGACTTGTTAAGCTATAAATAGATTTAAATACATAATAAATATTTATTGGAGAATGGCCAGAAAATATAATTAAGTGTTCAATTACGAAACTACTAATCCAAATATGTTTCCCATTTATGAAACTCGGATGTGAAGTTGGACTTGACTTATTAAGCATAATTGTAATTTGATTTTGTCATTTTTATAGTAATGTTTTTATAATAATTAAAAGAAGAATGTCTAACCTTTTAATTATAAAATGATTAGTTGAATAATATTATATATGACGTAAGTAAGCATGTCAAAGTATTATCTTAATAAATTGCTCTTAACCTAACTTATATAATTAGTAACTTCCTTTATAGATTTGTATTGTTTTGCTTTTATACGTAACTATTGTATACTTGGCAACAACATAATTTTGTCTATTATTTTCTTATTTTTTATCATTATTATTACATTTTAGCATGCAATATTATGAAAATGACAAATATATTAATATCGCTTAACTCAACTTGTCGTCTCCCCTAAGAGTTGAACGAGTCGGACTTTGTTATGTTCGTATTTTCTTTAGAAAATGACATATTGAGCCGAACAAGTCGAGCTTAAAGACTTGTACAATTCAACTCGTTCAAAAAGTAAACGAGGTGAAACCGAACTTTCTTTTTACTCGAGACTGAACTCGAATAGTTCCGGCCATGCTATATATATATATATATATATATATATATATATATATATATATATATATATATATATATATATATATATATATATATATATATATATATATATTAGAAACCGTTAAAATATTGAGAAGAGAGAACATACGCAGGATAATAGGGCGTCGGAATGAGGAAAGCGTCGCCGTGGTTAGCCAAACAGAACATAACGTTCTCATTAGCTCCGGTGGATCCTCCGCTCATAACAATTCGGGTCGGGTCGAATTTCACTTTATCTCCTCTAGCTTTCCCCATGAAATTCGCCACCGCCTGATATGAAGAATACAGCACAATCAAATTTTCATTAAGTATAATCAACTTAACTAAAATCCATAATTCAAATCATTTCATTACAAATTATTACCTCTCTGAACTCGGGTAAGCCGTGATAATCCTGGAAAATGGCGATATCGTTGAAGTTGCAGATACCTTCAACAGTACAGATTGAAGCTTGAGGATTCTTCAACATCCAGTCTTTGATCAAGTCAAAGCAAAGCTATATATATATATAATAACATTGATTAGAATTGCAAAAACGAGATTAATTATTGAATGTATTAAGTAATTTAGGTTAAATTACCTGGTTTTCAGCCAGACCCATTTGAAGAACTCCGTTTGGGTTTGAAGAAGGATGATAAGGATCCTTATCGTAAGCTTTCCAGCCATCGAAGTAAGCTGAAGAGTTTTCGCCATGGCCATTGTTTGTAGCGATCTCTGAGAGAAGCTCTTGACCTTTTGTGTATACCATCTTTGATATTCTTCTTCTTCTTGCTTGCTTGCTTCTTTGGAGAATGAAATATATATGTGTGTATAGAGAGAGAAAGAATTGAAAGACAGAGATGGAGAAATTGTGGTGGGGGAGAGAGGAAGATCTTGGAAGAATTTATAGAGGGAGGAAAGAGTGGTGGGTAGGGTTTATTATTCAAACCAGTCAATTTTTGAGCTTTTTTTCTGTAATACTATTCAGATTATTCAAAGGGAAATATATTCTTTTTGTAAGAAAAAGTTTAGATTAAGACGGTAAGTCCTTTATAACTTGGCAAATGTGAGTTTGCCGTCCTATTAGTGGATAAATGGATGGGTATAGTTTCTATGATGCACTGACATTTATAGAAGGGGGAGTGTCTCGTATCTTGTCGTGTCAGACACGAGACACGGCATGATGCGACTCAGACACAGTTATATCTGATCCGACACGGTCAAGACAGGTAGGATCCGGCGAGGATGCGAATTGTGTCCGGTCAAGACACGGTCAACAAAAGTTTTTCCTTTTCTAATCTTAAAAAAAATATAAATTTTTTAAAAAGAAAAACTTAAAGAAAAATGATTCCTGTAATATTTATTCTTCTCTTCCATTTTTTTCCTGACTAAATCTAACCCCACATGGTCACCTGCGAGATTATGGTTGCCAGAAGCAAGACACCGATCTTCTTCTTTGATTCTACTGTTGAGATGTTGTTCCGCCAGCCGACTCTTCTCTCCATTCTTCTTATGATTTCATAACTTAATTTTAAACCTTTAATTACTAATTTCTTGTGTATTTCTTTGTTGGATGTTGGTGCATTATTCTAACTATTTTAATTTTTTATTTACAATTTGTATTATTATTTTCTTTGATTGATTATTTTGTTTGATTGTTGTTGATTTACAAAATTAATGATTCGTTCTTCAAATTTGAAACTAAGCATGTTTATTTGAGATTGTAAGACTAAATATATTTATTTCTATGTTTTTGTAAGGCTGGAAATATTTCTCTTTTTTTTTTTAACGATATTGTATTGAAGAGAGGAGAAAGAATTTACAAAGAATCATCTAGACTAACATATAGATTCAGAAACTAGGAGAAAGAGATTTAGAAGAAGTGAATGCCTAGTCGGTTGGCCCAAGCAAGGGAGTTAGGGATCTTTCCTTCCAATGGTGAGCAAAATGATTTCTTATAGCTTGAATATTGTTGTGCGCACAGGAGGTCTCGTCAGTGACTTTATGATTGTAGATCAGGTCATTTCTTGCCTTTCAAATGAAGTAAACAAAACCAGTGATGGTGGCAATTCTGATATGTGCAATGAGGTCACGCTTGTGAGGTTTGGAGGATCGAAGCCAAGTCCAAATGTTGTTCTTGTAGGGGTAAGGGATTGGCGAGTGAGTCCATCTTTAAATAAGGTCAAGGGTGAGGAAGGAGAACCTACAAGTATGAAACAGATGGTCCTCATCTTCAGGCTGCCTACCACAGAGCATACATGTATCGTTTTGAGCAATGTTCCAGAAGAAGAGTTTGGAGAGGGTGGGGAGTCTACCGTGACTTGCAATCCACGAAATAAAACTACATTTTGGAATGTTCGAATTCTTCCAGATGATCTTAAGCCCATAAGGGTGGTTATAGGGTTGTACAGGTTTGAGGATGGTGTAGGCTACAGTGGTAGAGAATTTTTCATTTGGCTTTTTTTGTGATGGAGGTGAAGTTTCGGCCGTTAAGGCAAGCTTGGAGATCGTTTATAGCTTTGAGGATGGAGTTCCCGGTATAGCTGTTTTTGTAGCTCGACTCACAAGACCATATAGAAAGGTTCATGAGGTAGTTGTTATGTATCCAGCAAGTCCAGAGATCATGGTCAGGAGGGTGGGTGTCCAATTCAAAAATCAGCTAAGTCAACCTACAGGGTGTCAAGTGTCAACTAGTCCACGTAATTTCATTTGAAAAAAAATTGTTGATACGTGAAAATTATTCCATACCGACAACCGGTACTCCTCTTAGTATCAATTGATGTCAGGATAAAATCCCAACAACTTATATATATATAGCCTCACTTAACATGCATCCCCTCCACATTAGATACGAGAATTTTATTAAGACCCGCCAACGCTAATAGTTGATTCTCGAGCTAATACGTAAAGGAAAAAGAGGTAAGATTTGGTAGTTGTAAGTGGTCATCTATAGTCATACCCTCGTAATTGCTTATGTGTTCACTATCATAAATTCAACGCGTGCTCTGTGGGGATACTTTCGCTGCCAATTTCTCTCTTTAATTAATTATACACTATAAATTAATAATATTTTCCTATATTTAAATAAGTCATGGTCATTTCGTACTCAATTTTATAACAAAAATAAATCATTGTGGTGGTCATTTGTATGTACGAAATAATATCAATTTTGTACTAATTTGATTATTAATCGTAGCAATTTGGTCGTTGCTTCCGCCACAAGTAAGAGAAACTACGTCGATAGATATTGTTAATTTAGAAAAGGATGTTACGATTACGTACTTAAATACGTTGACTTAATACAAAAAACATAAGTATCAGTATAATAACTACAATTTGTCAACTCATACAACTGGCAAACAACAAATTCATTAATTATAAGATAGTTCGTCGACCTCAAAAAAAAAAAAATATTTATTCATTAATTATTTTAAGATTTAAATGCAAAATCTCTTAAAAAAAATCATCTTTAATGAATTTTAAGTGCAAAACATCTTTTCTTTAGATGTTCCTTCATAGTACATAACATAACTAACCAAAAAATTAAATACACTATGCAAACAACTGATATTTTATCTACTAACATAACCGACATTCTTCTTTATCTAAGAGAAAAATTAGATGATAAACTCTTAACTAAGTTGGTAGTCACCCGGTGGAATGTCTGATTCATGAGAAACCAATGTACATTTAACAACAATAAGCCTCAAAATATAAATATGATCGTTCAAAACCATATTAAAGCATGGTGTGAAGCAACAAAGAAGGAGAAAAAACAAAATCTTGATAAAATAGGGAACAAAAGAAGATCAAAATGCATCCTATGGAAAAAACGGAAACAGATTTCATCAAACTCAACTTTGATGGATCTAGACTTAGCAATGGTAGATGTGCATTTGGCTACTGAAGAGATTTGTGAACTGAAAGCTTGTTTTATTCCATTGGTGAAACAATGTTTATATAGAAAAATATAAAGAGATAAAATAATAAACTATAAAAGATAAGATCAAAAGATAAACTAACAAAATATAAACTAACAAATAAAGGATAAACCCTAAATATAATCCAATATACTAGGTCCATACTCTAACACTCTCCCTCAAGCTGGAGGAGTGATCCAACAACTCCAAGCTTGAACAGTGAAAACTTGAAGAAAAGAGAAGCTTGATGTAACTCCCTTCCTTCATATCGGTCTTTGTATTGACGCCGGTGGGTTGGACCCTGACGCACGTTGATTAAGTTTTGGGCCCTAGGACGCAAGTTGATTAGCGTCTGAGGGTCCTAGGACGCAGGTAGATTAGCGCCCTAAGGTAAGTTTTGGGCTTATCTTAGGGCCCTAGGACGCAGGTTGATTAGCGTCCTAGGGTCCTAGGACGCAAGTAGATTAGTGCCCTAAGGTAAGTTTTGGATCCTAGGACGCATGTTGATTAGCGTTTGAGAGTTCTAGGACACAAGTAGATTAGCGCCCTAAGGTAAGTTTTGGATCCTAGGACGCAGGTTGATTAGCGTCCTAGGGTCCTAGGACACAGGTAGATTAGCGCCCTAAGGTAAGTTTTGTGTTTAGGTAGCTAGGTCTTGTGTTTAGGAGGAGAGCACAAAGTATACTCTGATACCGCGGACAAAGTACTCTGATACCGCGGACAAAGTCTCACGTGATACCGCCGCCATTCAAAGTATTTGTTGATACCGCGGCCAAAGTCTCACGTGATACCGCCGCCATGATGACGGCGACGATGACGGCGCAACTAGGGTTTTGTTTTGTGCGGAAGCGTAGGTTAAGGAAAGTGCTCTGATACCATGAAGAGATTTGTGAACTGAAAGCTTGTTTTATTCCATTGGTCAAATAATGTTTATATAAAAAAATATAAAGAGATAAAATAATAAACTAAAACTAAAAGATAAGATCAAAAGATAAACTAACAAATAAAGGATAAGCCCAACATATGATCCAATATACTAGGCTCATACTCTAACTGCTACATCTTGAGAGATCACGAGGCCTCAACTACTACCATAGGCTCTGTACAATGTGGTAACACGTCTGTCCTCCATGCTGAAGCATGTGCGCTAAGGGAGGGTATGAGTAAAGCCTTTCAGTAGGGTATTATAAACTTTGAAATTGAGGGAGATAATCTCACGATTATAAACTCGATAAAAAATATATGGAAACCACCATTGGAAATAGATCTATTAATCACATATATTACTAATATGATCTCATGGTTCCCACGTATTAGGTTTGTTCATGTCTTCAGGGAAGCCAACAGGGTGGCTAACAGATTAGCGGCTCTGGACCATGGTTCCCCTTTGATCTAAGATGCTCTAAGACGATCGTTTTGAAGAAGATGGTTCTCCTAATTCCTTACGTTAGAGTATAAAAAAAAATGGTTATTTTCTTAGATTTAAAGTATAATGTAAATAAAAGTAAAAGAAAGCAGAGAGATATGGCGATTCCTGCCGCACCAAACCCTACCTTGTCGCTTCCCGCCGCCAATGTCCCCAATGGCTTTTTGCCGACTTCTGATACTACTGCCAATCATACCCCACTCATTAATGATTGCGCAAATCCCAATGCTACCGGCTCTGGATCTCCAGAGGCAATTAATGACGGGATTCCAAACCAGGGGGAATGTTCTTGGAGCAAACTTCTTTTTGGGGGAAGTGCCTGGCGTCGACTCCCAATCCTACCGTCAAATCTTGTGGAGACGGGCAAGATCCAGATAGATTTTCCGAATGGGCAGGATGCAACACCCTCTATTACTGTCGCCCAGGACGTGATACAGGTTCTAAACGCACCTTGGAGAAACTCTGTTGTTATGAAGCTCTTAGGAAGGATGATTTCCTTTTCTGCCTTTGAGAAGACGCTCAAGATTCTTTGGAAACCCAAGGGGGAATGGAGTATTATCGACTTACCCAATGGATACTTCTTGGTTAGGTTCGAACTAGAAACTGACATGTATGACGCTCTTTCGAATGGCCCATGGAAGATGTTCGGACATTATATCCTCATGGAACAATGGCAACCGTCCTTCGACCCGATGACATCGGTTATCTCTCAAACTGGAGTTTGGGTCCGTATATCAGGCCTACCTTTCTCCATGTACAATACTGAGGTGTTGAAAGCGATTGCATCAGCAATAGGAGTTCCTCTTCGTATTGATGAAAAGACGATGAATATGGATCGAGGCAAGTTCGCCCGGATCTGTGTTGGCATAGATCTTAATAGGCCTCTTAAGGGAGATGTCCTTTTGAATGGGAAACGGATTCTCCTCGAGTATGAGAACCTTCATGCAATATGCTTTGTATGTGGCTGTTATGGACACATGCAAGATAGATGCTTGACAAGGCTTAGGGATCAAGCTGATCGGGAGGGAAGAACAGAGAGTATGATCGAACTGGCTCCACCAGAGAAGAATGGTCAAAGCTCACAGGAACCTGTCGGGGCTGTAAACGTTCCTGCTAAGGGAAAGATGCCTGTTGAGGATGATGTGACATACTCTATGGCTCCAGAACATGCTGCTAGGCAGGAAAATGGCAGTAGAGGACCATGGATGATTGTCCAAAGGAGTAAACCCATTAGAAGGAATACAGAAAGTGTTGAAAATAGCAACATGGCTAAGGCGACTAGAGTTGAAAACCAGGGACTTGGTAGAACCAATGGTCAGTCCAGAGATAGTGGAAGAGAGAAGGGGGAAGGAACGTCAGCGTTGGCCCATAATCAAGTTCCAGGGGCATATTATGTGTCTAAGAATAATCTCAAGAAAAGGGCTAGGCATGGTCAGAGAGTAGAGCTCCTAAGCAATATGGGGAAAGGAAAAGAATCCCATACAAGTACATCAGTCAAAAAGAAAGGGGAAGGAGTTGGTATTACTTCACCTCCTCTAATGCCACAAGTAAAGATATTACAAAGAGAGCAACCGAAGGATATTGTTTTTGAAGCAAATGTCATACTGCAAGGTCAAACTTCTTGTGCTGCTTTACAGAAGGAGAAAACAGACTGCATGGAGATGGAAGAGGCAGACGAGGTTGGGACATCTCAAGTGTCCATTGTTCCGGATTCACAAGCCTAATAGGTTCGTTGGGTCTTGGGTGTTTTAAGGTGTCCAATGATAGGCCTTTTTTGGAACTGCCGTGGTACGGTTAAACCGAGTTTTCGACGGTCGATGCGATACATCATTAGGAAGTACAAGCCCTGGTTCATAGCCCTCTTTGAAACTCACTGTGCAGGAGATACAGCGTCTAGGATATGTGACAAAATGGGATTTGACTCTTGTGAGAGAGTGGAAGCGGAAGGTCAAAGTGGAGGTATTTGGTTGCTATGGGATAGTATCCTATGTCCGATGAAAGTTGTATCGAAGGATAGACAATTTATTCATGCAATTGTAGGGGAAGGTATGCATGCTTTCCATATTATTCCGGTCTACATTTGCCCGAACCCGGCGCGAAGAGGGATAGTTTGGGAATCACTCTTGAATATTATAAATACGATCACGGAACCCATTATAATGGGAGGTGATTTCAACTGTATTAAGAGTGTTGAAGAAAGGCAGGGTGGGTCAAGCAGACTGTCGAGGGACTCGCTAGGGTTTGGTGACTGGCTAAATGAATCTCGCCTTGTGGACCTAGGTTATCAAGGCTCTCCATTCACTTGGGCTCGAGGAGGTGATGTTCAATCCAGAATCTCAAAGAGATTAGATCGCATTCTTCTGTCTGTTGAGGGGAGACTTAAGTGGCCAGAAGCTAGTGTTAGGCACCTTCCAAAGTTATCTTCGGACCATAATCCTCTTCTTCTCTCATCGGATGCACTGTTTGAAGGGAATTATTGCCGGAGACCTTTCCGATTCCAAGCTGCCTGGCTCACACATCCTGAGTTCCAGCAGATTATAGAGTCGGCATGGAATAAAATGGCACCCCTCCCAGGCTCGTTACAAAGGGTTCAAAAAGTCCTAAAGAAGTGGAATAAAGAGGTGTTCGGTGATATTCTATTAAGGAAGGAAGCGCTAATCAGGAGACTAGAAGAGGTGAGTGCTGAGTTAGCTATAGGAGCAACCGATCAGTCCTTGACAGAGGAAAGGGAGTTGCAACAACAACTTAATACCACACTTGAACAGGAGGAGATTCTTTGGGCCCAAAAATCCCGTCAAAATTGGCTGACTTATGGGGATAGGAATACTAGATTCTTCCACCTCTCTACCATTGTACGAAGACATCATAACAGAGTTGAGGCTTTGAGGATGGATGATGGCAATTGGTGTATGGATAAGACCATTTTGGAAGAACATGCATTGAGGTTCTTCAAAGGACTGTATGGCCCCACAGACCTTCAACCCCTAGGCACCTTGCCGGGCAGTGGGTTTCCTATCCTGTCGGAACTGCAAGTTAACACTCTAAGTAGGGAGTGCGGTAGTGAGGAGATTCTTACAGCACTGAAAGATATGGGCTCGTTGAAAGCGCCGGGTCCAGACGGTTTCCAAGCTCTTTTCTATAAGCAATGCTGGCCTATAGTCGGGGACTCAATTATAAGATTTGTAAAGGATTTCTTACGCACTGGAAAATTTACTCAAGGTACTAACGAGACACTTATTGTACTAATTGGGAAAGTTGCTAAACCTGAGTTGATAAATCAATTCCGTCCCATAAGCTTATGTAATGTCTGTTACAAAGTTATAACAAAAATCCTAGCTTCTCGACTCAAAGCTGTGATGGGTCATCTTATCTCCCCTATGCAATCGAGCTTTGTCCCAGGCCGGATGATTACTGATAATATCGTGATTGTTCAGGAGGTTATCCACTATATGAAAAAGAAAAAGGGCAGGAAAGGTTGGATGATTTTGAAATTGGATTTGGAGAAAGCTTATGATCTATTAAGATGGGAGTTTGTTATTGAAACTTTGCAGATTATTGGAATGCCGCCGGTTTGGGTTCAATGGATATCGACCTGCTTATCCACTGCCTCGATGAAACTTCTTTGGAATGGGGAATCTTCATCTTCTTTTCCGATGACGAGGGGCCTTCGACAAGGAGATCCGTTGTCACCTTTCCTATTTGTCCTTTGTTTGGAGAGGCTTAGTCATATGATTGAACGAGCAGTCGAGAATGGTTCTTGGAAGCCAGTGAAGGTATCTAGAGGAGGTCCATGCATCTCTCATCTCCTATTTGCAGATGATATCCTATTATTTGCGGAAGCTTCGACTTCTCAGGTTAATGTGATTAAGAAAATTATAGAGGATTTTTGTGGCGCATCAGGTCAAAGGGTTAGCCTCTCTAAATCCCGTATATTTGTATCAAAAAATGTTCAAGGTAATTTAGAAACCGTTTTGAGTGATTTGTGTAGGGTACCATGGACAAGACACTTGGGGAAGTATTTGGGCATTCCCCTTTTCCATGAGAGAGTCTCTAAAGATAACTTCAATAGCCTTATTGAGAGGGTATCGAGCAGGCTGACGGGTTGGAAAAGGGTTTCGTTGAGTTTGTCGGGAAGGGCCACCTTGGTTAAGTCTGTTCTGGCTGCTATACCAGTTTACCACATGAATACTGTACTTCTACCTAAGGAGGTACTGAGAGTGATTGATAAGATGTGTAGGGGGTTTCTATGGGGTGACTCTGAAGGGAGACGGAAGATCCATCTGATTGGCTGGGACAGAGTTTGTCAGGAGAAAAGAGCAGGCGGGCTTGGCCTCAGAAAAGCATCCGATATGAACCTTGCTTCTCTCAGTAAGCTTGCTTGGAGAGTGTTTTGTAATAGAGAACAACTCTGGGCGAAAATTTTACTAAATAAGTATAGGCTGCAGGGAGACGGATGGCCAAGGAGCATTGATATTAGTAGAGGATGTTCTCACACTTGGAAGGGTATACAGGAGGCGTACAACAAGGTGATTGCTCCTCATATGGGCTGGAGTGTAAAGGACGGACGTCGGGCTCGATTCTGGACTGATGTTTGGCTGGGTCAAGAGCCACTGGTCAAGTATTGTGCGTCAGCTCTGGAACCTGGGGATTATTCTCTTCTAGTCAGGAATGTTTGGACTACCTTGGGAAGCTGGGACTGGGGGTATTTATCAGGAAAGCTGAATAGTTCGGGGTCCCTAAAGCTAGTTGCTACAACTCTAGAGGAGAGTTTTGAAGAAGGAGATACGGTGAGATGGTTGGGCACCCAAGACGGGCAGTTCTCGATATCATCAGCCTATCGATGTATCACTGCGAACAGGAACAGATTTCAGGTGCGTGAAAGCTTGTTCTCGAAACTTTGGACCCTAAAAGTAACAGAGCGGATTCGGTATTTCATGTGGCTGGTGGCTTGGGGGGTACCATTAACTAATGGGGAAAGATGCAGAAGACATATGGCGAGTAGTTCTGAATGTCATCGCTGCCCGGCCATGGACGAAACATTACTCCATGTTCTCAGAGACTGCCCAGTTGCTAAGGAGGTTTGGCAATTCTTTGTTCCATCACACTCTCAACATAGGTTTTTTCGACTTGATTGGAATGTATGGCTCTATGAAAATGTTTGCTATAATTCATCTTGTCAACCTGATGATTGTTGGGGTGAGAAGTTTGCGTGTGTGGCGTGGTGGTTATGGAAGTGGCGAAATAATCGGATATTCCAAGAGAAGGAGATGGTATACAACAAGAAGGAGTTTCTGCATGGCAAGTTTCTAGAGAATGAGTTAGCTGCAACTAGAGCTAAGCCTTTTCCTGATAGACCACGAACTGAGCGACTGATCTCTTGGAAGAGACCTTCTGAGGACTGGGTTAAGGTCAACTCAGATGGAGCTGTGAGAGGAACAGAAGGTAATGCGACGGTTGGAATTGTGATTCGGAACAGCGAGGGTGAATGGGTTAATGGTGCAGTGGCGAATTTAGGGAGCACTACTGTACCGGCAGCTGAGCTATGGGGAGTGATATATGGTCTTGATCTCGCCTGGAAGGGAGGTCATCGGAAGGTTCATATGGAGGTCGACTCTATGACGGTTATTGATTTCATTAACAAAGGAGTGAGTCTCTCGCACCCTTTGTCGAGCCTGGTGATTCGATGCCAAGGCTTTCTTACCCGGGAATGGTCTATTAATCTCGGCCATGTTTTTAGGGAAGAGAATAGGGTGGCAGATGCGTTAGCGGATCTTGCTTTCTCCTATGATGTTGGTTTACATGTGCTTGTAACACCTCCTTCTTGCGTTTTTTCCTTTTTGATGGACGATATTCGGGGGATTAATCTCCCAAGAATGTCGCGGTTGCATGTTTCTATCACGTAATTTTATTTTATGGAGTTGAATACTCCTTGTTTACCAAAAAAAAAAAAAAAAAAAAAAAAAAAAAAAAAAAAAAAAAAAAAAAAAAAAGTATAATGTAAATGGACCACTTGACACCTATACGCATGGTACCGACCGTCGGTGTAATTTGGAGATACATTTTTAAAAATTAATTAAAAAATATGGAAGGATGATATCATCCATTGTATAAATGATGTCATGTATATACACCAAACCGTATCATAATGGATAACGAATTTCAGGACTCGTGCACTCGGTCGTCTATAAGATTTACATTATTAAATTGGTGACGTATTAATGCATTTACAATTCACATATATAATATCCAATATTTTTTCATATTAATTTTCTTTCTAATGTTTAGGTTGATTTATCCGTCAATTTTTTTAAAAAATTTTTGTTATTCTCCGAATGCATTTTTTTAATAATTTGATGTATTTATGTACATGCATACAAGTAAAATACTGATAATTTTTGTATAAATATAATATTAAAATAGCATAAGTAAATGAGGACATTTAATAAAAATAAATAGGTGGATGAGTTAGTTTGACTCTACTATTTATTTTATGTCGATGAGAGTAGAATTATTTGATTTTGAAGATACAGTTTTGCATGAAGAAGAAGAAGAAAAACGGTTTCATATACAAACAAATGGATGAAGTTTCATGTGAAACATAGTATTCCATTAGTCAAAAGCTGACCAATTTGTAGTATTCAATTTAATTCTGCATTAAATATTCACCAATCAATTTTTATTGATAATAAAATAATCCCTGATCGAAAAATGAAAATAAATCAATCTTAATTTATAAAATAATTCTTACCACTTGTTAATATTCACCACCCTTTTTTGAACAATAGTAAACATTTGTTATAAAAAAATTTAATAAAAATAATTTGAAAAACTCACAACTCTTTATTAATAAACTTAAAAATATTAAAAAAACAATTAAATTTGATCAAAATTTAGATACTTGAACAACATTTTTTCCGATCAGAGAAAGTAATAAACAACTCGTTAATATTTCGATAAATTAGTTAGTGTTTAATGCCCATTATAACATTTGAAGAAAAAAAATTATACACCCTTTGATTACTAAATAAATAAATTAGTGATGCAAAAAAATAAAATAAAAAGGTCATTTATAATGAAAATGATTAATCTTGACCATTTTGTAAAATTTTATAATGAAAATGTTATACAAAAAATTGTAAATTTAAATAGTAATGAGCAATTTAAAACATTCATTTCATTGTAATTAATTTTTTATCTTTAATTTTATAAATTAATTTATAAATATAGTTTTTTTTATATATTTTTATTTGTATTTTTTGACTGGCATAATTTATATGATTTGGTTCCTTTTGATCGTTCTCTGATTCAAACTCTCGTTTGTGTTTGTCGTTATATTTTATGATCTTTCAATACACTTGATATATCTTCAAACTTTTTTATTCAGTATTAAAAAAAATAATAATAATAACAACCCTTACAAAAAATATATATTAAGGGCCCGTTTGGTTTTAACTCCGGAATTGGAAACGGAATGGAAACGAATCTAGTCCATATGTATGCCCTTATTCATGAAAGTTTTTGAAATCATTCCTTGTGCTTTGAAGTAATTGGGGTAGAATTTGATTACTTTTGATAAAATGCGGGAAAATAAGTGCACTTTGCACTAAACCATAAGGAATGATTCCATAAAATTTCATGAATAATGATATGTATATGGACTAAATTCGTTACCATTTCTTTTCCATTCTCGGAGTTGAAACCAAACGGGTCCTAAAAGAAGAATATATAAATATTTTGGTAGAGATATTGACTGGTAGGCAACCTAGATCCTTGGTGGACACGTCTTTGAAGATATACTCAACATTGTTGGTATGATTCTCATTTTAGTCCAATTCCATTTAATCTTCACATGCTATGACCAAATTTTCAAAACGTGCTTATGCATGTGCAACATTTCCATATTCTCATATTGTCCATGCAAAATGTAATGCACAATATAGCTTTATTTTTTCCATTATAGTTAAGATTCAACTGATAAAATGGATCATATTCGATCTACTATGAAAAGGTCCATTATGCACTCTACTTATTACAGTCGGTTTTAATACGAAATTATGGAGTATTAAACTAACGGTCCGTTTGGTTTGAACTCCGGAATCGGAAACGGAATGGAAACGAATCTAGTCCATATGTATACCCTTGTTCATGAAAATTTTTCGATCATTCATTGTGATTTGAAGTAATTAAAGTTGAATTTGATTACTTTTGATACCCTATAGGGTAACAAAATATGGGAAGACAAGTGTATTTTGCATGCAAACACAAGGAATGATTTCATAGAATTTCATGAATAAGGAAGTACATATGGACTAAATTCGTTTCCATTCTGTTTCCGTTTCCGTTTTCGGAGTTGGAACCAAACGGGCCCTAAATGTTCATATATTATGAATTGTTAGTTAACTATTTAAAAAATGAACTAAAAAAAGGCAATATGAATTTATATCATTAAAATTTAAAATGTGAGTTGGCTGTTCATTTTTTTGTCAACTAAGACCCTATTTGGTATCGTATGGGTATTCTTTTTTTAGATTGTTGGGATGGGGATTCTTGAGATTCTTGGAGATGGGTATTGTTAGGGATTGTCTTTTGCGTAAATTTTATGTGTTTGGTATCAGATTGCTGATAGAGATTGATTACGGAAAGATTACGATAATGTCCTTACCCTTCCGGAGTTCCAAACCCCCCCGAAGCCCAATTGATAACCCTAGCACCCAAATTTGGCGTCAGTTATGCCTGCCACCGGCCCGCCGGAGCTCTACCTGCCACTTTCAATGGGGCAAACGTCGCAAGTATGCAATTACTTTGCCTAGCACCGGAGCTCTGCCTAGCCCCCAATTCGCAGGTATGCAATTGCTTCAAGTTGCAGGTATGTAATTGCTCAAGGTAGACCTGCGAATTTGATTGCAAAGATGTTCTCCACTGCCAAATTGTTCTTCAATCAGTTCAAGCAAAATTCAAAGAGCAAAAAACAAGATCAGTTGGGGCTTTGAGCAATGGGGAAAACGTCGTATACGAGAAGACTACAGACTCGTAATCGATACTTTCAATGGGGAAAACGTCGACGAGGGCGACCTGTTGTATTGTTGTTGTTGGTCTGTAAAGCCATTGACGAGAGGGAAGAGCAAATTTCTATCAGTTAACGCCATTGATGTGAGGGAAGAGCAGGGGTATGGCTTGAATTCAAAACAATCTAACCTAAAGAATCTCCAAGAAGCTTGGAGGGCCAAACTTCTTTTTACGGGATTCTTTTGCCAAAAGAATCTCGTAAAAGAATACAATACACAATCTGCATCCGATACCAAACAGGGAAATTTTTGCCATCCCGAAGAATACAGTGAAAAAAAATCTAAATGAATCTCCATCTAACTAATACCAAACAGGCCCTAAATTAAACTTCTGACAAACTTTTAGTTAAAAGTTCACAAATTTGCATCACGAAAATATTTCGTAAATAAATACATTCCTTAAAATATTCTAAAAACAATTGTTTAAAATAAAGTTGAAATATCTATGATTATAATAATTACCAAACAATAAAGTTAACATGGTCTAAACATTACCTCATCTTTTAGATTGACTAAACTTCAGTATTCCGTCGTTTAAACTACCGATTGAGCTCGACCAAAAATCAATACTTGGGTTACTGTTCACACATTAAGTTAACAGATCGGTATTAAATATCACGGGCACAATGCCAAGACTATCTTAGAAGGGACTAAACTATCTAGACACGACATGCTTTCCGCGAGGAGAATAATGTTGTGGATTTCTTAGCTTCTCTTGCTTTCAATTTCCCTTTGTGGCTTAATGTATGACCCTCCTGAGGGTATAGTGGATCTTTTACATTATGATGTAAGGGGTCGGGTTATCCTGTGTGTGTACTACTTAGCCTTTCTTTCATATATAATAAGCGCGACTAGGTTCGAACAGGATGTTGAACCCCTTAAAATTTTAAAGTCCCGAGCTGAATATCCACATATCCGAAATTAGTCCGATTTAATAAGAACGTCTCGGTTCGGACAGGATGTTGAACAACCTTAGGAGTACGTGTCATTGGGTTTATAGATATAGATGCCCGAAAGTGGTACCGAGTAGTGTCCCTTCACCACATTCAGACTTCCATACTTGTTGGGCCAAATTTCAAATGGTCGGTTCAAACTCATTAAATCTACCATCTTTGTCCTTATCTTCACTCCATATAACACACACATTATCTACCATCTTAATGTTTACTAACAAAAAATAATATTAAAAAAAAATTGTATTGTATAGAGATTTTACAAAAAAAAAAGGGTTTAAATTGGAATAATCTAATAAAAACTCCTGGAAAATCTCTTCAAAGCTACCAATCTATCTTAGTTTTTAAAAAACTTTTAAAAAAAAAGTCATTCAAAAATCTAATCTTTATTAAGCTCGTCGTGCTCATACAGCTCCACAAAAATCTATACAATAAACTATGTCGAAAAAGCTAGGTCTTGTGATGGACTCGTAATTTTCTAACTTTAATTGTGAAAATTTATTACTTTGTAAAAAAAATATTATACGTGTAAATTATAATAAATATTTTACAAGCAAATATTACAAGCAATTAAGCATGTGTGTTTGGTTAAAAAGTATGTGATTATGTATATAGTTGTAATATAGTATGTGCAAAATATGTGTTATTTGAAGACGATGATGCATTGTATTTATATGCAGATGATCATAAGGGTACGTAACCGAGTAAGGCCGATATTTTTGGTTATTGTATATCTAAACACATGTACTAAATATGATTAAGGTACTTAAGAGGTTAATTAAAGAATCACGCAAATGAGGGTACGTAATAATTGTGTGTGTGTGTGGACAACTAAGGTTTGAGTGTTTATGTGCCCTTTGACACTTTGTATCAATAATATATGCACATAAGTCAACCACTTCAAGTGCTTAAGCTTTGCATTTTTGTTGCTCCTCATAACTCTTTCAACTCACACTATCCACTTTTCCTGCCACCAAAATGCGCAGAATAATTGATAGTTTATCAGGAATATACACACACGGATGTGCATAAGGTCTGGACCGGATCGTAAATTGACGACATTCTGGACCGGGACCATACCGTTACTGACCGGTCTTGTTTCGAGTCGGACCGGCTTGGTACGTTTAGTGTGCAATTTTGAATGTTTTAGACCGGACCTAAAATATCGCTTTTAACTTGAAAATTGAAACTTTCATCAATGGTAAAATACAATCTAAACAATTTAAATATCGTCAACATTAAAAGAAATCAAAAACCAACAATTAACCATATCTTTTTAGACAGTCCTTCATGAGATTGTCAAAAACCAACAATCCGGTCCGAACCCGGACCGGATTTTTTCATTTACGGTCCAACCCTTATTACGGTTTGATACGGTCCATAATCGGACCGGACGGTAACCCGGGTTTTCAAAATATATGGACCGTAGACCAGACCGTAATTTCTGGTACGGTACGATTTTGCACATATAGATCCTATGAGAACACCCCTAACGTGAAAACATGAGAACAAATTCGTAATTATTATTAGTTTTGTTACGAATGTGCCATATCGTTTAATGTATTATTCGTAATTATTGTTGGATTCCTAATTATTATTATTCGTAGTTATTATTATATTTGATATCTACTCTAAATCTCAACCCTTAATACTCACATCCAATGGTGTACGATTGTTCTCATGTTCTCACATTAGGGGTAT
The DNA here is from genome assembly GCA_033239045.1 of Fagopyrum esculentum. NCBI lineage: Eukaryota > Viridiplantae > Streptophyta > Magnoliopsida > Caryophyllales > Polygonaceae > Fagopyrum > Fagopyrum esculentum. The sequence continues at coordinate 12,817,670 of BSUD01000003.1, forward strand.
TCTCATGGGAATCACACCCTATATATATATATATATATATATATATATATATATATATATATATATATATGGATCATGTAGAAAAGAGTTTTAAGGTTGAAAGTAGAAAAAATCCACAATCACTGAATTAAATAATAATTGCTCAGTATAATACGTATATGTTCAATAAAAATTTTAGACCTATAAATTGTTATATAGTTGATCAAAATTTTAGTTAAAAATTGAAAACATATATGAAAGAATTTGGTGAGGTAGGATCTTTTTTATGGGTCTTTGTTTTTGTAGACCCCTCTAATTTTTACACTCTAGTTAACTTACCACTATTAATCTATTAGGGATATATTTACTACATGTGTTTATGCTATGAGTTTACTTAATAGATCAATATTTGTAAAATGCCTCGTGAGTGAATTTGGTCAACATAAATTAACACTTGAACGATTTGTCATATAGTTAAACAATTTTGAATATACTTGGATAACTTTGAACGCATTATATAATTTTAAATATTTTTGAACAATTATTAGTTGAGCATGCATGTTATATTTTAAGAATTTGACATATAAATTAACACTTTAACAATTGTTCATATACTTGAAAATTTTTATATATATTTAAAAAAAAAAAATAGTTGAACAAATACATGTTACATTTAAATAATTGTTACTTGATCCAATAATTGCGTATTCTTCCTAATTTTGACCTTAAGACCCATTGTGTATTCTTCCTACCATATGTTGAAGATACTCGGAATAGTATATAAGATCGGTTGATTACTCCTCTTATTGTCATTTGTTTTAGGATTGAACCAACTAAACTTATGTGTTGGACTTTAGCCTGACGCGTATTTACACTTGTATGCACACAAGCATCCGATGGCCTCTGCCACCACAACCCTCACCTCTTGCACCGGCTGCCTAGACTCCACGGACCTACATCGTCGAATTCCGTCTTTCGTCGATATTCGGCAGATGAAATAGCATGTAAATAAGACCCATAAACTAACCAGGTATCTACTTTGATATAGTGAGAAAAGTGATATATATTTTTTGTACTTTTAAGTTTAGTAGGGTTATAATTATATGCACTTTTTGTCAACCCTATCTAACAATAATACAACTTCAATATCCTAAGTCATCTTGTCACGCAACAAGGTACATTTGTTGTCGGCATTTCATTTATTTACCAACTTCACCAATGACTTAACTTTGTCGGGTTATTATTGTCGCGAGTTGTGATGCGTATGTCACGGCAATCATAAAAGGATAATAAATTTAGTATATGTTATGTTGCATATACGCGTAAATGTACGTTAGAACATACATGACCCACATCGCCGGGATAATTCGATTTAAGTGCTCTTTTACATGATATTATTGACATGCACATCGCCGGGATCTTCGTCGGAGACTCATCACGACGGTTATTCAAACGAATTTTGTTGATCGGAACATTAAACGAATTTGGTTTCATAGAAAACCTAAGTGTTTTTCCAAACGTTTGACTTCAACTCGTTTTACAAAGAATAATGACACATTGATACGTAACATTCCGGCTGTCACGTCATCGCCGGAGCTAGGGTTTTTACCGGAAAAATATTAGGTATTATTTTTGGTAAATACATTGATAGTTTGTATCGCTCCTAATAATTTTCAAAGTTCGTATTATTTTCGGTTCAATGTTGATAGTTGGTATTATTTTGGGTTATTTTTCCAAAATTAAATGAAAAAAGCAATATCTTTTATTTTAATTTTTACTTTTAAATTGACAACTTAAAAACCTTCTTTATTTAATTCGTAAAAAATTATAAATTTCGGTGAAAAAGATCACAATTGTATCGAGATTGAGGTAAGGAGTTTGATTGTTGTCCTTAAAAATTAACCCCCGATTTGGTTAGAAGTCCGGAAACGTAAACGGAATGAAAATGAATGTAGTCCATATGTTTACTTTATTCATGAATATTTTTTGGAATCATTCCCTGTGGTTGCAGGTAAGATGTAGTTGTTTCCCCATTTTATTTCTCTATAGGGTATCAGCACTAATCAAATTTGAAACAATTTGGTTTACTAGGCTTTTTCTAGTTTTGTGTTTAGTAAATGTACCCCTTGATAGAAGAGTGTATAGAGTTTGAAAATAAATACAAAAGTTTGGGGTATATTTACTTAATTGAAACATTAAAAAGCCTAGTTACTACTATAATTTTTCAAAAAGGCCCAGTTACCAAAATTTCCCATCAAATTTTACTACAATTACTTAAAAGTATAAGGAATGATTCCAGAAAATTTCATGAATAATAGTATATATATGAACTAAATTCGTTTCCATTCCATTTCTATTTCCGTTTTAGGAGTTGGAACCAAACGGGCCTTAAAAATACTTAGTCGAGTTATTCCAGATAATTTGATTTAAGTGCTCTTTTACATGATATTATTGACATGCACATCGCCGGGATCTTCGTCGGAGACTCATCACGACGGTTATTCAAACGAATTTTGTTGATCGGAAAATTAAACGAATTTGGTTTCATAGAAAACCGAAATGTTTTTCCAAACGTTTGACTTCAACTCGTTTTACAAAGAATAATGACACGTTGAATGTTCCAACCACACGTGGAAATATGATGTCAAAGTCGCGTATTTAAATTGTGAATATTTTGCTTTGTGAATTGTGTAGTCACAATTCACAAAAATCATGAAAAATGCTCCAAGTATGATTCACAAATTTGCTATTAGATCTTGTATGTATATATTTCGTTTTTTTAATATATTTATCATAAATTTTTTAATTTCTCCCAGAGTTTATATAAATAAAAAAAGGTCTACGTGATTCTACAATTAAAATCTTTAAAAAATAGTCATAATTGAATTTTGTACAAAATGTCAAGAGTTAAATAAAATTAATTTTGTTGGAGATAATAAAGTCCCACATCGAAAGATTGGGACACTCCGAGCCTAGTATATAAGGTCGGTGGACTACTCCTCCTATTGCCAATTGGTTTTAGGATGGAACCTCACCGGGTTTATGTGCTGGGCTTGGGCCTAATGCGCATGTGCGCTCGTATGCACACGACCCCCGCTCAACCGGTCCGTCAGTATCGGACTTTGACATGGTATCAGAGGGGTTAGCCTCAATTCGGTTCGCGATCCTAACCTGTGGACAAGTGCAACTCGGTCTATATCCTCTAGTTGCACTTGCGGGGGCGTGTTGGAGATAATAAAGTCCCACATCGAAAGATTGGTTTTAGGATGGAACCTCGCCGGGTTTATGTGCTCAACCGGTCCGTCAGTATCGGACTTTGACAAATTTGCATACAGCCGATTTGAATTAATTTTAACTATAAAATATTATTTTATAAATTTATTTTTTTTATCTATGAATTATATTAATTTTTAACTATAAAATATGTGGTTAAAAATTACTTCCTAAATTTATTTTGGTGGTACAAATACATCTATAATAAGAAGATAAACTCCGAATTATAATAAACTATTTTAATGTATTAATATACAGTAAATGAATTGTTGTTAGGTAAAGAAGTCAATTAATTAAGTCTCTTATCTGAAAAATCAAAGTATTGTTCTATACTTGTAATATTCTTTGAGAAATGGATGGGGTTTGGTCGTTGATTGTTTTGAAAGTAAATCAATTTGCATATTGATTCTTCAATTCAATGCTAAGACTCTGAAATTTAGTGTAGATAATAATATTTGGACTATTGATAAGTTTATATAAAAGTAACTTTAGAGCTTCTTTTACCAAAATATATTAAGCGATGATGTTTACGTAACCTGTGGTCTAATGTTTTGTGAGATCTTCGTAAGATCACGCTTGCTTTACAAAATTAGGAAATATTTTCGTTCGTATGTAGAAGATGACTACTAGCTAGATCTTACTTGTTTTGTTTTTTAAATAATAGTAAGATGTTTAATATAGTTTTTTTTTTAAAAAGGAAAGCGGTTAGGAAGCATCCTGTGGATGAGAACACGAAGTTCGGACTCACCAAAAAAACTAATGATGAATGTCAAGATTTTCAAATGGATCAAGTGGTCAACAAAACAGTTTGTCTGATCTAGATTTCGTCAAAGAAATATAGATTCAATCTCATACGGAAAACTCCAACGACATTCGAGTGTCTTGATGATCACAAATTGTCACCCTCAATTTTGATCTTTTTATTTGCAATCTGATCTTGCAAGCCCGATTTAAGAGCATAGACTTCAACTTTTAGAACCGAGTTACAGTAAGTTGTTTTGTACCAAGACTGACGACATCTCTATTGTGGTTCCGAATAACAAAACCGAGGGAGGTAGTCCCAGAATCAAGTTTAGAGTCATCAAAGTTATGTTTGTGAAAACCATACTTTGATTTTCCCATTTAATATTTTTTTTTGGTTTGATATTATTGTTTTTTGGTGGTGGCCTTAATGACATTGTCATCCTCGTCTTTCACTTTTTTTTTCCATTCTAGGATTTGATTTTTAATGAGAGCAATTTTGTTATTAAATCAGTCAAGGGGCTCGTTGTTGAAAATAATTTTGTTTATAGCAAACGAAATACTCCATTAAATAGTAGCAATGAAAATATAGAAGTAATGACATAAATTCTCAAGTTGATGGTTACACTACTCATAGTTACGAGTAACCATAATTTTTCTTTCGTCAAGTTTTGATTTTGTTGTTGATTAGTTTTTTGAAATTTTTCTATACGAAGTTCTTTATTTTGGGTTGTGTGTTAGTTTACGAATGTAGTTACATGCATTTTAGAGGGAAGTATTTATCCTCCATTCGCAGCTCGGAACCAAACTTGGTTGAAAATCACCCATTTTGACTACACTGACGGTATAATCTATCTTGTATTTTATTTTTGGGATAATTATTTGCTTAATTTTTTCCAAAAAATCCAAACTAATCTTATATATATATTAAAGCAGAAGCCTCTATTTCCACGTGTCAACGTCAGGTTTCTCGAAGCCTAAAAAATTATTTTAAAAAGTGATTTATAAATGTTAATATAAATTGAATATTGATTTCTAATTTTTTTTTTTTAATATTTAAATAAATATTTTTATAAAAATAGTTTTTAAACTTTTACAAAAATTTTTTACCAACAAGCATATCTTATCAAATCAATTTTAAAAATATAATTAATTAGAAGAGATAAATACTTAAATGATAATTAAAAATCATAATATTGATTAGAATTTCATTTTTTGAATTTTTATTTGACAAATATATACATATAAATTTCTAAGTGTTAAATATTTATTAAAACTGAACCCGCACTTTGTGCGGGTAATACACTAGTTATATTTGTAGCTCGTTGTTAATTTGTTAATATCTCTTTCCTTAGAATTGTTTATATAATGATTTATTTTGGTGTTGAAATTAACTTGATTTGTATTTTAAACCAGTTTTTATAAGAGGTGATGTGGTAATCCAATTACCATGTCAAAAATTTAATGTTTTATCATTACCCACATGCCAGAAAAGATCAAAAGTCAAATTTAAGTTTCATTAGGTTATTTTATTGTCATGATGTTGGTCTTTTTCTTTGGTAGTGAAGTAAGTTAACATTTTTCATGTATTTCTCTTTTACGACTTTTACCTACACGTTGTCAGGTTCCGTCAAACTTTCTATAGAAGCTCCATTAGTAAGGTTTTGTTCATGATGTTAGTTTTTCTCAAACAGAGACCATCATTCTATTTTGATTTACACGTTTCGTCCCAACTAATGATAGGTCTATGTTGTTCTCCTTTTTTCCGAAATATTTTTTTTCTAGGTTTTGTCCAACTTCTCAAGATTGTGATTTGGGAGTATGAAACTTTGCATTGTAAAAATTGGTTTGACAGCCACACCCTTTTTTATAAGGGTTTTTATTCATTCTTGTGAGAGCGAGCTCACTTTCCATTTTGTAAGTTGTTGTTTTGTCCTTGTACTAATTTCTTCAAAGGTTTTTTTTAACTCTTCCATTAATAATTGGATATTTAGGGTATTTATAAAGCAAAGTGGTCTGATTCATAGCAAGGACATTTTTTAGATCTATGCAATTGTCACTTGTGTTCCTTGTTGTTTGAAAAGCAAATATTTGGAAGTTATTTTTTGTCGCGGTATAGAACAATAAATTTCTAAGATTTGTTTGGTCATTTGGCAAGAAGCTACATTAGCTTTTGAAAAAAGTTATCATGTCGTCTACAAAAGACAAAAATGGAACTGGGGTTCCTTGTCTACACAACAAGAACTTAATATGATTGTCATAGTTGTCACAATCGTTTTGTAGCATTTGTGTAAAAATTTTGGCCTCCAATACAAAGAGATAGGGGATAAGGGGTTTCCTCGTCTTAGTCATTTTTATGGGAAGGATTGTCTTGTTGCTATATAACATGGGGGAAGTGAACATTGTAATACATTTTTTATCCATCCCAAGAATTTGTCGTGAAAACCAAAATTCTTGAGTACAATAAGAATGAAGTTTCAATTAACTCGGTCATAAGTTTTTTCCATATCCTAATGGGTGTACAACCTTCCCATCTCTTTTTGGATTTGAATGATTGAAATTTTTCATGAACAATACGGATATTATCATGTATTGATCGTTTGAAACAAAAATACCTTGAAAAGGGTGAAGAGGGAGTTTAGGCATGATTCTTTTCATCCTACTAGTAATTAATTTTGCAATCATTTTTTTAAACTGTAGAGTAAAGACTTATGGTTCTAAATTGATTGATTGTCATAGGGTTGTCCGTTTTGGGGATTAAGCTTATGAATGTAGTTCAAGCATTTTTGATAGAATTTAGTAGGCATCTCATCGTGTATGATGTGAGCCTTGTGAAGTTCAATCACACGTCTGAACGGATATGCGCATTTGACCAAAGCCCAACACGTACGTTTAGTGGGGTTTCATCCTAAAACTAATCGGCAATAGAAGTAGTCCACCAACCTTGTATAAACTCGTTATCTCTTCTATTATCGATATGAGAAATTTGTATACTCCACACGCCCCCTCAAATGCAATTGTTTATCTTATATATTATCGATGCGGGAACTTTGTATACTCCACAAGCCCCTCAAGTGTACTGTTTGACTTGGTTGACACTTGACGACATCTTTTAAGGTCGGCTAACACCATTGGACAGACTAATATTGTTCTTGCCCGCAATTAGAGTCTTCTGATCGACAAGCCCAAAATTCAAGATCCAGGAGATCGAACTACTCTGGTACCATGTGAAATTCTGATGAATCATATATGACGTGGGATTCAATCGCACTCGTGAGCGTATATGCTCATTAGGTTCAAGACCAACACGGAAGTCTAGTGAGACTCCAAAACTCTTCCCAACGAACAAATTCAAACTTATCGTATTAAAACTCTATAAGAAAACACTTTATCGTTACATTCATCATGTATAGTACAGAGTAAACTACACTACTAATTTCAGTAGTAAAAAAAGAAGTTATCTTCAACTCATATTTCAAACTCGTGGACTAAAGATTGTTATTATGACATCATATATGGATGAAAATATAAATTTATACAGTAGATTGTTGACGAAGACGTGTTTGTGAAGACCTAAGTATAAGTTCCCAGAAGTTACCCGTGTGTAGAGAAAGTCCATTCATTCTATAGACAACATTGCCTCTCAAGTCCAACTCTCACTTTTTGTGTTACATTCTTTTCTTCTTTCTTTCTCATTTCATACATTCGGTATCACTAAAATTGTTGGCATGCCACATATTCATGTTAAAAAAGTTTGGTGGATTACTTGGTTTTAGGGTAAATCTCATGTATACACACTCAACATGTGAATCCCGTGATGCATTTGACCCGTTAAAATTTCACTAAGTTCGTTGAGAAGTACAAATCCATATTAGCGTTCAACGTGACTGACTGATAATTTTTCTTATATTCGTCTCGGGACCAAAACGACGTGGAAGATGTACTTCTGGTGAGTCACACAAAAACACACGGCCAAATTTTATCTTGAAATTAATTGACGCTAGGAGGAGTAACTCATTTTCGACGGGTCTTGCATTTCTTTTTAGCTAATTCCCGAAATCAAGAAAATGGACCGGAATCAGACATGTTTTGATACCATGTTAAAATCAAGCACGGACAGACAGTAGAGAGGAGTTGTGTACATACAAACGCATATGTGAGTTAGATTCAAGCCCAATACATATGGTAATATGAGAAATAACTTATGAGATTTATATTAGACTCGCATGCTTTAGCATGGTCGACGGTAACTAATATACGGAAATGAAATCAAATTTCAAACTTAAAAACACAAGAATTAATGGACTTCATCTATACAAATGGTAGTGTGAACCGATATATATTTTGTCAATCTTAATTAAACTTGAATAATATCAACTAATTAAGCAAATCCGCAAATTGATATGGACTAATACAAAATGGATTGTGATTTGACTATCTAAAAGCTTTATATATATGCTTGTGGCTTCCTTTTACAGACCACATTAAGACACAATCGCGGCAAATCCAAATATCTTTTGACGTTCTCACCAAATTGTGTTACATTTGTCCATGTTATCTTTTGTATCAAACAAATTATCTCAATACAATAGACTTGTTCCAAGACAAATGTCAAGTTGTCGAAGTTTGTAGGTTGAAAGAAAGACCAAAAGAAATTTATGTTCACTTGCATAATAAAAACAACAATAAAGGTGTAACTTTTGTATATTTGCATTTTATAAAGAAAAGCAGTTCGAATTATTTTAAAAAAAAAAAGACAAATTAACAAACCGTCATGAAAACCAAGAACAAAATAAAATCAAAGTACACTAAAATATATCAAATAGACCCGAAAGCAAAGAGAGCTCAAAGGGAAATAAGAACGAGTCAATCACTAGAGAACGGGGAGGATAATGTTTGTCACCGAAAAAAATGCACAATAAGTCTAGAGAACAACAATGGACACCTCAACTTTTGGATTCGAAGAACAAGAAACAACAGGACAACCACAAAAAACTGCTCAAAATTCGAAAGACTTCAATGCAATACACGGAACATTTAACTATAAATGAATAACTTTGAAAAAGGAGTTGAGGAGAAACACAATGAATCCCGAAACAAAAAGATTTGAAGGAATTCATGCAATTGTTTGTAGGTGTTGTTTTTCGTTGCAAGGAGCGTAATTATAGAAATCCTCTTTAAGGAAAAGTGACATAAAAAAAATGTGTATTACACGACGTTCCCCACCTAGATGATATTTAGACTTCAACACAACCACGATCAACAGGAAACACGTGACTACAACCCATCCGAAGCAATCGTTCATACCACACTCGATGACAATTTCTATTACAAAGGCATACCGAAAGAAAGGATAAAAAGTGTTCACATTCCTAAAATGTGTCGGTAATTTATTAATTTAAGTTTAGTATGATTATCACGCCTAAAACCTCAATTTATATCCATGTGCATTTTTCATAACATCATACAAGAAACTTATTGGCACTGATTTTTTTTTTTTTTGGTAGAAAAAGGAGTCAAAACCTCGGGGATAAAAATAGAAAGCAAGCTTACAAACGAGTCACACGAACAAACGAAACCCAAATTGCATCTGCAACGAGGACACTACAAATACAACTAGGAGAAGAATATAAACTATGGAGACCTTAAACCAAAAGCAAAATTAGCTAAAACATCACCAACTTTATTGTCTTTCCAATAAATATGATCGAATTTGACAAGTCATTCTCGAACAAGATAGTAATTGCACCGCGATACCAAAACTACCTTGTTCGAAACATGGTTACTCTGTCAAGGTTATTCGAGCGTACACCGTCACCGTGACGTGCCCATCAAACCCACGACTGTGTAACACATCATATGTCACTAGTTCATTCATTTTAATTAATATATTCTTTTCTTCTCACGAAGAGGCTAATAATATTAGTTCGATCGGGATTACTTACGGAGTGTTACGTGTATGATTTGGGTTTACAAATGAAGTTAAAATATATAATTATGCGTCATTATCATCATTAATTCCATGGTGAAAATTCACATAGACGTGTAAGAAAAACATGCTGTCGAGGCAGGGACAGCTCATTAAACATTCCGTACAATCAAATCAGGTCAAAAGACAAATATCTCCCTAAAGTCAATAAACTTTAGCAACTACTTTGTTTGCTCATCCAACTGGCAAATGCTAACTATCCCAAATTTATGGGCCCATTTCTTCATCCATCCCCAATTCACTGTCCTTTACATGTATCAAATCATACATTTCACCAAACAAAAAATCCCATATTTTTCACATCATCATGTGCGTCATCATATCATTTATTTTCCTTTTTTCACAAAATGATAACCCATTTCATACTAGGGCTCATAACCAAAATTTGACATTGGCGGCATTTTACAATGCCTAACTCTAAACACATTTAATTAGGGCACATTTGGTCATAAATACAGAATTATGCTTCGAGGATATCGGCAATATGCACCAAAACTGTACGAATGAGCTGAAATCTTGCCCTAAACCGAACAAATATCGCGTAGTTTTTGTGATAAACGAGTGGGGCTTACAACGCGATAATAAACCTAAAGAGATGTCGGATTTGTGTAAGTTAGACTCATCGATTTACCCTTCCGAAGAAATGTTCTATTTGTAAGCTTCGAGACTGTAAATTACTGCTTGTGTTGGAACCTACCTTGCATCTCTTTGCCAAGGTTGAATTCCCCTTGTCCTACACAAGAAAATTAACAGTCATAAAAATACAATTTTAACATATGGAACATTTAAATTCAACAAAGGCAAGAGTTTATATCCTTAAGTATAAAATATCCGATTGCTAGACTTAATTAGAATATATTATGACTAATGAATAAATCAAAAGAGGAAGGCTTAGACTGTAGACCAAAAACAACTTGGCAGGTCAAGAGTCTCAGCTTTGTAATACCAAGTTTGAATATATTTTTTCTTTTTATTCAGTTTACATTGTAAACTAATATACTCACTATACAGCTACCAGAGATATGTCGATTTATAGCATTTATACCTTCTTTACTATTCAGACTGACTAATTCAAAGTATAAACAATTGAGCAAGAGAAGGCATATTTAGAAAGATGAAAACATGGATTAGCAGCCACAGCCCATAGAAATAAGTTCCTGTGTGGAAGGAACTAGAAGCCTCAAAGGATGAATTGTAGACAGAAATGCATTGTTCATGTTGACTTGTAGATGAAACATATAGACAAGTAACACAGCAAAGTACTAAGCAAAGCAAAGCGAAATTTAAACATACCGCAGATGTTTGGGTCGGATGTCTCAGAACTTTTACTCGACCGCCTCTTCCATCTGCACCCTCTGCAATCAAACTAGGAGTAGTAGAGCCTTGCCCACCACCTGATGAAGGTGTGGATCCCTTAGGTTGTGCCCGCTTGCACCATTTTCCTAAGTACCTACTGTTTCCATCTGGTCCTAACAGTCCTCCAGCAAAGCACCGATCGGCTATGTTTTGAAGAAAAAGAATCAAATGACTAAGTGCTAGTATAAGTATATGACAGACATGTCAATCGGATAAGAAATGCAACTGATCGTCATACATCTAACCAAAGTGGTAAGATAGAAACCCATGAATGAAAATATAAAGCATAGAGATCTTAGGTGTAAGAGTAACGCAAACAACTAACTTCAGGAATCCTTATTGCCATAATTTTTCATTTCGATGATCAAGTCTAATTTTATAATAGGGATACTAGATAATTACCTCCTAATAGTAAGTAAAAGACAATAATAAAACTCAGGCAAATCGGAAACATGGAGTGGATTGCATAATGGAGATGTGACTACAAACTAAGAAGTGTGTATTTGGAAAATCAAATAAACTCCTACAACATGAAAAATAAATATTATAATTTAAAAAACAGCAAGGTTGGTAATGTTGGATTTGTGTCAAGATACCTGGCTGTGTAGTGAGAACAGGAGATGAGAACTCTTTCTGATCGTGAAGGAGAGATGAAGTTTGTTTTATGTTCTTAAGTGACAATCCCACATCCTTCTCCAAATCAGAAGAATCATGAGTCAGGTGACCCGGCCTTGTATTAGAAACACTAGGCTGATCATTCAAAGTACATATTCTGATGTCCCCATCAGACCTAATGGTTTGCACTTCTGCGGGAATTTTATAAACATTTGATGATTTCTTCAGTATTTCACTCGGTAGAATTTCACAATCTACCACTTCTACAAGGCTAATGACCTTTTCACCACCTTTCACATTATGGGCAGATATAAATGTGTTATCATTCTTCTTCATACCAAATGACTCAGCAATCAAAACTTCATCTTCATCCAAATTGATTACAGGTGTTGTAAACTGTTGAACCTGAGGTTCATGAGTAGGTTTCCTGATAGGTGAAGTGTAAGAGCTCTTGTTAAGATTCTGCATGCTCACACTCTCATCTTGTCTTTTCCTGGAAGCTTTCGCAGCCCTTAACAACTCATTGTCTTTTTCTTCAATCATTAACTCCATTTCCTGGATTCTAGTCTGATAATTGGTCAAATTGCAAAAAGTCAGCTCAATCACTATGAATTGCATTATTATTATGTAAGAAAATAAGAAATGGAACAAAATATATTACCTTAAGTTTCCCAATCTTTTCATTAGCCTTCTCAAGCTTTCTAAGATAGCGAGCCTCACCTCTTCCGAGAGAACTGCACTTGGCCATCAATTCTTTGTAACTCCTGCAGAGATATAACTTGGCATTAAACAAAGCTCTTAAAGTTAACTACACCTTCTATAAGGTTATAGGAGTAGCACTACAATTAATTGATGAATTTAACAAATATGGCTCTATCTTTGTTATTTACAACATCTTACTGAGTTGTATATGCCCCATCCCTAGAACTGATACATGCTAAAAGATTCGCATAAACAGCCAATAGCAGAAGCAGTATCTACATTTTTAACTAACACACAAATAAAGGCAGGCAACCATTATAAGACATTGAAACTATAGCCAGAGGATGCAGGATGACAAAGATATCAGTACTCAGTAGTTAGAATGAACTTATGTATCTTCCAACACATAGTTCTGAATGTAAGCAGTTGGCATTGTATTTTAAATCAGTTGTTTGGGTAAGAAACAAAATAGAAAACTTGATATGGCTGTACCAAATTATTCATGCATTCGTTTATGACTCATAGCAACTATTGTGTTCATTAAAAAAATAGGGACCAACCCTAAAGGATATAAATCAGCTGAAAACCTATGGCGTTCCAATCAAAACCCAGGAAAAAGATCACAGTATCAGACTGGAAGGAGTGGAAGCAGCTAATATCTGAGTCTAAGTTTTGAGGGTAATGGATGCAGTGTTGCACCAATTCTTTCCAAGTCATAAGAAAGCACTTTCTTAACAGAACAGCCTATCATATTACCATGCAGATGATTGGCAGCACTCTAGCAGAAATAAGATCAAGCATTAGTGCAAAAGAGAGTTTGAGAGATTACTTATTACGCATGAACAGAGATTTCTTGAGCACGTCAATGGTGTCCTGACTATTGGACTCGTTGCCCACGGTAGCATACTTCTCAATGTCCTCTTCTTCCAAATTTAAATCAGCCACCCTGATCTCAGATGATAATCAAAATGAGCATCTTAGTTACATAACAAGTACTGGGGCAACAAGAATCTAAACCAATCTATCTTGCCATGCCCCAACTGCACTTACAGTTTCAGAGCAGCTAGTTCCTTGACTAATGCTAAATTCTTATCTTGCAATTTGGAGCACTCCAAAGATGATCGAACAAGCTCCTGAAAAAAATTGAGTACAACTGAGGATGAGTTTCACGCCACCATACAAACATTTAGAAACCTAGAAATCTGAACTTACACTAGATTTGATTCTCAGTGCTTCCTGAATCTGCTCCTTTTGCTTCGAAAGCTCAACCTTCAGTGTCACAGCTGTGGACAATTGCTCCTTGCACAGGTGTAGCTATAAAAAGTGCAAACTTATTAGATTCACTAGACTAGAAAAATGAAATTGAACAAGTTAGAATTACAACGTTACAACATCGACGGATAGAAAAGTGTGGTTTTTCTCAAGAATTAACAAACAAGTAGTGTATGAACACTGACAGAGATTTTTTTTTTTATCCTTTATGCAATACCTCTTCAGTAGTCCGTTTCAATTCTTCTTGACGATGTTCCAATGTCGAATTCAAACCAGAAACCTTCGATTCCAACTTCTTGACCTCCCTTCGCAATACATCGGGACTCTCTTCAAGTCCGTCGAGAACGCTTCGCGCTTGAGTGACAATCGGATCGCCGGTAGACTGAAAGTAAAGGCGGCACGCATTGTGAGCAGAACATCGCTGTTTACACACCGGACATGTGAGTTTCTTCGTAGGCGCGCTATACTCGAACCACTGCTGAAGGCTAGGGTTTTGAACCGAAACAACAACAATTAGGGATTTGGTTAAAGAACGCCACCAAAGTAACAACAACCTTTCGAGCAATTAGAAGCAAGAAGTCGCTCAAGCACAAATATATCGAAGAAATGTATGTTTATTAACCGTTATATCAATAGAAAATTGAACGATTAGATGAAAGAGTACCAGAGTTCATGGAATACGTGGCCACAAATGGAGATGGATTGGAGATCTTCAATGCTAGGCTTGAGGTCTTCGTAACAGATCGAGCAAATTGACTTGGAGAATGAATCGTCGGCGACCATCGGCGCTATCTCTATCTCTGTCGGACCTCTCGGTCGCTCTCTCAAAAGGGGTTTCGTTGAGACTTGAGAGTTAATTAATTTCATTAGTTATTTTAAGGACATTGTTTTGGAGCGAACATTTCAAATACGAGGGACAAATTTGGGACATGGGGAGGGTGTAATTTTGTGGCGGGAACACAAGTGTGTATCGAATTTAGAGATTATTGAAAAATAACCCTTCAAATAAAATTAGATATTATTGATTTAAATTAGTTTGGTGTAAGACGGTTAAATATGAAAATTTGTGAATATAATAGGTAAGTTTTAAATATTTAAAACTAGTTTATTGTCTGCATATAATTGATTTTTTTTATCTTATTACATTGTCAATATCATATTCATCTTTTGTTGAAATTTTATTGATTTTTGTAGGTTATTTGAGTTTGAGCTTCTTAATTTGATGTAATTTGAGTTTGTTAGAGTATTGGGTTTATCTCTTATTATTGGGCTTATATTTTGTTATTATTTTTTTATTTTATCTCTTTAGGTTTCCCTATATAAACATTATACTGTCAATGAAATCGACAAACTTTCGATTCACAAATCTCTTCATGGTATCAGAGCACTTTCCTTGACCTACGCTTCCGCACAAAACAAAACCTTAAACCCTAAAATTAATCTTTTACCGTTTTTACGGTATCAGAGAATACTTTGACCGTCACTATCAAGGAGTACTTTGGTCGTCGGTATCAGGGAATACTTCGGCCGTCGGTATCAGAATATACTTTGGCCGCGACCGCGAGTATCATAGACGACTTTGACCGCCGGTATCAGAGACGACTTTGGCAGCCGGTATCAGAAACGACTTTGGCCGTCAGTATCAAGAAACGATTTTGACTGGTATCATGACCGTCACAATTATTGGGGCGGCGGGACAAGCTAACTTCGCATACCCCTTCTCTGGTCCCTTAACCTTTGAGGACCGTAAAGACATTGACCTTGCAATTAATGATACTCAATGGTATACTCTCATATCTGTTTTGAACTCCTACCGTTCAAATTCGTTCCCTTGATTCTTGATTCGGGGGCTTCTATTCATATGACAGGTGATAGTTCATTACTTTTATCGCTCAAGCCTGTCACTACATGCCGGATTAAACTCCCGAATAGAGCTTTAGTCTCCGCTGAACACGCATGCACCTTGCGACTCAATAACTCCCTTCACTTGCCGCCCCGAGTATTATATGTTCCAAGACTTGATTGTCATCTACTTTCTCTAAATCAGGTAACTACGGATTTGAATTGTGTTTTTATGATAACTAATAAACTTTGTGTTATACAGGACCGTATTTCGAGGACAGTGGTTGGAGTGGGTGAAGCTCGTGATGGAATCTACTGGTTTCGCTGGATGGCAAACGCTTCTCCGCTCCCTTCATGTCTTACCACTATTGACATCACCACCCAACATAACCGTCTTGGTCATACTTCCATCACCAAAACCACTTATCCATGTGACATATGTCTCCGGGCCAAACTACCTAGATCATCTTTTCCGGTTAGTAGTTCTCATGCTTTGTCGTTATTTGAATTATTCCACTTAGATATTTGGGGTCCTTATCGCACCCTTTCGATTTCCGGTTGTTCCTACTTTCTTACCGTTTTAGATGATTGCTCCCGTTGCAATTGGGTTTATATAATAAATGGAAAAACCTAAGTCGCCACTTTAATTAAAGATTTTTGTGTCATGGTTGAGACTCAATTCCACACTTGTGTCAAAACCTTTCGCAGTGACAATGCTAAGGAATTTATTTCCCTTTGACCTTTTCTTAAAGGTAAGGGTATCCATTTCGAAACCTCTTATACCTACACAGTACACACCACAACAAAATGGGAGGGTAGAACGCAAACACCGCCATATCCTTAATGTCGCTAGATCCATAATGTTTCAAGCAAATTTACCCGTTTCGCTTTGGAGAGAATGTGTTCTTACGGCATGTTACCTTATCAATCGCACCTCTACTCCCATCCTTCATCACAAAACTCCTTATGAGCTTCTACATGGCTCTACACCAAATCTTGACCATCTTCGGGTGTTTGGTTGTCTTGCTTATTGTTCCTTTATACCTTGGTCATCAGATAAATTTCGACCTCAAGGTCAAAAATGCATTTTTATAGGATATGCATCTTCACAAAAGGCTTGGAAAATGTTGGATCTTGATACCCAAGAAATTTCTAGAACACCGGATGCACGTTTTTATGAGGATATTTTTCCGTTTTCCGAACCGAAAAATTATCCAGAACCTACGGAGTCCATAGCAGACCCCATTGACTTTTCCCCCGAATATTACCAAGAAACCTCCGGAAAAACAGCCCCCACCCAAGAAAACCTCCCACATATTCCCTTTGACGCGGATCCCCCAACTATACCTACTACGGCCCCCTAGAACCCTCTCACCTCCCTCTTGTCCCTCCACCTACCACGGGTTCCCCTTTCATCTCTCCTCTACCTGTTGTTAATGCCCCATACACCTCCCCACTAAACCCCTCCCCAATTTCTATAACAATCCCTCCAGCATGTCCCTAACCTCCCTCTACTAATCCACATACTTCTACCCCTCTTCCCATGGGCACCGAAATCCCTCACCCATTATTCCGATTCCACCACCCGTTACTGCTGCTCCGATTGAAAATCCACCCCGTCGTAGCTCCCGTACTTCAAAACCATCTATCCTTTTACGAGACTATGTTTGTCAACAGGCAAGTCATTTTGATTCCAAATCGGGTGAAACTTCTCTCCCACTGAAATCAGGTACCCGGTATTCCATAAAGAATTATTTATCATATGAACATTTTTCTCATGCCTATGTTACTGCTATTAACTCTGTATATCAGAAGCAAGAACCAACCTCTTTCAAAGACGCGATTGCTAACCCAAAATGGAAAAAGGCCATGCAAGATGAAATGACAATCTTACACCGCAACAACACTTGGGAATATGTTGATCTTCCTCTCGATCGTAAACCTATTGGCTCTAAATGGGTTTTTCATATTAAATACAACTCCGATTGACAGGTTGAGCGCTATAAGGCGCGTTTGGTTGCACTCGGCAACCGTCAACAAGAAGACGTTGATTATAATGAAACTTTTGCTCCTATTGTTAACTCAGTTACAGTTAAACTACTTCTTGCAATTGCCTCTATCTATAATTGGGAACTTCATCGGATGGAAGTTCACAATGCTTTTCTTTATGGGGATTTGCATGAGGAAGTATATATTGTAACACCCCAAATCCACAGGACTTGGAGTGCTACATTGGGCTAGGATCTCACAATGGATCCTGACCCTAGCCTGATAACAAGTTCACTAGATCTTACAACAAGGACATGTAGATTAAAACCAAATACATAAAAGTTGTGTATGATACATCAAAAGAGTGTACAAACTCAAAGCCGAGTACAAAACATCAAACATTAACATCTGATACAAAAGATCTCATATCCCACGCATCCTAATGTACCGAAGTCCTCGGTTGGTCACACCATCTGGCTCACTCTGCGGTCTTCCTAACCTGCAGAACAACGACAACACGGTATACACCGTTAGCTACAGTAATGAAAACATGAAGGTAATAGCACAACCACACATCAACATCTCATACATGCAATGTCACACGCATACATATATTATATTTCATTTCGTTATTCCATTACTAATTCAACTTTTTTTGTAACACGAGGAGCCTCAAGAACCCCGTCCCATCCAACGTAACACAAAAGTTTTGCATGTGGGTGACTATCACTCGTCCCTCCTGTGAGATCATCTTCAAGGCACCTCCTCCTAACCAGCAGGCGGAGACCGGTGGTTACCGCCCGTTATAATACACTTGTGCCATTTAAATGTAATAAATGGTCATCTTAGTCCGGTTTAGGTTATAAATGCAAAATCATATGAACACACACAACCATCACAATCACACGATCCATAACTGTACGCTAAGTAAGTCTTATGGACTTACCTGTAACACTCGTATCCAATACCACGTCACAGCTCCCCCTTGGGGAAGTATCCAACGCCTGCAATAGCAAGGCACACAACATCACATACTGTAAGGGTTAGGAGACTCGTCTCCATAACCAATACCACAACTAACTTACATCCTCAAACTAAACCTTAAGATCATAACATGCTCACAAATGCCTAAGGCATAACCTTAACATCAACCCAAGTGCCTAAGGCACATCTCCAACATACAACACATCCTAACCAAGCTAGTCTAGCCTACATCTAAGTCAAGGCCAAAGGAAAGGAAGGAAGGAAGACATACCAACAAGGTATGCACCAACAGAAGCCAAGAACTCCAAGCTGACCTAGTGAGGCGCAGGGGCGGCTCACAGCAGGCGCAGGGGCGATTCACAACAGGCGCAGGGGCGGCCAAACTCAGGCGCAGGGGCAGCTGTCAGTGCAGAATGTTGGCCCCGACTTCTCTTCTATCTCTTTCTCGACTCTCTTCACTTATTCAACGCACCACAACAACACATATGTATACATACACATATATGATCATCAAAACATCATAAAGGATCTACACAAGCTCAGCTTGTGATTCTAAGCTAGAAAAGGAAGAAAGAAGCAAAGAAGAGAAAGGAAGGGAGAAGGAGATGAAGATCTTACCACAACAACCCTAAGCAACAACTAGGAGCATCAACACACCTCACATAATCCTCAACACAATAACAACAACTCTCAACCACAAGCTCAAGATCATCCAAGCCTCAAACCACAAACAACTCTCAAAACTCACACACACAAGATCAAGAAGATATCAAAGAAGATCAAGGAAGAAGAGAGAAGAAGAAGAACGTGAGGAGGAAGAGAGAGGCTGGAGAGATGAAGAAACCCTTCATCTGAAGATAAGGAAGGCTTATATAAGAAGACAACCCAAAAACAAGTCAAGAGGTCAACAAAGGTGGCTGCAGCCGCACAAAACCGCTAAGGCTCCTAAGCTCCAAAGATTCAAGCTCTTACATATATGCTACCACCTCCCGGTTTTCGAACCTCGTCCCAAGTTTGTCGTCTAAAGAAATCATTCTATGGTCTTCGTCAAGCTCCACGTAATTGGTTTCATAAGTTCACATCTGCTCTTCTGAAATATGGTTTCTCTCAGTCTCTGGCTGATTACTCCCTTTTCACCTTAAGACATTCAGGTATCATCCTTCACATTTTGATATATGTGGATGATCTAGTCATTATTGGAAATAATCTTGCTACCATTCGTCGATTTAAAGACTATCTTCATGCTTGCTTTCATATGAAGGACCTTGGACCCCTTCGGTTCTTCTTAGGCATTGAAATTGTTCGTACACCGTTTGGTTTATGGTTGAACCAACGGAAATACACTCTAGATATTCTAGCTGATTCTGGTCTTCTTGGATGCAAACTCGCATCGTTTTCGATGTCTGCTGATCATGGTCTTCAATCAGATTCCTCTACTTTGCTTGATGATCTTGAGAAATATCGTCGTTTGGTTGGCCGTCTTATCTACTTGTCCTTCACTTGCCCTGAACTTGCATACTTGGTTCATACACTTTCTCAGTTTATGGTTGCTCTGCGCCGTGGTCAATGGGATGTTGCCTTAAAGGTTCTTCATTACCTAAAGTCAGTACCTGATCAGGGTATTTTCTTATCTCGTTCTAGTGCTTTGTGTATTCGTGCTTTTTGTGATTCGGATTATGCATCTTGCCCTATCACTAGACGCTCTACTACATGCCACTTCATTCTCCTCAGTAATTCACCCATTTTTTGGAGAACCAAGAAATAGGCTACGGTTTCTAGATCTTTTGTTGAGGCCGAATATAGAGCAATGACAGCTATTACTTGTGAGCTCCTTTGGCTTCGTTTACTTGATTCACTCGGGGTTCCACACAAGGCTCCTATGTGCCTCTTTAGTGATAATCAGTCCGCCATTCATATAGCCAACAATCCGGTATTCCATGAGCGCAAACATATTGAGATTGACTGTCATACCATCTGGGAACAGATTCAACGAGGCATTATTCAAACACAACATGTTCCTGGCACACTTCAGCTAGCTGACATTATGACTAAAGCGCTTGGACCTACTCGTTTCAACTTCTTAATTCGCAAGCTTGAAGTTGTTTCTTCCACACCTCCCGCTTGAGGGGGAGTGTTAGAGTATTGGACTTATATCTTAGAGTATTAGGCTTATCTCTTATTATTGGGCTTATCTTTTGTTATTAATTTATTATTTTATCTCTTTATGTTTCCCTATATAAACATTACATGGTCAATGAAATAGACAAGCTTTTGATTCACAAATCTCTTCAGAGTTGATTTGATACTTTGCTTGGTATTGTAAACTTGTGAGGGACATGAAAATAGCGTGTTGGTGTTTTTATATATTTTTGTTTGGTGTATATGGTTGGTTAAGGGTCCGTTTGGAAACCACGAGCTTATTGTAGCCGGAGCTGAAGTTAAAGCTTAAGCTGAAGATGAAGCTGATTGAGTAGATGAAATAAGTAACTGAATGAAGTAGCTGATTTTTTTCATAAGCTTGTTGAGCGTTAGGAAACTAGGAACTTATCGAAGCTGATATAAACGTGAAATTACGGAAAAGGGTATCATCCATATTATATTTCGTTTTTAACTTTAATTGTAAACATTAAATAGAGATTATGGCAGTACAATATTATAAGAACTATATAATAAGAAAGTTATATACTACTGTGACTAATTAATAAATAAGTTTGTTAATTTAAATTTATAAGTTGTTTTATTAAACTTAATTTGTAAGTGATTTTTCTAAATAAATATAAAAATAATTGTAAGAATATTTTGATTTTAAAGTTAATCACTTCCCACCAAAAAAACCAAAATAATACTTACCAATCTTTCACAAAATAAATTTCCACACAATTTATTAAGTAAATTAACAATAATGTGGCAACTAAAATATGACATTGTTATTTAAAGTTTATAAGTTGGTTTTATATAATTTATTTAGTAAGTGATTTTTCTAGATAAAGATAAAAAAAAAATACATGTAAGAATATTATGAATTAAAATGTACTCCCTTCCAATAAAACACTATTTCTTACCAACATTTCACAAAATTAAACACATACAATTTAAACTATTTCTTACCAACATTTCACAAAATTAAACACATACAATTTAATTTTAGCAGTTGTAAATTAAATTTCAGTACAATTGAATGAGAAATAGGTCTTCACTTTCATGTAAATGAACTGAATGTTGGATCTATTTTAGAAGATATAGCTTTTGATTCATCATCAGCATCATTGTGAGAATTATTCTTTATCGAGCTTTTAATTTCATCTGAATTTAAGGCGGCGGCGAGTTTTCTGAGAATATCATAGTCCTCCTCTTATGGTGCAAAAACAGACCTTCGTTGATCACCCTCGTGCACTCAATGCTCAACAAGTCACACGCTCGTTTACTTTCGTTGCTTGTATCAAGAGTTGAAGAGTCTGATAGGCCGGGAAACTTGGCCCTACACTTGTTGATCATATTAGTGTCCCTCCATCTAGCCTTGTCAAAGCTCCAATTGCCAACACAAAACTCGAGACCATAGTGGAGAACTCTGTAGGATACACCATGCACAAGTACATAACCTGAATATATCATTATGTTTTGGTTTATTGAATGTCATAAGTTAAGATGCAAGGGCAATCACAACAGAAAAGTTTAGTAGTCAGACAGAAGAAACCATGCGCACTCGTTAAAAACTTTTGTGCATATGCTATAGAAGATGAAAAGATTGAACATGAAAAGAAATTGATCTTGTTCCTTGACTTGTTAAACTATGTCACATACCAATTGAAGTTGGATCAAACATAACAGGACAGTTCATGTATACAACATGCGTAGGTTGCTTTTTTATGTTTATTATCATAATTTTGCCTTCTACTGCACAATTAGATGGAAAAAAGCCAAAATATTTCTCAATAACTTCCTAATATGTTTCTTGAAAGACTTAAACACTACAATCAAATTAACAGACAAAATGACCAATTAGCCAAGAGATTTAGAGCACAAGTTCAACAAACATTACCCCTTTTGACATCATATTCAACTTTCATTACAAATTCACATAGATTTATAGTGGAAAATGGAAATCAAGAGGCCAGTAGACCAAGGTATAAATCAAGAAAAAAAAACCACACTATTGATCCCTTCATAAATTGTGAACATTTGATGCAGATATGCAGAAGCACACAACCCTTGGCAAAGAAACTATGAAACCCACTATTCTTAACAAATGCAATTATGAACAGAAGTAAATCGATCACAAACAAAAGCAATCCACAAAAAGAATATAATGTTGGGATTAACATCGGATCATGAGGGGTTAATCCTTGAAGCTTACCTGCAATTTTCATGCCATGGTCGAATATTGAGATCTCCTTGGCATAAAACATAACGACACCTCCAAAATAGATAGAAATCATTGAAAATAGAATACAAATTATAGGAAAATCAGAAGAATTCAACTCAATTATAACAAAGATCCGACACTAAAACCCTTGAAAAAGATAATAAGATTCTCAAGTGTATGATTTAAAGATCCAATTCTAATTTTATTGAAATTTCACATGGATGATGGATCGATTACAAGTTGAAATGAATCGAAATCGAAGATCCCTTAATTTTTTAGGTTTAACGTTAGTTAACTGAGAGATGAAGATTGAGAGAGGTGAACATGGAAGGAGTACCTGGGTTTGCTTTCCAGGAGTTGAGGTTGAAGTCTTCAATTGTCGATTGGATGAATCATTTGGAAATCAAGAGAAGAAATCTCAGAAGCAAAGGGAAGATGGAAGTACGTTGGCTGAAATTGAAATTCTAGGGTTAAGATTGGAAGAAATTTCTTGCTTCATCTCCATCATCTCCGTAAGCTATCAATAACAAGCTTATGGAATGGGCATTTTTTCAACTTCCATAATCTCCTATAATCTATCATCAGCTTTCAAACGCTGTGGCTCCCAAACACCAAAATTTTAGGATTTTCATCCCCATCATCTAGTGTCATCTTCATCAGCTACCAAACACTCCTTTTTTTAGGCTCCCAAACGGACCCTAAGTGGGTAGATGCGTAGACATGATCGACGATGAGCAAGTGTAGCTAGTGGAGATGTATCTAAGCAATACAAAATGCAACCGAGTGTTGTTCAATCATGCTTATAAGTTATTGACAGGAAAAAAAAAGTATGAAGAGTATGAGCAATTTGGTTGAAATTATGCAGAAGACAGGATATTTGTTAGTGTAATTGTAGAGAGAGGTGGTTTCCTTTCCGATGTCATTCAAAATCCATAAGAGACTAAGCATGTCCACGGGTCACGGGTTACCTATGACCCGACGGGTTTTGACCCGACGTGTTACGGATGCGAGTAAGGGTCGAGGTGATCCTTACCCACAGACCCGGCGGGTCAACCAGACGGGTCGACCCGCCAACGGTCAATTTTGAAAGAAAAAAAAACAAACCCAACGGCATTGGGTAAGCTCATTGGCGGGTCGACCCGGGAGTTGGCCTATTAGGCGGGTCCGGGTCACCCTTCCCGGACCCTTGAACTGACGGGTCCGACCCGTGAACATGCTTATTAGAGACGGAGGGGATTGACTAGACGACATACAAAATACGACCATTTTGTAGTAGGAAGGAAGATGACTCGCTAGGGACGCAAAATATGGAGGACTTCTTGCTTTTAATTGTAATAACACACGGATCATACGAAGAACTAGAGTAGTCACATGCGTCATGAAAAGAAAATCGAAGGTTTACGAGTCATGCTCGAAAATGAAAATAGGAAATAGAAACCATCTTTCTAGGTATTATCTTATCCTTTCTCCTGAGTTACTTTGGCTATATTTTGAATCTTTAAAATCAATGACTATGAAAAAATTCTTTGAGCATAAATATTAAATAGGTGAAATCATGATATTATGTGATTTTATTGGCCAGCGGGCCTTGTTTGAGTCTTCTTTTTTGAGCCACAGATGAATGGCTATTGGCTTGAAACGTACTCCATGAATCCCAATGGGATGGGAGGAAAGGAAAATGGATGGAATTGGAGGAAAATGAAACCAGAACGTCTTCCATACAAAGTGAAGAAGTACAACTGGAACTCCCGGAAATGCATACTCATAATCCAACTGAAAAGAAAAAGCAAGAAGATTGGCATGTGGAGGGTATCAATTAACTATGGAAACACCCTAGATCATGTGAAAAGTACTATTAAAAATAGGCTCAATAACAACTTACGCTATAAATCTGACTATGCACTCCTTGATAAATTTCTGGAATTAAAGCTATCTTGGAATTGGATCCATGGTAAGTTGAAAGGCAATATTACACAAGAATCAAACTCACAAGTTCACTAATGGAAATATAAGGAGACAAGGAAAATTGTGACTTCCCAATAATATAGGCAAAGATACCATGTGAGTGCTCTTTACAAACGAGAATCAAGTTATATCCGGAACCGTGTAAGCAATAAAAATCGAACAAGAGGTAAATTGTATGACCAAATACGTCGAAACATCACCAAACTAGATGATAAAGCCATTCTCGGACCCGTGAAATGCACTAGGACATCGATTGTAAACCTATTAAGACAAATACCGAATAAAGAACTATTATACTCTAAGCAAACACAACTAACAAATAAGACGAAAAATGGGAACATGGAACTTAATCAATTCCACCATAAAGGCACTAGCTTCCGGGTAGCTATGGTGGTTTACGGTCAACAACCGGAAAAATATACCACAATTAGGATTAAGTATAGAAATTTAGGACTGCAGGACCACCCTAAGACACCAGAAAGAAACAAAAAATGTGGAAATGAACATGGGCTATTCCACCTAGAATTCGTAAACAAGTCTAAATGAAGTTTGCCTTCTGGAATTATAGAGGCATGAGGAAGAAGAATTTTTGGACTGATTTAAGTATTACCTGCAAGAGCGATCGAATCCAAATGATCATGCTTGCGGAACTAAAAACTAGTATGAAACCGGATGAAAAATGCTGGAAAGGAGCGGGATTTGATAATATTTGTTTCGTCCCAGCAGATGGCCTCTCAGGAGGACTATGTCTCCTTTGAAAAAGCTACCAGATAATAAATGAAAAAGTTGAAGTTACTACAAAAGACAAAGATATATTAATGTGATACATAAGAACTTAATGAGTAATATAAGTATGAAAATCACATTCATATATGCACCACCAAATGAACAACAAAAAGAGGTCTTTTGGACTAAACTAAAGGACTACGTTAACATCAACAACCTTCCAACTCTGGTCATTGGAGACTGTAACGAGCTACTAAAACTATCTGATAAGAAAGGAGGTGCAGAAATATCCATTAACAGAACCAAGAGGTTACATATGTTCACACAACAATGCAATATGGTTGATCTAGTAACGAAAGGAAACGAATTCACATGGAGGAAACGTAGGGAAGGGGAGAACAACACCTTTGAAAAACTTGATAGAGTTATGGCTCACCCGAAGATTCTACAAGCCTACCCACAAATATTCACATGGAATCATGCATTCACAACCTCGGACCACTGTCGCATATCGGTGAATTCACAGAACTCTGGTCAACAAGTGAAAAATAAACCATTTCGCTTTGAAATGATGTGGACACAAAGGAAGGAATGTGAGAATGTCATCAAGCAAACGTGGAGAACACAATACGAAGGAACAAACATGTACAACTTTGTTAAGAAAATGAGCCTACTTAAGACTAAGCTGAAAATTTGGAGTAAAACAAATTTTGGAAACATAAACAGACAGGTTGGTGAGATGGAGTCAGAAATCGAAAAATTACAAGGGCTCATATCATTAAACTACACTTCACAGAATGACGCAAAGCTTAGCAGATTAAGCAAAAAAGAGAGTGCCTTATTAACTACCAACAAAAGTATTTGACTCAACGGGCAAAAACAAATAACCGAAGATTAGGGGATAAAAATACAAAATTACACCACCGCAAAGCAACAGGACGAAGAAATCATAAGAACATTGCAGTTGTGACAAAAAGCAATGGAACGGTCCTAGCCTCAGAGGAAGAAATCAAGAACGAAATCATAACGGACTATGAAACAAGATTTAAAGCATCCAGTATCAATACAGTGGAATTACAAAACAGCTGGAGATTATCCAGAATGAAATCACGGAAAGTAAAAATTCAATGTTAACTAGACCCTTTACAAACGAGGATATCAAAACGGCGACCTTCGAGATTGGTGGTGACAAATCACCTGGCCCGGATGGATTTCCAGCCGTTTTCTTCCTTGAGTATTGGCACATTGTGGGTCCGTCGGTTATTCGTGCAGTTAAGAGTTTCTACAAGACTGGGAAAATACTCAAACAAGTTAATCATACGTACATTGCATTGATCCCAAAAGTTGATAACCCTGCAACAACTACTCATTATAAACCTATCAGCATATGCTCAACGTTATACAAAATCATTGCAAAAATATTAACGAACAAGTTAAAGAAAATCCTTCCAAAGTTAATCCATCCGCTGCAGGGTGCGTTTACGTAAAATAGATCAATCCAAGACAATATCCTTATTGCACATGAAATCTTCCATGGATTCAAATCAAAGAAGGGTAAGGAAGGATATGTAGCATCAAGCTTAATATGGAAAAAGCATATGATAGGGTGGAATGACCGTGTATCATGGCTATTCTAAAGAAACTCGGATTCGCGGGAAAATTTATAGAATGGATTGAGGAATGTATTCACCACCTCCTACTCCATTTTAATTAATGATAATCCGACTAGAATTTTTTGTCCAACTAGAGGCTTTCGACAGGGTGACCCACTATCCCCGTTAATTTTCAACATAGTAGCCGAGGTCCTTGCTAGAATCTTCAAAAAGCAAGTAATGAAAATAAAAAAGCATTGGTTTCCCAATTACAAGATCCGGAACGATCATTCCTTTTTTAGCAGTTGCATATGACATCATCATATTTGCAAAGGTAACGAACCCAGCATGTAATAAAATTTTGGAGATCCTCTCAAGATATTGCCAAGTCTCGGGACAAAAAGTAAACTTTCATAAAACGGCCTTCCAAACTTTTGAAAATGTTGACAACCAAACGAAAAGAATGATACAACAAACCACGGGAATTTCTCCGAGCACATGTTTGGAGAAATGTCTAGGCTGCCTAATTATTAATGGACGAGTGAATAAAAGCACGTTCGAAGATATCCTTGAGAGTTCTAGGAAGCAATTAACCAAATGGAAAGCATCGTCTTTATCTCAGGAAGGACGAACGGTACTAATCAAAGCCAACCTTAATGCCAAACCTAATTAAATAATGCAAAGCTTCATGTTACCATCATCCATTCATAAAGAGCTAGATCAAATAAATAGGGAATTATTTTGGAACAAAGGACCAAACTATCACCCGCTAATAAGTTGGGAAAGGATTTGTAGACCAAAGGAAAATGAAGGAATCGGAATAAGGAAAGCAGAAGATCTGAACAAAGCGCTACAAATGAAACTATTGTGGAATATTATGGATGAACCAGAGAATATCTGGGTAAAAATAGTTGATGAAAAATACTTAAGAGGGAACCACCTATGGCAATATAAAACTGGTAAGAATACGTCTTGACAATGGAAAAGGTTAATGAATTTACGACCTGATTTTGAACAAGGAATAAAATGGAACGTAGGAGATGGTAAAACTATAAAAATATGGAAAGATCGTTGGATTGAAGACCGTCCGCTTGAACAATATGTGATAAACAAGGAATCGATAGTCAATATAGAGGAAAGAGTAAGTAGTCTCATTACTAATAAGAAATGGGATCAATAATGGATAGAAATCCTGAACAATCAACTAAAACTGCCAAACATTATTAATAAAATTAAAAACCACCCACTATCAATCAATGACATCCAGGACAGACTCTATTGGACCCAAGTAAGGAGGGGTGGTTCCATACGAAAGATGCTATCTCACTTCTCCATAAGAACAATGATCTGGGACAGTGCGATAATACGTGGATTTGGAACCTAGACATCATGCCAAAAATTAAGAATTTTGCTTGGAAACTAACAATAAACGGGTTGCCTACAAAGGAAAACTTGAAAAAATAAAAGGTCCCGGTACCCATGAGTTGTGTGTTATGTCAACACCCATATGAAAGCGCAAAACATATCTTTTTCAATTGTCCATATACTTGTAATAACATCTCTAATATTGGAACACGAAACTTATTACAAAGTATTGATGTATCAAACAAAAAGCTCCAAGAAATTATGTCCTTCATACGAGCAAATCTGCAGGATTCTGCAATTATCCATCTCCTTACCACCTGGTGGAACATCTGGTACGTAAGGAATAAGATCATCTTCAATAATGGTGAGCTTATAAATATTACCGAAATAGTAAACACACAATAAAAGAATGGAAAAATATGAAAGAAAAGGAAAAAAGGACTACAATAACAAAAAAGAGAAAAATACGGAATATTAAATGGTCTGCACCAGAAACAGGAACTATCAAAATTAATTTTGATGGGTCTAAACGAAATAACGGTCAGAGTACTTTCGGATACATACTAAGAGACCATAACGCATCCGTAATTGCTTTCGATTACGGGCAATGTGGCTTCACATCTGTCCTTCAAGCCGAAGCACATGCATTGAAAACGGGAATTCTAAAAGCAAAACAACTTGGTATAAAGAAAATTGTAATTGAAGGAGATAATCTTATGATTATTAACTCGGTTAAGACCATTTGGAAGCCTCCGTGGGATTTGGATATTGTTATTACTGATATTTCTCTCCTACTCGCGGATTTCACTCAGGTTCAAGTCAATCACGTTTTCAGGGAAATCAATGGCGCTGCGGATAAACTTGCAGCAATTGGTCATGAGAGCCCTACAGCTGGTCCAACAGTTCCGACTATGATGGTTAACCAACATATGGTGACCATGCCTAAAAGGCTTACCCATTTAGTAAAAAAAATAAAATAATAATAACCATCACAATCCTAAGACTTTAAGTTAGAATGCAAAGCTATATATACAACTCGAGTATATCGATTTAAGTGACTTACATTCCAATCTAATTTCGACTTTATCCAAGTTGAACCGGTTATTGGGCCACCAAGGTTGATATTGGGCCGTAGGCCCATATACATCAGCCCAATCCCCAGCCCATAATTCACTTGTCCAATATAATTAAGAAAAGAATGTTAACAAATCATAACTGTCATTATTAATGTTATTTATAAACCAATGTATGTTCATTTTATATCCTATCATTATTCATAAGCATGGTAGCAGATAATACATTTTTAATAAACTCTTCAAGTCCAATTATCAATTTTTTATTTTAATTGACCTCTCCAATAAGATCTTCATTTATATTCCTCAACATGTATTATATCATTATACAAATAAAAGAAAATCATACAAATCATTCTGCTTGTCAAAAAAATCACACAAGAAACACAGTCAACACAACAAGAAGTACAAATAATCTAATAATTAAAACAAGACGGGAATTACACGAATTTTAAAATGAAGATTGATGGTTCAAATTAATATAATTTTCTACAAGATATTGAAAAAAATAAATAAAATTTATTATAAAGGACGGGTAATCTTCTCAAATATATTATGGAATGGGTCAAGTACATATTATTTATTAAAGAAAAAACTGAAAATACGAGTTGGTAATTAAAACATGTTAATAAGAATCTTTATAAGACTAATTATAACGTTAATGATTTTTTCTTTGTAGATAATTAATGGTTAATTAAATTCTGTACTAATTCAACACTAGTAGCTAAGTGTACATTGTAAACGCCCTGTAAAAGAGGATTGAATCTGGGCCGTTGGATACGAGGGCCATAGGATTCTTTCTCATCTGCTGTCCATGGAAGCAAAGGAAGGACAAAAAGAAAAAGGAAAATAAAGAAAGTAAAAAGTGTAAATTACAAAAAATTGTTCTTAGAATAAACATTTTTCTATAAAATATTAAAATGATCCCTCAGTATAAAATTATATATACATTATTATTTAGCATTGGGATTTTTTCGACGAAAAACTCAACCAATTTCTTTATTATAAGGGTCCGTTTGGTTCCAACTCCGTAAACGAAAATGGAATGGAAACGAATATAGTGCATATGTATATCCTTATTCATGAAATTTTATGGAATGATTCCTTATGGTTTAATGCAGGATGCCCTTATTTCTCCACATTTTGTTTCCCTATAGGGTATCAAAAGTAATTAAATTATACTCCAATTACTTCAAACCACAATGATTGATTCAAAAAACTTTCATGAACAAGAGTATACGTATATGAACTATATTCATTTCCATTCCATTTCCGATTTCGGTGTGAAAACCAAACTGGTCCTAAATGTGTAGGAAGTGTCCTTATATATGACAACATAATTGTTCACTTTTCACAAACTTAACGTTGATGTTGTTAACTACTTAAATGTTTTCTCATTGTTTATTTTATCGAACACAACTTTATATTATTATTATTATTATAAGTAAATCTTTTATACAAGCATGTTTGTACCTGAACGTTTATTACGGTAAATAGTGGTTGGATTTGTTTGGAAAGAAAACTCCAATGATGGGCAATGTTATGTAATTTACAAACTAGGACGTAATTTTGTGAGAATTGGCCTAAATATAAGGGCGGTTTAATGTAATTAGCAGAAAAAGAGAGAGCAAACAGTTGCAAGACTCGATGAACTTTAGGCAGAGATCGTGGAGGGGCCCACGTAGAGAACTCGGCCTGAAGAATGCTGTTTGGGACCACCAGCACCGCCTCCTCCACGCGCTTTGGCCTTTCACGTGCTCTGTTCTGTCCATCTCATATTTATGTTTCCCTACCATAAACTTGCGAGGTTTTTTTTAATTAAGTCAATTTGAATTTATCAATAAAATTACTTAATTTTCAAAAGAAAAGAAATATTTATACTTTCTACAATGTATGTTCACAGTATTTATACTTTCTTCCCACCAAAAAAAAGTATTTATACTTTCTACAATTCAAATTAAATCCGGACATTGTCGGATATCCAAAATGTCCGATTTAGAACTAAACCACGATCTTCTCGCAATAGATTAAAGGGTAACACAATAGAGAACATACCATTTCCTTCCCGGACATGATAAAAGACGGAGAAGTGGAGAGCCCCCTCCCAAATCCCAACAATTGCATAACGAAGGGTGTCAACCAGACATGTACAAAAGCGGGCTCGAGACATGTCAATTTTGAAATTCTATTTGAAGTTTGCGGGTCGAGCCAACTTGTTCGGGCCTCAAACATTGTCCATATCCACCCATATATATATATATATATATATATATATATATATATATATAGGGAAGTGTTCAAGTACGGCCCATTATTCCGGTACGGCCGTGCGGCCGTCCATACGGCTGACACGTGTCCCGGAAAAAAAATATATATATATTATTTTTAAAAGAACGAGTAAAAGTTCTAGTTCAAAATTTATTATGGAATAGTTCATAACTTATAAAAGGATAGTTCATGAACTATAATAGGATAGTTCATAGTGCAAAATTTATAAAGGAATGAAAGTAATAGTTCAAAACTTATTAAGGAATAGTTCATAACTTTTAAAAGGATAGTTCATGAATTATAATAGAATAGTTCATAGTGCAAAATTTATAAAGGAGTGAAAGTAATAGTTCAAAACTTATTATGTGATAGTTCATAAATTATAATAGAATAGTTCATGGATTATATTAAAAAGTAATAGTTCATGAATTATATGAGAATAGTTCAAAGTTTATAGGAGAATAGTGCATAAGTTATAACATGGTAGTTCAAACAAATTTTCATTCGTTTCCGAAAAAAAAAATTCGTTTCAGAAAAGAAAAATAAAAAATAAAATCGGGACACGTGTCGGCCGTACGACCGTACCGCAATATATGGGCCGTACCTGAACATTTACCTATATATATATATATAGTTTGCGGTTCTCATGAGAACAACCTTATCGTGTAATCATGAGAACAATCTTACACCGTCGGATGATGAGTATTAAGGGTCGAGATTAGGTAGATACCATAATGATTAGATAAATAATATTCTGAAACTAATAATCACTACGAATAATCCATTCAACCAACAATAACTACGAATAATGCATTGAACGATATGACACCTTCGTAACAAACTAATAATAACTACGAATTGTTCTCATGATTACACGATAAGGCATGTTCTCATGTGATCTCTACTACATATATAAGAAAGAGAAGTCCGCAGACTAAAACGTTAACCCATATCCATCCCGCTAAAAAACGGGTGTGATCCCAATTTGAAATTCATATCCATGTCTTTCTTGGACCGGTTGACCGACCCATATTTGTACAGTTTTCCTTGCCCCTACCATGACAGTTTATTGCAAGTCTAAAATAACAGAATATTTATTTTATTTTGTATTTATAATTACACCTCGTATAATTTATTACTACAACAAATATTTAGCTCGACCGAATACAAAAAATATTAACTTGTTACAAACAATTAGTTTTATATATCACTCGTTATTACGCCTTGTATAAACTGTAATTACAAATAAAGGGTTGTTTGGTATTGATACTGTAACACCCCGAATCCGCGGGACTCGGGGTATCACATTGGGCTAGGATCCCACAATGGATCTTGACCCTAGTCTGACAACAAGTTCACTGAACCTTGCAACATGGCACTGATATAAAACAAATACATAAAACAGTGTAAACTATACGACCCAAAGTAAACAATAACATAGCCGAGTACATAAAACGACATCCTCACACATGAAGGAAAACAAGACATCACCCTTATGCAGGAGGGGAAGGGTAAACATCCCAAACCAACCACCTAATGTACGAGAGTCCTCGGTCTGTCACCCTGCAAAAATCACTCAACAGCGCCTAACCTGTAAACATCTACAACACGGTATGAAACCGTTAGCTAACCAAACATATATGAGGTAATGCATAAGCACAAGCATTATCATGAAAGATAAACACATCAGCATGCTATCACACATTTACTCATTTTATCATCTTTATATAATAGTCATTCACTCAAATTGTATATATATATATATATATGTATATAAATGAAAATATGTGACACAAGGACCGATACACCCTCGCCTCTGAGAATGATAGCCATCTGGAGTGAATCGGTCACACAACCCGTGTACCATATGGGAGTGGTGTTGTGCCCTCCCCGTATACCAGGTTTGGCCTGTCTCAAAGAACCTCCCAGACTCCACAGCGGGATGAAAGGGAAAGATTATCACAGCCACGCAGTGGGGCAATCAATAGAACATAGGTCGATAAAAACAACTCATGCTATCATAACAAACATATAAAGCACACACCACTCATGCAAACACTCAATACAGGGATGATAGCTAAGTAAGTCCTACGGACTTACCTCAACCTCGTACAAACTCAACCACGATCACCTCTACACTGGAGGGACAACACGGCCTATAAACAAGGCATAAAGAGATATATCAACCTCTATTCATAAAGGGGTCACACCTAGACCCAAAGAGATCCATAAGGATCATACTCAATTTATAAGCCTCACAACTAACTAAACCTCAATATCTCAACATAACTCACAATTCCTCAAATCTCAAGGTAGTATCTAATCAACATTCCTCAATCTCAATTCTAATCCTAATTTAATTAATTTAATTAAATTTCGTCAGAATAACGTTTTGCTCGCAGACAATTTCTAAACTCATTTGTCATCAGATTTCATCAAACAAACTACCCATAATCACCAGAATAATATAAAGACCATAATGGAATTTCTAATTATCCATTTTGACAAGCCTAAAGTCAATTTAGGCCAAATCGCAGTACGGAAAACGAATAAATTCATAACTTATTCGTTACTAATCCGATTGACGATCTGAAAGAAGATTCGGAATCACAACGACGCAAGCTACGCATGGACAACAAAAATTCACCGGAACCTGAGCGACGGAACCGTCATGGTGACATATATGCTCGACCAGCCCTCCATATACTTGGAAATGCAGAAACTCGGTACCGATATGAAGAGAATGAAGAGAGGAATCCAGAAACTCAAACGGAATTGAAATCGAATTAGAAACAGATGGTAGATATGAGTTTGAAGGTTGAGAAAAATCAGAGCTTTTACGAGGAAACGTGAAAGGAAATGAATTAATAAAGGATTTTCCGCTATTTATAGTGAATACGATAATTATCGTTTAGCAAAGTCAATAATTATCCTTTAACCGATCCAAAGGCGGGTCGAACCTCTTTCTCCAAACTTCTCGAGATTGAAATAATATATCCGGAATATTGTAAGGATAATTATTCCACAAATGCATCGGAAAACGTGTATTCCTAAGCCGTCTTTCTTAGCCGTTAAGAAACGAAATAACGACTCTTTTGGCCGTTTTGCCTCTCCATGTTATTTCATATCTAGGACATATCCGATGTCCTGATCATTTCTCTCAATTGCATTTTTATTCACTGGAGCTCCCAAATGCTCCAAATAACACCGGAGTAAAAATAATTACCCGGGGGAAAAAATAAAAATTTCCCCAAACATCCAAAATTACGCGAGGAACATAACGGTGGGACTCATACTCATCACTTGCGAAATCTTCGCGAGTTATATGTCAATTACTATCAACGATTAAGTTAATCAACATTAAATAGAATTCGGAAATCCTAGCTATTATAAATACCTTGATTAAAGATACGAGTATCACTCATACTCATATCCGGTGTTTGGTATTTTAGGGTATCACTTTGACTGATGTCTCAATTTTTCCTTTTGATATCGTAATATTTTTGAAGGTATTGGGTCTTTCTTTCCCTCTCTTGCGACATTTCCTTGCTTTACTTATTTTCTTCTTCTCATACAAATACTCAACCCCCTCCCCTTCCGCCGTCAACCAGGAGAGCCACCGCCGATTGCCTGTTGCTACTGGCGCCGACTGGAGCAAGGAGCCATCACCCTTGCTACCCTAGCAGCCCTACTCAGGTATAAGGTTTTTGAAGGAGAGCAATTTTGATATATAAAAGATGTGCACGAGCATATCGATAGGGCTATAGAGAGTTCATGCTGAAAGTGGGACGAGAAATCGCAGGCAAATTACAGTTGATGTTTATGTAAACAAGCTTGTTATCTTTTAGAACAATGGATATAGCCTATCGATCTCCGTTTATTTTGTTTTGTTCTTGCTCAATCTGATACTCGACATTTCCCTGCTTAAAGGTATCGATACCCATACAGCCATACTTATATTACAACATACAAATATGATATCATATATCAATTTGATACTCATATCTTTAATACTCGTACATAATACCTTTAATCAGGATATCAATACCAAAGGACCCTAAATACTGTACATTTACATGCCCAACATTTATTTCACAACAATTAATATTCCTTATACCAATAAATATATTTTAACCCAATTTAAGAAAACAACAAGAAGCAATTAAATTAAATTCTACCATTAATATTTATCACTTCATTTTTACTAACATTAATTACCTCATACTAAACCCACTATCCCATACAAAAATTTCGTCCGTTCATGAACCCTTTGACTTTCCCAGTCATTTAAAAATAAAATTTACCGGTTACAAATTACAATTTACCAAAAATGCGCGTGACCCACCAATCACCATACTATTACCACATTGTAATATGGAGTGTACCCGAATCACTTTTGTCTTGTCGGTTACACAACGAATCACGAGCCACACACAAAAAAAAAAAGAAAAAGTAAAATAAATAAAAAGTGGCCATTTAGACTTTATTTTCCCTACCCCCACAAATAATACCCTTTGACATTTTCCCAAGTCAACGTAATACCACAAACCGCCTTTCCTTTTTTCAAAATCTCGATACCACTCTAAACTTAGACAGAAGAAGACAGATATATGTATAGACAAATCCAAAATCCTTTCTTTTCTTTTTTTTTTTTTTTCCTTTTTTAATTTAAATAATTTGGGTATTCCCTTCCTTTTCCTCATCTCTTCTACTTTAAACGGCAAAACCCCACTTTCCTTACCAATATAAAAATATTGCATTTTTTCCCACAAATCTTCAATCTTCTTCTTCTCCACATCTCCAAAACTCCAAAAGTCAGCGCCTTTGTCTCTTCTCCAATTCTCAACTCTTCTGAAAAAACCCTTTCGAGATTATAGAATATGGAAGCAGATTGGGATCTTCTTGCTGTTGTTAGAGGCTGCACATCCACAACCACCGGTTTACAGACGGTGGATCCATCACCACGACCACTACCACCTCCGCCGCCGCTACTACCACCACAACCACCAGCGACACTTCCCAGAACACCAGTTGAGCCTGAGTATGGTGGGTTTTTCTCATCTGGGTTTGATGATTTAGGGGATCTTTATAAACCCTTTTTCCCAAATCTCAAATGCCCACAAATCTCGATTCCTATCCAGCAAAAACCACAACATCCACAACAAATTGTTTTTCAGCAACACCCACAGCAAGTCAAAGAGTCTCATGTTATATTTGGGACTGGTGTTTCCTCTATTACCCCTCAAGCTACAAGTATTTTCACATCTCAAAGCCAGAGAACCAGTGTTCTCTGTCCACCAACAACTAGCACTACTGCTACCACTTCTCAAACCCAACAAAGAGCCAAAAAAAGGTAAATCAGTTTTGCCCTCTTTTGTATTTAATTCTATTTCTAGGGTGATTCTTTATCTTATTTTAAAATTTCTCTGTTTGTCTATTATAGGAAGAACTTGCAAAAGAGAGTATGTCATGTACCAGCAGAAGGGTTATCTTCAGATATGTGGGCATGGAGGAAATATGGACAAAAACCCATCAAAGGCTCACCATATCCTAGGTGGGTTTCTCAAAATCTTTCATTGTTATAATGTTGTTTTTTTGTTCTCCGTCAAACTAGGCACTAACAAGTTGATCTATTTTTAAAACAGGGGTTATTACAGATGTAGCAGCTCAAAGGGATGCTTAGCAAGGAAACAAGTAGAGAGGAACAGATCTAATCCAAAGATGTTCATAGTAACATACACAGCTGAACACAATCATCCTATGCCAACACACCGGAATTCTCTAGCCGGAAGTACTCGACAGAAGCCGGCAACAGCATCAGATGAGGCATCCCCTTCGAATAACAGTACCGGAAACGCTTCATCTCCGACAGTGAGCCATTCATCCGCCATGACAGAGAAAGCAGAGGTGAAAACGGAGTACGAAGAGGAAAACATGGTGAAAGATGAATCATCAGGGAATGAAATGAATTTCCCTGAAATGAATGATGATTTCTTTGCGGGTTTTGAAGAACTTGATGATATGGATACCGGAGATATGTTCTTGGATCATCAAATTCAAGGAAGGATTGAAATGGAATATCCATGGCTGTCAAACAACAGTAGCAGTAGTAGCAGCACAACGACAGCTGCTGGTGGGAGTTGACTTTTTTTATCAAGAACAAAATTGGGAATTGGGTTTACTTCATAATGGGGGTCACTTTTTTTTTAAATTTCTTTTAATAACTTTTGTAAACTATTGAGAATGATGGTCACTACTGTTGGCTCATGGGTGGAATCTCTCCTACCACAATATGCTTAGTGGAAAGAGAGATAAAGGTGAGAGAGGATAAAAAGCTTGGGCCTTTTTTGGTTATCAGCTAAAAACTTTTAACCAGAATCCCCGTGAGAACAATGTATTTGTACAAGGCAATGTAATTGGGAAAGAGATCAGTATTGTAGAGATAAAAAGTTAGACAAGCAGACATATAAAAAGTTATGTTCTTGAGTTTAACTATGCTAATGTCAATGGAAACTAGTATTAACTGCTATGCTTCCTTGTGGGCGTTCTTTGGATTTGTTTGACATTTTGCAAAAGTCTAGGGGACCATATGAAAAGGGTTATGGAATCTAGGGTATCATATGCAAGACAGCTGTTGCAACTGCAGCCGTGTATTGACTTTTAATATAGCACAAAACCAAGTGTGAAAGAGGCTCTAGATCTGAAGAATAGTGGCTTCTTTCATGGAAGCTGACGCGTTCTGTTAGATGATAAGTATATTTTTTGGCAAAGGTCATTGGAGAATAAAAGGAAAGAAAAAAGAGAGAAGAACCATCTTTTGATTCTCTCTTTGATAAGCAATCACTTTGCTTTTGTTTTCACAAGGAAAGAAAGAAGCAAAGGGCTCTTTAATTGCAACAATGATATTCATTTCTGTTTTTTCAATGTAAAAACATACCTTATGATGAGCTATCAAGGATCAGAGACTTGAAATCCCTGGACAAATTTTCTTAATCTATCAGATTCACCAACAGCAGGGAGCCAATCAGTGAGGATTGACATGGTTACGTAATCAGGATCGCAACCTTGACTAATCATGCTATCCATCAACTCGAAAGCTTTGTCTAACCATTTGATGTCCTGAAGGCCTTTGAGCATGGCATTGAAGGTATTTGTGTTAGGTTGTACTCCTTTCACTGTCATATCATCAAATAACCAGAGTGCAGTTTCTACTTTTCTGCTCTTACAAAGGTTGTGTATCAAGGAATTGTATATGACAGTATTGAGACGTATTTTTCCGGTTGAATGCATTCCGTTGAAGATCTTCATAGCTTCGTCAATACTGCCAGCTAAACAATAAGCATTGATCAAAGCTCCATATGTGACAACAGTAGGCATGATCCCGTCGTCAACCATTCTCTTTAGTAAAGTATGGGCCATTTCGAAATCACCTGATTTGCTGAAATGGGAAATCAAAGTATTGTATGTGACACAATCGGGTTTAGTACCATCCATTTCCATGTCTTTTAACAGTTGACATGCTCTATCCATCTTCTTCTGTTTACAAAAACCACTTATCATTGCATTGTAGCATCCAATGTCAGGCCGAAAACCGGCTTCTCTCATTAGTGACATGATAGAGCTGGCATCATTCATGCGTCCACCTCGACAAAAACCGAGGATCCAGGTGTAGTAAATAATGGCATCAGGCTTGCATATACGTTTCATTTCATCAAATAACTCCATTGCTTTCTTAATATTATTAGAATCACAAAAGGCACTAATCAAGGATGTGTAAGTTTTCACATTCACTTTCAGTCCTTTACCTTTCACTTCGTTGAAGAGCTTAAGAGCACTGTTGACTCTTCCTTGTCTGCACATACCACTAGCCAAACCATTGATGGTGATAGCATTTGGCTCAACCTTTTCTCTCTTCATCATATCAAATAACTCAAGTGATTTGTTCACCTCGCCAGCTCTACAAAAGCGATCTATCACACAATTGTACGTGGCTGTATTTGGCACAAAATGACCCTCTGACTTCATCTTTTCCATGAAGTCCAAACCTTCTTTATTTCTTCCAGCTTTACAAAAGCCATCAATAATCATGTTATAAATGACAACATCAGGTTTGACTCTTGTTTTCTTGAACATCTCCAATGATTCTTCCATCCTCCCAGACTTGCAAAGTTGGTGAATGAAAATCCCAAGTGTGTATTTATCTAATGCAATTCCATTCTTCTCCATCTCTTTCATGAGCAACACAAACTTTTCGAACTCGCCTCTCTTGGCCAACCAGGACAACAGGGAATTGCAGCAAGAAGCCTCCACAGAAACACCCAGATTCAGATAACAGTGTAACAAATCCAACACTATGAAATTCCTGATCCTTGTCCCTTTCCGAGACAATTCAGTGATCAATTCTATAATATTCTCAGAATCACCAATCAGTTCACGCTCACCAAGTGTCGACAACAAACTAACAATCTCCTCTTCATTAGTGTCATCTCCACTCGTAACACTCTTCAAAATCCACTCAAGAATAACCTTTACAGTTGCCTCATCCGCACAAACTTCAGACTCTGGTTCAAGCATTTCATCAAACACCTTTCGTGCATCCTCCAAACAACCACGTCCAAAGAGCACACCCAATATTAAATTTCGAACATGAACATTCCTCAACTTCGGCTGAACCCCTTCATACACCGCAACTGCTCGATCAACCGACCCACTAAATCGCCTGATCAGAAGTGTGGCCGAATTGATACTCAACGGAATACCCATCTCCTTGGACCTCTCCACAATACACCATAGCTTGTCAACCGAACTTCGTTCCCTGCTAGCAAGCTCGAAAGCAGCTTGAAAAACGGAGGATATACATTCAGGCTCCAATTGACACGTGCTGGAATGGAGGTGCTTTATGAATTGGAGGGCGGAGTCGGAGCTGGGTAACTGGCGGGAGATTCGAAGGAATTGGTGAGTGGAGAGAGGAGGGGAAGTGAAGAGGAGTTCGTTGAGATGAGAATTGTATTTCCAGTTTCCGTTGTCTTGGAGTTTGAGGATATCGATGATTTGTGTTGCCGGCGACGAGGGGTCGTCGATATTGTTATGTGTATTGCATAGGGGCCGCTGGTTGGAGGGCTTCTCGGCGGAGACGTGGAGGAGTGCTCGGTGGCTGCCGGCGGGAATAGTAGTTGGCAATAAACGGTAAATTTTGAAAGCTGTTCTGTTCATGTTTTCGTCCTGATGGGTATGAAGGCTGCCGACGCCGTTCGACCATATATAAGAAGCGGTTTAGTTTGAATTCGATAATACCTTTTTAATGGGCCTTCTCTCATAAATCTAAAATAACCTCTTAAAAAAACCAAACTAAAACTCGGCCAAATACATTTGGTAGCAAGTTAATACGAACCTCTAGGCAGAAGGAATTGCTTTAAAACCGGATATACAACAACCGATCAGATTGCATGTAAATATGATCGAAATCAGGGTGATAATTTAGTTGTCATCGCACTCTAAAGTCTTTGATGTATGTTATTATAGAAGTTGAACTACTTCTAGGAAGTTGAGCAACCTAACAACTTTTTTTTTTTCTGATGATTCGAACTTCGTACTCTAATCCGTAATAATGTTTTAAGTTAGACTACTCATCGGTTGGTGACCACAAAGTTTCACATTTTCGTT
The DNA here is from genome assembly GCA_033239045.1 of Fagopyrum esculentum. Taxonomy (NCBI): domain Eukaryota; kingdom Viridiplantae; phylum Streptophyta; class Magnoliopsida; order Caryophyllales; family Polygonaceae; genus Fagopyrum; species Fagopyrum esculentum. Next base: position 12,859,427 of record BSUD01000003.1, read on the forward strand.
TGATGTTCTTAGAGCACATACACTAAAGGTTTTTAAGCTTTGTTTAAATAAAATTTCTTTTAAAAAAATAAAATTTTTGTTAAACAACTAAAATTTGGTTGCTTACTACACAAATTCTTAAAACCAAATAAAGCACGTATCATAATATTTTTTATGTAGTAAAAACAAGTACAAATATTAATATAATTTATAATTCTTTCAATTAAGAAGCCGAGTGGTTGTTAAAATAAGTGGAAGAGAGATATGTTGAATAGAATTAAAATAATTATACTCTCAGGGGATGTATTCAATTAAGATTTTACAAAAAAATTTTGGAGTTTAAAAGTTTATGGGTATTTAATATAGATTTTTAAAAGTCCGTACAAATCTTTTGGTATTCAATTAGGATTTAAAATTTTCATAAAATTCCTATGGTATTTAAAAGTTTGTTGATTTTAAAAGAATCTATTATTTCATTGGTTTTGTAGGATTCTTTGTTACTTATATACATACCTAAACTTTATAAAAGTCTTCCCCCAACACATAAGATTTCCACAAAATCTGTATTGACTCTATATTGAATTAAAATATCCCACAAAATCAACAAATTTTATGATTATTAAGAATCTGTCAAAATCTTTAAAAGTCTCGATTGAATACACCCCCCAAATATGTGCCTATTTATACCAAATGTTAATTTTTGACATTTCCGGTCTTCGTTGATTTGTTTCTTCGCAAGAGGAAGGGCGTCGCTCTTCTAGTCGTCTTCATCTACTTAGGGTGTTGTTGGCCCCATACTTGCAAGGCCTCCAACAAGGAGGACGTCAATCGTTTGCTTAATGAGTCAATCCTTCTACACGAGATAAGTTGCCCCATTAAAGGACAATTTTTTTTATAAATTACCTTGATACAAGAATGTCACAAAGCACCGTGTCTACCTGATCATATACATGTTGTTTGAGAATCAACCTTAGCTTCTCAACTATTGCCTAAATGTTATGCACTTTTTGTGTTTTCAAAACTTGCTCCCCATCAACTTCAGGATAAAGACAACTGTCATTATATATATAGTTTTAGGAGCTATGTTGTAGGTATCAAGATACAAATTAAATTAAATTTCAGAATTTAAGTATTCTTCAATTTATATGCGTGAGATTTGGTATTTCATCTTTTGTTTCTTAAGTTCAAAAATATTAAACTTCATAAAATTTTATATGTAAAATACAGTTCCTCACTCAAGTATGCTCATAACTCCATCTTGATTATGAATTGTCTATATGGATGATGGAAGACTTAACATTATAAAGCAATTTTTATAAACTAACAAATATCGATAGTATTTCTAGATTGCATGTTTTGGTTTTATGTTTGTTAAATGTGTGCACGTCTTGAAAAACATTTCAAAGGAAGAACGCAAGCCTTGAAACTCATTACAAGGGACAAGCGCGGAGATCTTGAAAAGCAGTTCAAGGGACAAACGCGGAGGCCTTGGAAAGCAGTTCAAGGGATAAAAGCGGAGGCCTTGAAAATCAATACAAAGGAAAATTCGGTTGAAGGCTTTTCGAATTCAAGATTCAAATCTCAACAACCAAATTTACCAAGGATTACAAGAAGATCTTCAAACAAGATTTCAAGAGAAGATCTCGGTCAGCCTCAATAAGAAGATCTTCAACGGATCTGAAGAGAAGATCTCTACCCCAACAACAAGATCTCGTAAAGATCTTAACAACCGACGCAAGAGGATAAGAAAAGATCTTTCCAACAGATCCCACACAAAGATCTCGGATCCAAGAAAAATCTTCAACGATCCTTAAGAGAGAAGCCTTTAACAAGATCTTCAACGACTTGGAAGATCTTGGAGGATGAACTAAGGGCTTCAACGACAAAGATCTTCAATGACTCTTTCAAGGAGAATATCTCTAAGATGAAGATTCTCAACGTGCGTAAAAAAGAAGAAGTATATGAAGAAGATAGAAGATCTTACAACGACTACTTCATCTCCACCAAACACCGTTTTCCATGGAGAAAGAATAACATCACAACGGCCCTCTTACAACGGCTAGAAGAGTTCTCCATAGAAGACTATAAATAAAGATGACGATTGAAAAGAACTACAACAAGCTTACACGGAAACATCTAAGTCTTCAAGCGATCAAACATCTTAATTCATTCCAAAAGTTTTTCTTCCTCTTATCTTACAAAAGTTTACATCCTCATAGAGAGAAAAACACTAGAGCTTCATTGACATATCTAGAGAGTGTTATATTCTAGTCTGTGTTACTCTGCGAAGTAACTTGAATATTATTGCTAGGTTAGAGTTGGAACTAGACCGTAGCATTGACTATAGTGAGAGAAGAAGGAGATTTATTCTTGGTTGTATCTAGGGCTCTTTGAACATATAATAGATAGTTAGATCCGACGAGTAAAGAAACCCTAAGATGGAGACGTAGGTTGTTAGAGATGAACTTCATAAACATATCACCGTGTCGATCTTTTAATTTCGCATTTTCAATCGCGTATATTGTGACTAACTTTGTTTTACACGTTTCGGAGTCAATACCTTGAAAACCATTTTTGTCACCAGACGCACGTATCGACTTCAAGGCCTTGAAATCAGTTTCAAAGCCTTGATATAAGATATTGCAAAAAATTCTCATACTATATTCAACCCCCCATTATAGAGTATTTATATCCTATTATTCACCTATATGGTTCTTCAATTGGTATCAGAGCTACACTCACATATATTGATTTAACCATTAGTGAGACTAATCATGAACTCTGTAGGTGATGGAGGATTCGCTCAAGAAGATCCACATCTCGACCACCACTTTTCTGCGTTAACAACTTTGCCCATTGGAGAGCACTAATGCAAATGTTTGTTATTGATCAGGACATGGAACTATGAAACATCATTCAAAATGGCCCTAAAATCCCAACCACCATGGTTGAAGGAGTCAAAGTCGCAAAGAAGGAAGCCGACTTCACCTAAATAGACTTGTATAGTGTTTCAAAGAACTATAAGACCATGAACTTGCTTTATTGTGGATTGGGTGCAAATGAATTCAACCGTGTCTCATCATGTAAGAGTGCAAAGGAAATATGGGACAAGTTGATTGTCACACATGAAGGAACAAGTCAAGTCAAGAAAACCAAAATTAGCATCTTTCTTAGACAATATGAGCTATTCAAGATGAATTCAAATGAATCAATCAAGGATATGTTCACACGATTCACCGAGATTGTGAACAACCTTGATTCACTTGGAAAGGTCTTCACAAATGAAGAGAAAGTAAGGAAGGTTCTAAGGAGCTTACCTAAAGCCAAGTGGGGACCAAAAGTGACTGTCGTCGAAGAAGCTCAAAATCTCCCTACACTTCCTCTAGACGACCTTCTTGGAAAGCTAATCACCCATTAAATGGTTCTTGGTGAAAAAGATGGAGAGCTCACATCAAACTCAAAGAATCTTGTCCTAAGATCCAAGAAGGATGTCATGCCATCAGAGGAGGAAGACAGTGATACTGAAGATGAGGAATCCATTTGCTTCAAGGGGTCTTGCAAAAATTCTTCAAATGAAGAAACAATTTGCAAATATCAAAGCATATCCGCGATCATCAAGACCTCGAGGTAAGTTTTCTAACCCTAATAAGAAGACTAAAGTATTGAGTTGTTTTGAATGTGGTGAAGCAGATCATCCTGTAAAGGATTGTCCACAAAAGAAGAGGAACAACTTTAGAAAGAATGATCGAAAAAAGAAGGCTATGGTAGCATCATGGAGTGACTCAGATTTTACAAATGTGTTAGAAGACAAAAAGAACAAGCAAATTGTTATGTTGAGTTGAGAATTGTGTTTCCAGTTTTCATTGTCTTGGAGTTTAAGGATATCGATGATTTGTGTTGCCGGCGACGAGGGGTCGTCGACATTGTGACGTGTATTGTATAGGGGCCGTTGGTTGGAGGGCTTCTCGGCGGAGACGTGGAGGAGTGCTCTGTGGCTGCCGAAGGGAATAGTAGTTGGGAAAAAACGGCAAATTTTGAAAGCTATTCTGTTCATGTTTTTGTCCCGATGGGTATGAAGGATGCCTACGCCGTTCGATCATATATGAGAAGCGATTTAGTTTGAATTCGTTAATACCTTTTTAATGGGCCTTCTCACAAATCTAAAATAACCTCTTAAAAATCCAAATTAAAACTCGCCAAATACATTTGGGAGCAAGTTAATATGAACCTCTAAAGTGAGAATGAATTGCTTTTAAACCGGGCTTGTAAAAACGATCAAAATTATTTATAAATAAGATTGAAATTGAGGTGAAAGTTTCGGAGAAGTTAATTTTGTTGTTGATCGGTTGATCCATGTGATGATAATTTTCGCACCCAAAACTAATTTTTATAATGATCCCAAACTTCGTATTCTCAAAAATATTTTAGGTTGGACGGTCTATAAGAGGTAGATCATCCGAACCGCTTTTCGTTTAAATAAAAAGACACTAAAGAAAAATTATGTTTGATACCCTCAATGTTTCGTCTTCTTCGCTTGGTGACCACAAAATTTCACTTTCTCGTCTGGTGTTTTTAGTGTTTTACTTTATTCCGATGTGTGACTATTTATATACCACATGTTAATTTTTGACATTTTCGGTCTTAGGTGGTTCCTTTCTTTCCAGAGGAAGTGTGTCGCTCTTTCAGTCCGTCTTCATCCACTTTGGCATTTTTGGCTCCATACTTACAAGGCCTCCAGCGATGAGGACGTCGATCGTTCGCTTAATAAGTTAAACCTTCTACGATATGATAACTTGTCCCATTAAAATACATAAAAAAATTATAGCTCATAAACATGTTCTTTGGGAATCAAGCTTAATTTCTCTACTCCTAGATATTATACACTTTTTGTATTTTCCAAACTTCCTTCCCATAAACTTTAGGATAAAGACAACTTTCATTGTATATAGTTTTAGGAGCTATGTTGCATGTGTTAGGATGCAAATTAAATCAAAATTTCATAATTTAAGTATTCTTCAATTTAGATGCTTGAGTTTTTTGTATAAGATTGTATAAATTTTTTCATATAATACATAATATAAATCCAACGGTCCAAATAAACCCAAAACGCAATCCTTACGGTAGGCGCAGCCATACCTAATCCCTCCACCTGCCAAACCTTAGTTTCTCCTTTGCCTTCTTCGATGTCTACTATGCGGTCAACTCGCACGCTCTGCACCACATTCACTTCGCCCCTGCTCATCTTCCTCCACCGCTCAACTCTCTATACTCCTCCCATTCCCCTAATCTCATCTTCGACAACCCAATTTTCCTTATCGCTTCGCCGGCGACTCACTACTCGCGCCACCATGACGACTCCGATCGTCTCCAAACACCCCCATCCATCACCTGATCACGTCGCCGGCAACTGGTATTCCATTCCAGAACTCCGGCTTCGTGACCATTTCTTCACTGTGCCTCTCGATTACTCTCTCGACTCAGCCGATTCCCCTAAGATCACTGTCTTTGCTCGTGAGGTCGTCGGTGGTACTTCTCTCAACTCTGTAATTTCATCTCTCTTCAATATTCATTGCCATCTCATCTTTTTAATCGTCAATTCATCAGTTTTGTAGTTTTGTAGTTTTGTTAATGGTAATTACTTTAGGGTTTGAATTGACGCAATTGAGCATTTTGTAACTTTATGAAATTCTGAATTGTGATAGTTTGCCTTTTCATCAAAAGCCCCTATTATGTAGATGGAATTGGAAGAATATTTTAAAGTTATCACTGCTTTTATAAAGGTTGATGACGAACATTCAATGGAATATACTAAAAACAAGCTATTTTTTTAACAATTCAACTAAGCTCAAGGATAATGATTTGGGAAAATACTGATTAAATTTGAAAACTATTCAGATTCTGACCTTTGCTCAAGTTGATTAACGAATATCTTTGTTGCAGTTGGGAAAGAGGAACAATCTTTGCCCTTCCTACTTTATCTCCAAGGTGGACCTGGTTTCGAATCTCCGCGTCCCACTGAAGCAGGTGGCTGGATAAGTAAAGCATGTGAAGGTTATAGGCTGATATTGTTGGATCAGGCATGTAATCTTCAAACAGTGCATTCGGCTTTTAACATGTGTTGATGAACTTAGGTTTTTCCCAAGGTTATCTGATATATATTTCCTAACAGCGTGGAACAGGATTATCGACGGCTTTGACGACTTCATCCATGTTGCAAATGAGAAGTTCTGAGCAGATAGCTGAATACTTGAAACATTTCCGTGCTGATAACATCGTAAAGGATGCTGAGTTTATTAGAGTCCGTGTTGTTCCTGATGCCGGACCTTGGACAATATTGGGACAGGTAGCTGCTGCTTGTGGATATCATCTCTAGATTCACAACCTAAAATTATTTACCTTGTACTAAAATCAAAATGCAAAACGAAGATAATCCTTAAAATTTGAATCCAATATTAGGCCACCTTTCCGATGATCATATCTGACTCGTCCACCACTGTGAAGTCCTGGCTATGATAAACATGTGTAGTTACTGGCTTGCTGCTCACTGTTTAACAATTGAAGTAATTATTGCTGAATGTTGATAATCATCTCACTTGTTCTTGATTTCATTTGGTAACAATTCTTGGTACTTCATTTGCAGAGTTATGGTGGTTTTTGTGCTGTCACATACCTAAGTTTTGCACCCGAAGGACTAAAGCAAGTTCTTATAACAGGCGGGCTGCCTCCAATTGGGGAAAGTTGTACTGCTGATAGTGTATATCAGGCATGCTTTGAGAATATTATTCGTCAGAATGAAAAATACTACGAGAGATTTCCTCAAGATGTTGAAGTAGTACATGAAATTGTTAATTACCTGGCAAATCGTAAAGAAGGCGGCGTGAGTAGTTTTGTATTGTACTTTTATCCTATTTTATGCGATGAAAGTTTAACTATGTCAAAATTGATCTTTATTTTCGTTATAAAAGGTCTGTCTTCCTTCTGGGGGAATCTTAACTCCAAAAGGGTTACAAGCTCTCGGCCTTGCTGGTTTAGGTGCCAGTGGTGGTTTTGAACGCCTGCATTATACGTAAGTACTTGCTCAAATTTACACATTTTCTTTAATCTTTGTACCTGTCTCTCTATTGTTAGTGTTATTTTTCAACTCTTGTAGGTTTGAGAGGGCTTGGGATCCTGCTTTAGTTCCCGGGGCATCAAAGCAACTCAGTTACTACTTTCTGAATGCTGTAAGGACTCGGTTGCTCGGAAGCTTTTTAAAAATTTGAGAAAGTGAAGAACTGATACAAAAGACGATAATCACTTCCTTGTGTGTTTAAATTGCAGGTTGAGAGATGGTCAGCATTTGACACAAACCCTCTATATGCTTTGCTTCACGAGGCTATTTACTGTCAGGTTGAATAGATGTTTTGCTATTTATAGTTCTTATTGTAGCCTTAGTTTCAATACCGCTACTCCTCTATCGGTAATCAAAAAGTCTTCATGTTTGTTATATCTTATCTTACAGGGTGCTTCTTCAAAATGGGCTGCTCATAGAGTAAGGAGTGAGCACAATGAGGACAAATTTGATGCCGTAAAGGCAGCTAAAGAAGGCCGTCCTGTTTATTTTACAGGAGAGGTATTACTCTTCATAATTCATGTTATCCGAGACTTCTATTTGAACGTGAATGGATGACGGTTAAGTGTTTTTCGTGAACAGATGGTATTCCCTTGGATGTATGATGAGATTCCTGTCTTGAAACATTTCAAAGACGTGGCTCATATCTTGGCTCATAAGACTGACTGGTCTCAATTATACGACGTTGCTCAGCTGAGAAAAAACAAGGTTTTACGCGTTTAGTACCTAAGATATCTCTTTTAGAAATTCGATTCTAGTTTTAAGTGTTTGTTTCTGTGGTTAGGTTCCTGTTGCGGCGGCTGTATACTATGAGGATATGTATGTGAACTTCAAGCTGTCAATGGAGACGGCCTCTCAAATCGGAGGGATTAGGACGTGGGTAACGAACGAGTACATGCATTCCGGGCTCCGGGACTCGGGATGTCGAGTGTTTGATCATCTGATGGGCATGCTCAATGGAAAGAAGCCTTTGTTTTAAGTAGGTCCTTATTAGATTTAACAAGAACTTCACTTTCAATGGCGAAATTATTCAATAATATCTTGAGTTGTTTTTTCTGATGGGTTTGCTGCATGCACATTCGTTATAGAGTTTGGTTCTTCTGATTGGCAAATCGCGGAAAAAGATGGTAACTTGGGGTGATTGCGGAAAGTAGCTTGAATTTTAGAAATTGCGGAAAATAGCCTCAACAATGCAGTCCCATACCCTAAGCATCACTGGAGCCAGTTTGGTAAGGTAAGATTAAGGTAAGATTACATAGATGAGGATGGAGGGAATCATTTAGATGAAGAATTAAGGAGATGAAATTGTTTAAGAAGAGGATAAAAATAAGTGAAATGAGGGTTTGGGGAAATTAATATGATTGTGGATAAAATTATAAAAAAATACGTGTTAAATTTTTATAGACGAAAGAGATGAAAAAAAGAAAGAGGGGCAAAAGTGAGATTTTAGCTTCAATAATTATCATAATTCTTATAATCTAAGTTTTACAAGATTACAAAATTCTCATAATCTAATACTTTTAATCTCCATAATCCAACACTTTTAATCTCCTTAATTTCCTTACCAAACAAAATTACGAGAATTATTTCTCCGTTTTACTTCCAATAATCTTAATCCTCTTAATTTTAAGGCTTACCAAACGATAAAATCCTCTTAATTTTAAGGCTTACCAAACGGAGCCAAGATCCAAAATCTCTTCTCTAACAACACTTGCCCCTTGTTTGATTATATCAAAGGGAAAAAAACGGGTAAGAATCATTTCATGTGGTTTTGAGTACAATACCTCAAAGATTGGTTATATCGTATAATGGTTATATCGTATGATTTCTCTTATTAAAATATATTATAAAATAGGTATTTTTTAGCCAAACTAGTTAAGTAAATTTTTTTGAGATTTCTCTATTAATTAGGTCATGGTGTAAATATGTTTAGTAAATGTACCCCTAATCAAACCCCTTATCTTTCACCTTCAATTTAACGAAAGTGGTAAAAATTGAAGGGATGCACAAACCTAATACCAATAGAAAATAGTCTATTTAGCTATATTCTTTCATATTTTTTCATAGGTTTATGACTCATTAATATCACTGTTGTTATAACATATAAGGATGTTATTTGAATACTAATAGTAGAAAAAAAATAAAAAATTTTGGCATCAATATCCTGATTAAAGGTAAATCCGTGTTTAATATTTTAGGATATCGGTATCAATTTGATACCTTGATATCCCAATTTTCCATTTTGATACCGTAATATTTTTGAAGGTATTCTTTCTTTTCCAGATGCTTCCTTGACTCTCTCGACGTGTTCCTACATCACTTCTTTTCTTCTTCCTCACACAAATACTCACGAGAGAGCATCAACCCCTTCTCCCACCTCCTGTCACCGCAGCCGCTTGCTGCTACTGCCGTCGACTGGAGCAAGGAGCCGCCGCCGTTGTTGCCCTACTCAAATCTAGGGCTTGCGAAGGAGACCAAAATTTGATTTATGAAAGATGTGCAATAGTAGATCAATAGGGCTATCTTGGTCCCTGCTAAAAGTGGGATAATGAATCGCAAGCAATTTGCAGGTAATGCTTATGTAAACATGTTTGTTGTCATTCAAAGCAGTGGAGATAACCCTATCCATCTACGTTGATTTTGTTTTGTTCTTGCTCAGTTTGATATTTGATACCCATACCAAATAGTATATTATATATCAATTTGGTATTCATATCTTTAATACCCATATCTGATACATATACCTAAAAACTTTAATGACGATATCGATGTGAAACTACCTTTTAATACTTTTAGACATTTTTTTGCAACGATCATATAATTGAGATTATTTGTCGTACATTATCCTTATTTTAAGGCATTTTCCATCCCTTCACCCTTCTTGCCTTCTTCTCATTGGATGTAGGCTATTTAGTAGGGTTGTTATATGTCTCGCTTGAAAAAAAAATTGACTCGAGCTTGTTGGATTTTTCAAATGAGTTAGTAATGAACACATTTGAATGATCTACTAAAACTTAGCTCAAATTCGCTGGTTCGGCTAAAATAAAATGGTACACTTGTTATATTACACGAGCTAATCATTTAAAAAAAAAGGCTCAACTCGAATTTAACTCGTATAACATCCCTATTGTCCGGTCAATCGGTTCATAAATGATTTATTGGTCACGAGTCTATTAACTCCATATTTAACAAAAATATGTTACATGCACGTAAGTCCGCAACTGTAAAAGCATATTCCTCGCCGTAGTATAAATATCCAAAGGCCCGAATTCCCATCATCTCTTCATCTGCTTCGTCATAACATTGTCATTCTTCTGTAATATACGATCCTCTCCGTCGCCGCCGGTTGCCGGAAACATGTCGGGAATAGTGAACAAGGCGAAGACTTATGTGGCGGAAAAGATCGCTGAATTGCCGAAACCAGAGGCGAATCTCGAAGACGTGAATATGAAAGGCGTCGCTCGCGATGGCGTCACTTACCACGCCATTGTTGGCATTAAGAACCCTTATTCTCACTCCATTCCCATCTGCGAACTCACCTACAATCTCAAGTGCGATGGCCGGTAATCTTCTCTTCGTTTCTCTTCAAATTTTTTTAATTTTTTCCTTTGATTTCGGTGTGAAATTATTGTTTGATTAGAGGATTATGCTCGATCTGCTTTGTTCTGGTTTCATTGTTCTTGATGATCGATTTGAGTTTGATGTGAAGATCGATTTGGATTCAATCTTTCCCATTCAGGTTGTTTGCAATTGGAGAATTGATTTTAAATTGTTAGGGTTCGACTACCGGAGTTTGCTAAGAAAATATATATAGGGAGAGTTTGACTCCCACTTAAACAATGGTAAGAACAACCTATTAGGCGATATTAAAGGAAAATAATCGTGTTAGGAGTGAAAGAAATGTTCGCCGGACCTTCATCTATATATTCGGCGGTAAATATATATATATATATATTGTCCGGATTGGTTTCGAGTTGCTTTTCTTTTTCTAGGGTTAGGTGGATAACGGTCTATAGAGTCGAACAAAGTAAGTTTTGGTATTCTCGTGTATAATTCGGTTAAAATTCAATAAAAGCTTGAAGATGTGACTTTGTTTAGTAAGTGGACAACTTGGTCCCAATTTAAATAGATTGACTCATATAACAACCCTAATGTTAAAATTAATTGGTTAGATATTTTTGCATTACTAATCTCGTGATTTTGCGACTTTCAATGAAGCTTGGTACTTTCCGGCAACATGCCGGATCCAGGCTCGTTGCCTTCAAACACGACGACCAAATTAGAAGTTCCGATGAAGGTTCCACACAATGTTTTAGTAAGCCTCGCAAAGGACATACTCGTAGACTGGGACATCGACTACGAGCTCGATGTAGGTCTTGTCATGGATCTCCCGATCATCGGTAACTTCACAATTCCTCTACATCAAAAGGGAGAAATTAAGCTCCCTACACTTAGAGATTACTTCTAGACTTGTTATTTTCATAATGTTACATAATCTATGGAGTAATAAACTTGATCAATTGTTCAACTATAATCATTATTTGCCAATTTTTTTAAGTAATGTGAATAGATATAGCAAGAAAATACAAAGTGTCAAAGTTTCACAACTACCCAAAAACAAAGCTTTCTCTCCCAAACGAAAGAATTGAATGCAGCAGCTGTATTGTTTCAAACATCACACCCACCATCTTCTCTCAGTCATCAATTTTCGCATTAACTCCTCACAAATCAATATCAAAATCCTTCAAAAATCAATCAAATACAAAAAAAAGAAAGAAAAATACTTACAATGAATCCCCATTTCATAATACACTTCATGTACTCTCAATGTCCACTCCTTTACCCTTCTCTCCACCCGCCGCCGTCTCTCCGCCATCGCCGCCATCTTCAATCTCCATCGTCCACAGTCTCACAAGTCTCGGACTCGGCTACGCCATAGCCATAGCTCTTGGCTTCCTCGTCATCCTCTCAATCCTACTAATCTCATCTTACCTATGTCGTCGTCGTCAACAGCACCCTACACCCGTCACGGCAGCCAACAACTCCGGTGGAGGTAGTATAATGCTTCCGAGCATATTCTTTGTCGCCGAAGATGAGGAAAACCCTAATCCGACTGGCGTTGTGGGTTTAGACCAATCAATCATCAACTCGTACCCGAAATTTCAGTTCTTGAGATCCGAATTCAATTCGGAATCTAGGGTTTGCTCGATTTGTTTATGTGATTATAGAGATGGGGAAATGCTAAGGATGATGCCGGATTGTAGACACTCGTTTCATGTTCTTTGTATCGATGCTTGGCTTCGACTTAATGGGTCTTGCCCTGTCTGCCGGAGCTCTCCCCTTCCGACGCCGGTCTCTACGCCGCTTTCTACACCGCTCGCTGAAGTCGTGCCTCTTGCTCAGTTCGCTGATAATCGCCGGCGAAGGTCTGCTTAGAATTTAGATTAGTACATTAGCCATTAAATCTACTTGGACAGATTGTTGGAAGTTTAACTATTCTGTCCTTAATTTTATCAATTAGATTGATTTTATTTAGCTTATTGTGTTGATATATATGAGAATTTTTGGGTGATAATTTGAGATCAATGGACATTTTTTTTGAAATGTGTCCTCTTTGCAATGGTGATTGGACTTGTTTGAAGTCCGAAGCAGTGCACATCCGAACACCTCAGCCTATGTACTTATGTTGTCCAAGATTCCATGGTAAGCAACAAAACAAATGAGGTGTTTGGTTGGGTGAAAATTTAAATTTAGGTATTTTTCATTATTTTATTATAACTATTGATTACTTAGAGATCAAGTGTCCGTGTGGTTCAAACCGTGGAATAAAAACGGAATGAAATCGGATAAGAGTAAGAAAAGGAGATGGAAATTGATTACTTTCATTTGTTAAAAACCTCTAACCAAACGTAATTTTTTATTGATTCGGAATCATTATGTTGCCGGGAATGATTCTCAACGCTTCCAAACGAGCTCTAAATAATTTCATCCTTCACCAACCAAATTGAGCTAAAGTTTTTTTTTAAAACACCAAAATAGACAAGTAATTATTAAAAGTAACACTAACATTTATTATCCATTTTTATCCCCGATTTATAATAAAAAACGATTCAATATGGGGATGATAATTTTACCTCACTTGACGCCCGACACGTACCATCAGACTAGAGATAACAATGATTCATGTGATGGGTGGTTGTATCATTTTGATTGCCCGACTTGTATTAAAAAAAGCACACGGGTGCTTATTTATTTAGTTGTTCTTTTGACGCGTATTTCCTCCCTCCTTCACTTGTATTCCCTTTCTTTTCGTCATTCATCTTCCTGCTAGCAATTCACCATATTTCGCTCCTCTTTCTTCTTCACAGTTCCCAACAAATATCATTTCAAGCGTCTCCAACATGTTAACTCTCATGAGCAGAAACTCATCTTCGGTCTTGTCAAACACCAATCCAGAAGTAGAGAGGTTTGAATCCGCCGAGGAGGTCATTATACGACACGATTCTGGCCATAAGCACAAGCGTAATTGCTCTCTTTGAATTGATCCATCATTTGCTGATGGTGATGAAGTCGGCGAGTATCTTGAGCTGATTGGTGAGTCGGTTACTTTTAATGGAGGATCTCCGATTTTAAGAGAGAGAGGAGGCGATGGATTGAGCAGTGACCGAGGTTTAAGCGGCGATAGCAAAGCTGGAAGAAGAAACCCTAACTTCTTGATCTCATATCCTCTTTCTCTTCCGTCGTTTCCTAACCACACGTCCCTTTTTTTCTCCTCTGTATGCCGACAACGATCATGTCCTGCCTTTCCGTTCCAAGCGCTCATCATTTTTCAAGGGATGTCACTACTCATTCGGTGACACCCTTCTCCCACTTTCTCTCCCCCAAACCTTTACGCACCGTCGGCGACCAGGTTCATTCGTTTACCGATTTTCTTTTTTCGCTCCAACCTCGCGTCCCTTTTCTCTCCAATCTATTATGACATTGATCGTGTCCCGCTCTTCCGTTCCAAGCGTTCATCATTTTTCAAGGACCGTCAATAATCATACAGTGACACTATTCTCTCACTTTAATTTCTCTCTCCCGAACCTTTACTCACTATCAGCGACCAAGTTTGTTCTTTTACCGATTATTCTATTCCGAATCTCTTTTTAAAATAAATAATGACCTATTTATGTTGGTGATGCACTAAACAACGAGCTTGGATGACGCGTGGTTTGATTCTCACCCGATGCTCGATTCCCGACCGGGATGACGATTTCGTAGCAAAGCAAACTTGAGAAGCAAGCATGGCCACTTTGCTTTTGAGTTTGGTAAGCATCTTTCATGATTAACTTAAGGTTTAAAATTGTTTGATCATTTATAATTGAAGATATTATTGCGTTTCTTTTCTTTCCGTAGGGACTTGTAATTAGTTAAACTGTTAGCATAACAACGTTTAAAAGTCAGACTTCGTACCACCTTAAGTGCGTACTTGAAGTAGAGTCGAGATCAGAATCTCTTTCCTTAATTCTAAAAACACCCCATATTACGACGGTTACTGGTGTTTAAGAATCCCAGGATACAACTGATATTTGAATCCGGCCTTTGTAATATTACCGGAACCGTACGAACCATTGTTGTGCATTGCACTCTCGAGATAGGATAGCTCGGAAGCTGAGGAGAGGAGGAGAAGATTGATGTTGGTGTGTTGAAATGAGGAGAATGAGCTCTTTATTTATAGGAGCTGAGGGATACAGATTGGGCCTTGGGCTTCGGAGCCCTTTGACTAGCCCAAAAACGTAGGCAATTCTGAGCCACAGATAATGCCCCGTTTTTAGGAGTCACCAAGTTGCCCAACTGCATCCCCCAATTTCGGAGACAACAAACTGCCGAACAATCCTTTATTTTTGGATTTGTTGGACTAGGTTATTTGACTGATCCGACGGGCATGTTGATCCGTTGCGCACATGGGCCTGACCTGAGGCCTTCCTCATCTAACTGTTGGATTTTGAGTTGGGTCGGCCCAAAAAATAATATAGGTAGTCAGCCCAAATTATAATTAGGTCCACCCGTCCCGTCACAATGCTACACGACACGACACGGACACGAACTCGAGCTCGGCTCGGCGAGCGCGTGCGTGTGGTTGTTTGACTACACCTTTCCCCATTGAAAATGGGTAATGACCCAAATGCCACATGCCTTAGTGCATACTTGCCCTATATAACCCATTGTTTCTCCCTCCATATAGTCGATGTGGGAAGAACCCAATTTTGACTATTTTTCCAAGTTATGGCCTATCACGCAACCAACTTTGGACCTCCATTTCTCATTCAAACGGAAATCAAATTTAACGTATGAATATACCACGAGCAAGAGCTCGCGGAGACGAAGCCAACACTCCCACTTTCCGGTACTGACAATGGTCGGAGCCCACCGTAAGTGTTCGGCGCACACATGTGTTATAACATGCTTTATTCATAGTTTTTTAAATTAGTTCCAACAATCCCCCACTTGAATAGAAATGATTCTAAACATCTACTACTCCTATTTTGTATAGAGAAAATTGTCTAACTAAACTTTAGTACCCCGTCTTTTAAACTATCAGAACGGTACCCCACCAATTGAGTCTGACCAAAGATTAGTACCTAAATTACTGTTCACACCTTAAGTTAACAAATCGGTGTTAAATATCTAAGGTAGGTGGACAATTTTTCCTAAGGTAGGTGAACAATTTTGCCCCTGATATTTCACACCGATCTGTTAACTTAACGTATGAATAGTAATTTAGGTACTATTCTTTGGTCAAACTCAATAGGTGGAGTACCGTTCTAATAGTTTAAAAAACGGGGTACTAAAGCTTAGTCAGCCTAAAAGAAGGGTTATTGTTTAAACAAAATTTTCTCTTTTGTAAAAACAGGCATAATTCTCGAGAGTACAATTGAAAACTCACTACATCGTGACTGATACCATGTTTCAGGCTTGAACCGTCCATAGTGAATAGCTGTTGGATTTACTCGACCAGGTAGTGATCATGATGTCTTGAACCACCCGAGATTTTATGTAAACCGAGACAACAACTATCGCACAATTTCATTTTCTCGCAGAACGTTTGGTTCTCTAGTTGTGTTCATTTTGGCCTTGAACATCCCTGGTTTATTCATGAGTGAATTTGGAGAATTCAGCCTCACCTTATTCTCCTAGACACGGCCCCATATCACACTCACAAGGTGATTGACCATAAAGAGTATCTTTCATACTCCCCTTAGTTTCAAGGCGATGAAATCATCAAAAGCCAAGCTTAACCTTAACTCATACAATTTGCACTGCTTATCATCCTAGTAACTGGGTAGAGACAGTGCTCCACTCGATTCAGCTTGGTTAGGTTTTTCCCTTGAACCTACATTGTGGGATATCTAGTCATGTAGGTGGGGTTGTCCTTCAAGCATACTCTTTCGCAATAGGCTTTAAACCCATTCCTCTTGATAATTTTAAAACTTGATCACTTGACAAACCCTTAGTAAATGGATCCGCTAGGTTGTCAGCTGATTTGATATAGTCTATCGAGACTATACCTGTTGAGATCAGTTTTCTAATGGACTTATGTCGTTGTCTAATATAACGTGACTTTCCATTTACTATCACAGTGTACACATAATGCCGACACTGTATTTTTCCATTCCGGAATACCTTCCAGAAAGTTCCAAAGCCACTCAACTTCTTATGTTGCTTTGTCTAACGCAATGAACTCTGAATCCATTGTGGACTTGGCCAATAAAGTATGTTTGGAAGATTTCTAAGACACTACTACACCACCCAGTGCAAACACATATCCACTTGTGGATTTTGAGTTTCTAGAGTCGGATATCCAGTTTGCGTCAATGTATCCTTCTAGAACTGCAAGTTGGTTATCTTAGTGCAGCCCATAACTTTGAGTATAACGTAGATAGTTCAATACTCTACTTATCTCTTTCCAGTGTTTACGTCTTGAGTTACTTGTATAACGACTTAGTACATTGACTGAGTGCGCCAAGTCAAGGCGTGTACAATTGATTAATCACATAAGACTCTCAATTACACATGCATACTCTAATTGTGACATTGAGTCCCCCACACTTTTTGTCAGGTGGAGTTGAGGATCCACAGGACTCTTTGCGGTTCCACTTGAGTGTCTAGTGATTTTAATCCTTCAGAGTGTCTAGTGATTTTAATCCCTAGAATGACATCCACTAATCCTGTATCCTTCATGTCAAACTGACCCCTAAATAAGTTCTTAGTTCGGTTGATCATGTCTTTGTTGCTTCCAATGATAAGCATATCATCAACATACAAGTACAACAAGACGTATCCCGTAGGAGTAGTCTTTATATATATATATATATATATATATATATATATATATATATATATATATATATATATATATATATATGCATTTGTCGCATTCATTGATGCTGAAGCCATTTGACATCATTACATTGTAAAAATTTTCATGTCACTACTTAGGAGCTTGTTTGAGTATGTAAAGGGACTTTACAAGTCTACACACTTTGTGTTCTTGTCCAGACACAACATACCCTTCAAGTTATTTTATGTAGATCTCCTCTTCTAATTCTCTGTTTAGAAAGACAAATTTTACATTCATCTGATGGATTTCTAGGTTTCTTAATGCTGTTATTGCTATTAGAATTCTTATAGAAGTTATTCTCATAGCCGGAGAATATGTGTCAAAGAAATTCAACCCCTCTTTTTGTCGGAATCCTTATACCGCAAGCCTAGCCTTGTACTTTTCTATTGAGCCATCGGTTTTCAATTTAGTTTTGAAAATCCATTTGCACCCAAGTGCTTTACACCCTTGCGGTAAGTCTACTAACTCTCATTTATGATTTTGCATAATGGAGTTTATCTCACTTTTGACCGCTTCCTTCCATGAAGGTGCGTCAGGTGTAGACATGACTTCTGTATAATTTCTCAGTTCTTTCTCCATGAGAAATGCCGTTATGAAGTCATCCCTAAACGATTTTTCCCTTCGAGTTTTTTACTTCTTCGAGGTTCTTCCTTAACTATTTCATTTCCAAAAGTGTCTTCCTCCCTTTGTTCACAAGTTAGTTTTAGATTTTCTTTATCCTTACACGGAAACACGTTTTCAAATAAAGAAGTATTCCTTGATTCCATTATTGTATCAACATCATAACATGTATATCTGGCATATTTGATTTATGTACCAAAAAATGATAAGGACCACTATTGCGTGCATATCCTATGAAAATACAATCAACAGTTTTAGGTCTGATGGTGACCTTTTTAGGAGGTGGTACAACCATTTTTGCTAGGCACCCCCACACTTTGAGGTATTTGTAAGATGGTAGTTTATTTTTCCAAAGTTCATATGACGTTTTGTCAATTATCTTATGCAGTATTTTGTTGAGGATATAATTAGTGGTAAGCAATTCTTCCCCCGACATGTTTAGCCGTTCTGGGATAACCCAGAATCCTACAACAAGGCGTTCATCATCTCTTTCAGAGTTCGGTTTTTTCGTTCCGTAACTCCGTTAGATTCAGGTGAATAATGAGCAGTTGTTTGATGAACAATCTCGTGTTCTCTACAGAACGCATTGAAAGGTTTATCGTACTCGCCTCCTCTATCACTTAGTATGACATTGATTGTCTTATTAAGTTGGTTTTCAACTTCCAACTTGTATTCCTTGAATTTTTCCTAGGCTTCATCCTTGCTTCTTAGCAAGTAGATATAACAATATCTTGTACAATCGTCAATGAATGTGACAAAGTACTTTTTACCTCCTCTAGTTTGTATAAACTTCAAATCACACAAATCGGTGTGAATTAAGCCTAGAGGTTTGGTTGTTCTCTCCACGTGTGGAGATGGCGTTTTTTTGAGTTTTGCCTGTACGCAGACTTCACATTTGTCTTTATTTAATTTGCATTTTAGAATTAGTTTTAAATTCATCAATCTTAGGATAGACTTATAATTTACATGTCTTAATCGTTCATGTTAAATATTAAAAGACTCAACAACATAAGCAATAGGAGTGTTATTCATTGAAACTTCATCAGTTACAATTTTTGGGATGACTGTCAATACACACATTTTGAACATCTCATCCTTTTGATACCTCTGCCTACATAAATCCCACGTTTAGTGAGAGTTAGCTTGTCGGATCCTACTTTCACGTTAAATCCATTCTTGCTCAGCAGAGAACCGGAAATCAAGTTCTTCCGGATATCTGGTAAGTGCGTGACGTTGTTGAGAGTCCGCTCTTTCTCAAACGTCATTTTCAGCACAGATGTGGCGGGTAGCACTAGTGTCATACCACCACTCCATCGGGTTGCTCTCGACCATGTTCACTTCAGATGTCACAACAGTCATTTCAACCACCGTCAGATCGCCTTTAGCTACTTGGGCTTGAGCTTTGCCCTTGCCTTTGTGTCGGTCGCCCTTGTTCCGACATTCGTCGGACTTGTGACCCATTTTGTCACAATTGTGACACTTGCCGGCAAACTTCTTCATTGTCGGTTGCTTGTTGGGGACCTTGGGTTGAAACTTCCGTTTCTTGTCCTTTGGTTCGGTCAAATGAGTTGTCACTGACTTTGCCCCTTTAGCATTTTTGCGGTTACTTGATTTAATCCGCAACTTGACCATGAGGTCTTTCATAGTCATTTCCTTTGTCTTGTGAAGGGGGTAATCTTTGAAGCTCTTCCAAGAGGGGGGTAGTTTTCCGATAAATGTTGCGACCTGAAATGGCTCACAGATCTTCATGCCTTCAAAAATGATATCATGGGATAGAAGTTGTAGCTTCTCAGCTTGCTCCATGACAAGATTGTGATCGACCATTTTGAAGTCCATGAACTGTTGAACAATAAACTTCTTATGGCATGCCTCCTCAGATTTGTACTTCTTTTCAAGGGCAACTCAGAGTACCTAGAATTATCAACCAGTAAGTACACTTGGTACAACGGGTTTGACAGACGGCTCAGAATCCACCCTTTGCACACATAGTCGGTGTTTAGATAAGCTTGGAGTGCCTCCGTATTGGCATGTTTACCCTTGGTCTATATGTCGAGTTTATGCACGGTTAAGAAGAATATCATCTTCTGTTGTCAGGTCTTGAAATTAGTTGTTTGCTCCAAAAGGAGTGTGCAAGCTTTAAATTTATAACCTAAGAAGTATGCTTGAACAAATATGCGAACCCGCAGTGTACGGGTCAATTGTAATAAAAGCAAGAATTTCAGGGGTCGATCATAGGGACTTAGGTGAAACAAAGCACGGAATCAGGTTGTCAAATAACTATTAACCACAAAGTAATTAAAGCAATCAAAGATGATATAAGTCAAGTAAGAATGCGGATTCTAGGGATTAAGGCATCTAGTTGTGGTTCCAACTCAAGATTCCTAAAGATGAGCGGACAAAGCTGAAATTTGCAAAGGAAGGTGTTTCTAAGATGGGAATAGATTATCGGGTAAGTCTCACTACTCACTATCTCAAACCAAAGTTCCTATTACCAGATAAGTCTCAAGGTACTAAGGAAAGGAACTATAATCTCAAACCAACACACCACCCAAAGGGATAGAATCAACATTTACTGGGTAAGTCTCAAGCTAACTCTCAAAGATGGAATGAAAACACACTCAGACTCGAATAAAGGATAAACCTTTATTACCTATACTCATGATCTTAAGTAAACAAACAAAGGAATCACCGGGTAAGTCTCATCCTAGGCTTGCTTTGAATAAGGAAAGGGGTAATAAGAATAGGATTGACAACTAGAACACTTAACTTCAGTTTCGGATCAGGAAAGGTTTACGTCGTTCAGTCAAGTTCCACCCCGGCCGAGATGTTCATCGACTGAGCGAGGTGTTCTAGGGTTAAGGTTAAAGACTCGAGCTTTCACGGTCCTGCTGGGATTAAGATCATTCTATCATCGTCTTTCCTACAACTTTCAGCCAATCACCCTAGAATCGCATAAGAAACTTAGCCAACAATCATCATGATAACAATAATCAAATTAATAAGAAGGGAATTAATATCGAGCAAGAAAACCTTAAGAAAAAGGTCTCAATGACTTAATCAAATAATCAACAAACAAGCGTTCCTCAATCGCAAAGACAATCAACTAAAAGACAATCTAAGGAAATCTTACAAACTCCTTCAAAAGCTAACTCCAACTATGATTCCTTCCTTCCTTGAACTTCAACTTCCTTCAACTCTTCAGAAAAATCCTCCAGAAAATTAGTGATCTCAAAGATGGCTGAATTGTGGAAAATTCAACCCTTTATATAGGAGAATTATCTTCCAAAGATAATAATATCTTAAAAGATAATTTCCTATAAAATATATCCATATCTCTAAAATAGATATCCCAAAAATAATCTCTTTCTTCCAAAAATTCTGCCCAAAAATATAAGATATCTTCTTTCCAAAATTAAAAGATCTCAACCAAAAATATGGATCTCGCCGGCAGCAGGGTATTCGCCTCGGTCGGGACGCTCCTCAAGATCACCTCGGTCGAGGTGACATTGTAGCTGACCGAGGTGAATCTCAACTGAATGTGAAATCTCTCAAATCTGGTCCAAAGTAAATCTTCTTAATTATTTCCATGCTTCCTGAGATCGTCCTTAAGCTCCAAAATGTAGCTTCAATGACTCCTTAGCTCCTTAGCTCCATTTTAGTTCAAAACGTGCCATTTTACCTACATTTACATTGAAACTAGGTGTAGACCTCGATTCTCGCAAAGGTAGATGAAACAACAATATAATCACAGAATATACATCCATACATGCAGATTTATAAAGATAAAACGTCTAAACACGTCCCAAAATATAGACTATAATTCATGCTATCATTAGTTCAATCGAACTTGTTTGGCAACAATCCTACCCTCAGAGAGCCAGACATTGGTACTGTCTGAGGGATAGGTTGTGGACCAGACTATACACCACTTTGAAGTGGATTAGTCCTGGTCATTGGGTTTGACAAGTTAGCTGGTGGTAGACCACTCCCAAATTGAATGTGGGACGTATGCTCACCCCCATTCGCAACATCAGTCAGGATCCTTAGGATACTTTCATCATCGGAAGTGTTCGGACCCTTGGTAGTCAATTTTGTTACACAAAAACAACCACGGTCAATATTTCAATTTTTTTTATGGGAAACTGAAACTCAAAACCGAGTATAATTTCTTTTATTTAAGTCCCTACAAGAACATACTTGTTTTCGATTTTTAAAATCGAATGCAGGTTTAAAAACAAAATGTTTTTTTGTTTTAAAATTCAATTTTGAAAATCGAATTTGGAAATTAGTCCTTGTTTGACTATTCCGACGCCTTATCTGCAACACTCAATTAACGGTTAGTGCACAACAGCTTAACAAAATAATATATTTTGTTTTAGAATTAAGACGGTAGGGACATGTAAACCTTTAGTTAAACTGTTAGCATAACAATGTTTCAAAATCAGAATTCGCACCACCTTAAGTGCGGACTTGGAGCAGAGTCGAGATCGGAATCTCTTTCCTTAATTCTAAAAACACCGCATATTACGATGGTTACCGGTCGCGACTCAGCTCGGCACAACACGACAACTGGCTCGAGCTCGGCGCGCGCGTGTGTGGTGGTTTGCCTACACCGTTCCCCTTTAAAAAGGGTAATGACCCAAATGCCACATGCCTTAGTGCATATTTGCCCTATATATCCCATTGTTTCTCCCTCCGTATAGTCGATGTGGGAAGCACCCAATTTTGACTATTTTCTCAAGTTATTGTCTGTCACGCAACCAACTTTGTGCTCCATTTTTCATTCAAACGAAACTCAAATTTAACGTATGAATATACCACGAGCAAGAGCTTGCGGAGACGAATCCAACGCTCCCACTTTCCGGTGTTGAAAATGGCCGGAGCCCACCGGAAAGGTGCCCGGCGCACACATGTGTTATAACATGTTTTATTCATAGCTTTATTAAATTAGTTCCAACACTCTCAAACCTGGTGAAATCCATTCCAAATAAAGATTTGAAATATGTGCTTTGTGATAGGATTTTTTCTCTCCATCTTATTGCGTCTTTTTGCCATATCGAGGTTTGTTTTTGATGTAGAGCTCCATCATTTCATAACACTCTCAATATTTCCCTCTTTTATTTAAGATAGCAACGACAATGGTGGAATATTCGAATTTTGAATAGGATCAGCTGGCTTACATGTCGACAAGCGACATAATTAGGGCTTCTTGTCTTCTCGAGACCGAGATTCGTGTTCGTAAGGTTCTTCCCCCCTCTTCTTTCAATTATATGATTCTCGTTGAATTCTTCTAAACTTCGTTGATTCACTTCCTATTGTGTCTGTGCTGGAATTCGGAAGTGCAATTGTTACTAAACCTAATCTATTTTGATTTTGCCGTTTTGGAAGAAGGACACAAGACGAGTTTGGAAGTAGATTCATTCAAATAGAATATCAAGGAGAATCAAGAGAAGATCAAGCTCAACAAGCAACTATCGTATTTGGTCGGAAACATTGTTGAGGTACTACTTAATTAGTTGATTTAAGTTTTTGATATGTTTGTCTTCTGCCCCATTAACTCTGTTTATCTTTGATTATTTTTATAAATTGTACACCTAGAGATAAATGAAAGATTTATTTTGTAACAATTTAGATGTTCCATGGGGAGTAAGTGAAATTGTTAAGAGTGTGAATCTGAATTAGGGGGCAAGCGGAATTTGATTAATCCTTGTCAAAACATTAATATTGGCTACCATGGTAGAAGTTAAGTGTCTGTTTGGTTGGAGTGGTAGAATGAAAACGGAATAGAATCGGATAAGGGTAAGAAAAGGAAAAGAAAATGATAGGATTACTTTCATGTGTTAAAAGACCTCTAGCCAAACAAAGTTTTTATTGATTCAGAATCATTATGTTATCGGGAAGGATTCACAACTGTAATAGTCAAAAATCGAAGATGACCTAATCGAGTATTTTAGGAAATTAAATCCGTTTTAACACGAGATACCTCTCGAGGTAACCAACTCCTAGATGATATTACACCCCGGTGTTATTTGGAGCATTTGGGAGCTTCAATTAATAAAAATGCAGTTGAGAGAAATGATCAGGATATCGGACATGTCCTAGATATGAAAAAAACATGAAAAGGCAAAACGGTCAAAAGAGTCGCTATTTCGTTTCTTAGCGGCTAAGAAAGACGGCTTAGGAATACGCGTTTCTCGAGACAATTGCGGAATAATTATCCATACAATATTTCAGATTTATTATTCCAATTTCGAGAAGTTTGGAGAAGGGGTCTTGAACCGCTTTCGGATCGGTGAAAGGATATTTATCGACTGCGCTAAAGGATAGTTATCGTCTTCGCTATAAATAGCGGAAATAACGTTTATTAATTCATTTTCTTTCACGTTTCCTCGTAAAAGCTCTGATTTCTCTCAACCTTCAAACTCATATCTACTCTTCGTTTCTAATCCGCTTTCAAATCCGTTGGAGTTTTTGGATTCCTCTCTTCATTCTCTTCATTTTGATACCGAGTTTCTACATTTCCGAGCAAGGGAAGGTCTGGTCGAGCATATATGATACTAGGGAGGTTCCGTCGCTCAGATTCCGGTGAATTTGATGGTGTCCGAGCGTAGCTTGCGTCGTTGTGATTCCGAATCTTCTTTCGGATCGTCAATCGGGTTAGTAACGAATAAGTTATGAATTTATTCGTTTTCCGTATTGCGATTTTGCCTAAATTGACCTTAGGCTTGCCAAAATGGATAATTGGAAATTCCATTATACTCGTTACATTATTCAGGTGATTATGGGTTGTTTGTTTGTTAAGATTTGATGACAGGTGGGTTTAAAAATTGCCTGCGGGCAAAACGTTTTTCTGGCAAAATTTAATTAATTAATTAAAGGTTAATTAATTAAATTGGGAATTCTAGAAAATGCTATAAGCTAATTAAATTCAAAGGAATGAATTTAACTGGTGTTTGAAGCTGAAGTTTAATACGAAGAATATGATATTCTCAACAGGTGTTGTTGAAGGTTTCGGTTTAACTATAAAGTAGTTGCTTTGTGAGCGTATCCAAGCACGATAAAAAGAGGATAGTCCGAGTGGGAAACGGACTCAGTAGTTGGTTTGCGAGGTTTTATTGTTCTTAACTGCGAGGTAAGTGTATATGAATTACACTTGCTTAATATATGTTATGTATTTAATATGCTATGATTTTATGCATGCTTGAGTGTATATATATGTTTGTTATGATTGTATGCATGCTTATATGTATATGAGTGAGACGATGATGATGACTTGATATTCCTTATGAAAGCATGCATGAGGTACATGAGATGATAGTGGAAAGAATATGATGAAAGAATATGATGAAAGCATGAAATTGAGTTATGATATGAAAGTGATAATATAGGATGGTAATTGATTAATTAGCCCAACTGGGTCCCGCACGGGTTTCCGGGGGACGAGGTCGCTACCTGATCTACAGGGGGCCTCAAAGGTCGCTACCTGATCTACAAGGGGCCTCGAGATAAGAAAAACAGTCAGGGGTCGCTACCTGATCTACAGGGGGCCTCAAGATAAGAAAAATAGTCCAAGATCGCGACCTGATCTACAGGGGGTCTTAGGACAAGATGGCCGAGGTCGCTACCTGATCTACAGGGGGCCTATGATGCTATCGGGTTGGCCAACCGAAAGAAAAAAAAAGAAAGAAAAAAAAGAAATACGAAAGCACATGAGAAAATATATCGTACGATCAGTTGGGGCTAGTTAGTTAATTATCACCTATGCATCGATGCGATCGAGTCTAGCATGTTATATGTTATGTTATGATTATTTATATGTGATGAGATGATATGAGATGTTTATATGAGATGATATGTTTATATGTGATGTGTGATAACATGCTTGAATGTTTATGTGAAATGTGATGTGAATGGTTGTGGAATTATATGTGAATGTGGATATGTATGCATTGATCGACTCTGGAATGTGAGGAAGGGTATAGAGTGTCCTTTGAGAACGGGATATTAGATACTTATATATATTGGGAGAGTGCGATTTGTATACCCTTACTGAGCGTGTGGCTCATTGTTGTTATATCCACATATTTTTCAGCTACTCAGACTCGGCCTGATCAAGGCAAGGACGTTAGACCCAACACCTGGATTTGAGATCATATCAGGTGGGCTGTTATGGGATGCTACCGCCTAGGATGTTTTGTGTGGTTTTAAACAGTTGTGTTTTGTTAAACAGAGCTTATGACGTATGTTAGTATGTATATATGTTGTGAATATGGTTGTAAGATAAAGTTTTAAAAATTTACGTTTTCCGCTTTTCCGCTTATTGTTTTAAACAGGGTTAATTAATTGGTAATCAACTAGAAATGAAATAGGTGGGTCACAACAACGCTTCCAAACGAGCTCTAAGTGTGTTTTGCTCAAATATAGGGTATAGAAGTCGTGTGGTATGTCTTTCTAAATAGTTGGGGATTTTAATCTCTTTTTTAAACTATATCCTTATTGAATAGTCAATTTAAAGAGAAAATTAAACTAGTAAGGCATGTTTTTTTTTTTCCTGGAAAACTAACTAGGTCCCTAATATTCAACAATTAAAAAAAGATAAATTAGGTGATAAGAGGATCTTAATTTGACAATTATCATAATAGTTAATGATAATTAATATTTTGAATATATTAATTATGCTAAAAAAGGGAAACCGGTTACATTGCTTTTGGTAATTGTAGACTTGAGATTTGGAAATCTCTTTTGTGCTTCATTATCCCTCTTTTTTCCAGAAACAAAACATCACAGTCAAATCAAATACGCCATTTGAAAGCAAGGGAAACCATCTTCATCGTCATTCTTCTAGAAGTATCTTCTGCAACTTATTCTTCATCTTCAACATCCGACTTCAAGCGAGCCTTTAACATTCGTCTTTAACAGGTACATTCAGTTACCAATTGTAACTGTCGAATTCTTCGAAATTTCGGTTCGACTCTCATCAATTCCCAGTCTCTTTGTCGATTTCACACAAATCTTCGAAGAAGACGCCGTTTCTGGTGATGAACACAAACGTCGTTCCTGATGCACAAAGCAATAATAATGTGATACACACACAATACACAAACCAACTAGTACACAAAGTAATAATAAAGTAATACGTAATTCATACATAAATGTATATAACATAGATACACAATCACCCAATCCAACTAGATACACATAATAAAAATCAGTTAATACACAAACACAAATAATATATATCTCATATACATATGTACATGTTGTATACATATTCTTTTCCAAACAAAAACAAACAAATTCCATACAACAGATACATTATGCACATTCACCGACATGTTATGTACATATTTTAATATACAACATGTATAGAAAATGTTGAAATTAATGTCGTACATATTCTTAACAGTTTTGACATATTGAAGACACATTTAACATAAGATATATACCGGATACACATACTGTATCTTCTGAATGCAAATGTCTGTTTGGAATATATAAAATGAACGTCTACAATATGCTGCTATTGTTGACATTTATGTATCGCATATCTGTAAAATAGGAGAGACAATGATAACAGTTTACAATACAGATTTTCCAAATCAATATATATGTCGACATAATCGTACCAGAATTGATCCGATATCGTACCAGAATTGATTCAATTTTGTCGTCATGGATGAATGCAAGGGTGATGAACAACCTTCTATTATAAAAATTACGGAGGAATGAACAACCACGTTTAGAAGTTGAAGAGATGGCGATGAAAATGTGTTTGTTGAGTGTTTATTGAAAAGATCGGAGAGGATGAACAACCACGTGTGAGGAAGAAAGTAACAGATTCATTCCCATGATTAACGGATTACGGAGATTTTCAGTTACCCGATTTACCACAATTAATTGATTATTAAATGGAGAGAGAAAGATCTTCTACTTTTTATAATCTCTTCGTTTTATTTTAATATATGTTTTTTATAAAATTTAGAGGGACCTAGTTTGTACCCATTTTTAACTTAATACCCTATTTATATACATATATTAAAGCAGAAGCGTTTACTTCAACGTGGTTCATCCTAACAAAAAAAATATGCCACGTGTCATTTTCTTAGAATTTTCTTTTTTTTAAATAATATATATAGTTACCATATTTTAATTATCCTATTATAGAACTTATATTTATCTACTTACCAAACATATATGTATATATACTATTGGTGTTAAAATATATATCTAGATACTAATAATAAAGTAGAATAAAGTAGAAGCCTTTAATGCCATATGTTTTTTTTCAGTTCTTTTTGTCAATGCAATTTAAAACGCACTCTCATTTTAAAAAATTAATTAAAAAATTATATAAACTAACTATCTTTATATATATATATATATATATATATATATATATATATATATATATATATATTAAAAAAACCTTGATAAAAAAAAAACATGGTTCCATATATTTTTATATTACGGGTCGTTTTAAAGTTCAGTTTCATTTAAGATTTTTTTTTATCAAGAACATGTAAACTATCATTTATTTAAAATATCCCTTTTTGTTTTTATTATTTTTTATATTTCCTTATAATATTATCTTCCAACCCACTTTAATTAATAAATAGATTGGTTTATAATTTATAAAGCTAATCCCGCACACGGTGCGGGTATTAGACTAGTTTATGTTTATGCTCATGGTTAAAAAATGTATCTACTCCCCCAGTTCACCCCAATTTAAACTATATTTATTTCGTTTCCGTTTTCGTAGTTGAAACCAAACGAACCCTAAATAAATTCGTATCCTGATTCTTTGTGCCGCTTTTTAAGTTGGAATATGATTTTGGCTCTAGGTTCCCCTACTTCTCAACTATATTGTCTCTTTCTTGTTGATCTTTCACCTTGTATCTCATAAATTGTTGGCTCTACAAGAGTAGTTGAGTGTCATAGAAGACGAGGATATCCATGTATTGTACGATGCAATACATTTGAAATATTTTATGGTAGTATGCTCTTATATTGAAATTTATCTCAAGTCAAACTTGAACATTAGTCATTTTAACTTTGATTGATTCGTTTACTCTACAAGTGGAAACTTACTAGTTTCATTTACTTATTCGTGAGTGGAATCAATGTTGTATATTTTTTATACGACTTGACAAGATGTGTTACTTTTAAGGTTGTTCAAACGGTCTGAACCGGACCGGACCGTAAAGTTACGGACTGTTTCATAATAAACCTGAAACGGTCCGG
This sequence comes from Fagopyrum esculentum, assembly GCA_033239045.1. Lineage (NCBI taxonomy): Eukaryota > Viridiplantae > Streptophyta > Magnoliopsida > Caryophyllales > Polygonaceae > Fagopyrum > Fagopyrum esculentum. The sequence continues at coordinate 12,888,763 of BSUD01000003.1, forward strand.
TCCACCACGGTCCGGACCGTTTGATTTTTATTTTTTTAAAATTTATTTTTTTTGTATGGATTAAATCCGGTCCGGTCCGGGTTTGAACCGGACCGATGTTATTCTAATTAAAAAAAATATTAAAAGTATAGAAATTTCGGCCCGGTCCTAATGTGTGCAGCCCTACTTACCTTTTCTTTCCGATTAGTATACTAATTGATTGTTTAGTTCAAGATATATGTTTTCTTCCAAGAGTTGGTATAAGGCGATTGTTTAGTTCAAGATGTATATTTGACTCCCCGTTCAAAATCGGTCATTGCTGAGCTTTCTTTCGAATTTCATTTGGAATAACCAATAACCTCTTTAATTATCTCTTCATTGTATACGTATATATATGTCCGGCGAGATATTTTTGAAAGAATTAACTATATGATATGCTGCCTAGCTCGAAGCTCCAAAAGATTATGAACGTTGTAACCACAATTAAGGAAATCAGATTAACTTCAATCGCTGGTGTATTTTTTCTTCCCACAACACTCTTGGTAGGGCTAATACATGAGACAAGTTTCTCGAGTTAGGCTTGCGTTCGGCTCGTCAAAAGCTCGGCTTGGGCTCGTCTCGTTTATAAACGAGTCGAGCTTGAGCATGTCAAAACTCGACTCGTCTGGTAAAGCTCGGCTCGTTCGGCTAAAATAACACTATATGAGCATTATTTTAGGCGAGCTATTCGGGCTCAAGCTCGGCTCGGGTTCGTCTCGTTTGTAAACGAGCCGAACTTGAGCATATAAGGCTCGGCTCGCTTGGTTCGTATAACACCCCTAGCTCTTGGTGAAAAAATGTGTTGGCTGAGGGAGAACATTATAATTGTTTGGTATCCAATCTTCAATTTTAATAGAAAAATAAATGCGGAGGCTAAATAGGGTGGAAATGCCGAAAGAGGGCCGGCCCTTGTCAACACATAATCACCGGCCCATAAAGTAAGCCGTCCAACTTTGAGAATAACCAATCACTTCATGCCACGTCTACTCCTTTACATGCCGTAGGTCAGTACTATTACCCAATACCCACCCATGCCTTTGCGTATTGGCTTAAGGTATAATATAAATGATTTGTTTTTACTATTTAACTTTCTAATAAAAGTATTTATTTTATTTTTAAAAGTTTTGAAATTAAAATTCGTGTATTTTAATTTTATAAATACTCGAATATATATAAAATGTAGACGTAATGTTTGATTTAAATAAAAATTGTAGTTACAACGGAATTAAAATCTAATATAGTTTAATTTTTTGAAAGGGAGTGATTTAACAGTGTAAAATAATTAAAAATAAAATTTTTAAAAATAAAACTTGTCTAATTATAAAAATTATTCGGTACCTTTAATCCTCAGCATGACACATCGGTAAAAAGAACGTATATGTGACGCGTAAATTTTATTATCTCTATTTTAGTAGTAGTAGTATATATAAATGTCTCAAAATATTACATATGTGATAGGGATGTGGTAGGTTAAGATTAATATTTAGTGCTTGTTTGGTTATATGACTGAAATGAAAACATAATGAAAATAGTTAAGAAATAAAAAATATAATAAAATAGTTACGTTATTTTTATGTGTTAAAAGACTTATAATATTTTATTGTAGTTGTTAAGCAAATATGTTTTTTTATTGATTCGATAATATTTTATTTTATGAAATGATTCTCAGAGATTTCAAAACTCTTGATTTGACCACATATCCTTAAGTGAATAGTAGGTGCACGACCATGCGTACATAAAGCATGATGGTGCACCACTGTAGTTGCAAGATCAGACTCGTAATAGTGGTGATCGTGTGCACGATCGTGTTTATAAGGTACTCAAATGTTATTTGGCACGGTGATGAATTTTCAAAGAATATACGAAAACTTTATTAATATATGATGATAGTTTATTAAATTCTAGTCCTTTTATATATTTGGGTTTAAAAAGCTCATTTCAAACATCAATAAGTTCTTTTATTTTTAGCATCGATTTTTCGAATGGTTAGTCGCTTTTTATTTCAAAAAATATAATTAAACTATTATTCCATTATTATTTCATAATTGTTAAGAAACTGAAATTCCTTTTGCTAATTTCTTATTGAAATATTAAAACTTTCATACCAATACATATTTAATTTACCTGAAATAAATTACACATTAATATAATTATTTATGATTGTAGTTGTCTTGATGGTATCAATTTCTAATAAATTGTTCATATGTTGGGGTGCGTGACAAGTAATTACAAACAATGATACTTAATAAATTAACAAATTTAGTGCCGTTTTTTCCCATATACTTAATGATTTATTTGGAGTTATTTGATCTTAACCTAATTTAAAAATTGTGCACTTTTTAATTTGTAGAATAGATGATGCAAATAGTTCATAATAAATGTGTTTTAAACTCATACTAAAACGTATATTTGTTTCTTTTTTCTAACTTCGTCTTTTTTATATTAAGTGGGGTATTTTTTGGTATAAAATATGGACAAAATATTTTTCTTTAATTACTATGATAGAAAAATTTTAATTTATCAAACATTCCCATATTTTCAGGAAATTAAAAACTCGATCGTGAAGTATATAAATATATGATTACACATGTTAATATAATACCATGAAATTATAATATAAGTTTTAATACAATTTCTTTACTATTTAAAAAATAATTGACATCGTATGGCTATTTTGAAGTCTCAAGTATTATTCACGCCCCATAAATCTTTTTTTTTTTTTGTGAAATATAGACATTTTTTAGGTTAAGTGAAGCGAATATCGAACATGGTCGGGATCGTTTTAAAGAAGTTTGGTTCGGTTTATTCATCTTAATATAAATTAATCATATTTTTAAATTGGGTTAAATTTTACTCCGGATCAGATTTGTATACACACGAGTTCAACATGAGTCAAAACTTGATCCATTCGATTTGAATAACAATAGGTATGTTATATAAATTGAGCTATTCGAGCATACTTTTAAGCTCAATTTAAACGTAGGCCCAACCTCGTACATAAACGAGCCAAACACGAGCATTTATAAGGCTCGGCTAAGATATCCGGTTCAAGTTTGTTCACTTTTAAAACTCGAACACGAACATATTTTTAAATTCGATTAAAATTTAAGATTAATTCGTAATAACGAGTTGAACGTGAACATGTTACATATGAATATTTTTAAAGCTCGACTTGTTTAGTTCGAATAAATTCCTTACCCGATAAAACCAACACCTATCTTAAATTTTGGATTTTTGAATAAATAATATTACAAATTTGGAAAATATATCTAGGAGAAATGAAGGAAATAAGCAAAATTTGATTTTCAAAATGAGATATTTAGATTTGGAAAAAAATCGCAAACCTTCACCTAGAAGATTAGTCATACAAATGGACGGCCAGGATTTGATCATTTGGCATCACGATTCGTGCCGTTATAAATTGCGCTCAAGCGGTGGCGAGAATGAAGAGAAAAAAAAGAGACTTTATTCTCTCTCTTGTCCCTTGAGGGTTTTTCCCCATTTCTTCGTATTGCTGCTCCCCCAAACCCTCGTTTCTCCCGATCTGTGATCTGTTGTCGAAGCTTGTACTTGTGAGCATCCATGGCGGAGAACGGCGAACACAGCACGGAGCCTATTTCTGTTGAAGAAAGGTCGCTGTTTGAGAAGATTGAAGATAAGCTTCACTTCCACCACAGCGAGGAAGCACCGGCGAAGGTTGAGGCTGAAGGAAAGGTCGAGGATTATTCTTCATCGTCTTCTTCTGATGATGAGCATGAGAAGCATGGTCATGAATCTGCTCATGCACCGGTGGTGAGTTCTCCGGTGGTCGAGGAGTCTTCTTCGGTCAAAGATAAGGTTAATCGGCTTTTTGGTAGAGAGAAGCCTGTTCATCAGGTTCTCGGTGGCGGAAAACGTAAGTCTTACTTTGCTCTTTCTTTTAATGGTTGGATCTAGTTGCTTCAATGATTTTGAATTGGATCTTGTGCTGGTTGATGTTGATTATTAGGTTTTGTTATTGATCAGTTGATTGTTTGGTGTATGAAATCTGGGCCGGGATCGTGATAGATATTTCTACCGTATTAGTTAGATCTCGCTTGCGGTTACTTGATGAATATGGAATTTGACTTTGAGCTTGACTCGTATTTACTGATCAAGTGAACTATAGAAGCGTGAAAAGAAATATCTTGTTGCTATTTAAACTTGTGGGGGCTGTTTTACTTATGATATGATGATTTTTGAAATCTGAACAGAGACTGTTGGATACTTCTATTGTGCAAGTAAAAGGTCTAATTTTTGGTACCTTGATTTGCTTGGAATTTATGATATCTAGTGGGTTTAAATTTGCGGTGGTTGTTTTTCCTTGGGATTTTATGGTATGTATTGCGATCTTAATTCTTAATTTGCAATTATATTTGGTTTCAGCTGCTGATGTGTTCCTCTGGAGGAACAAGAAGACATCGGCTAGTGTACTGGGAACAGCAACTGTCATCTGGGTGCTCTTCGAGTTACTTGAATACCACCTACTCGCCCTTATTTCTCACATTTTGATCTTCTCTCTGGCAATCCTCTTCCTGTGGGCGAATGCTAGCACCTTTATCAATAAGTAAGGGTTTTGCCTGTCTACGTAGTATTGTTTTGTCTTGATTGTATAGCTTATTGAATTTTGATTGTGACTCTACAGGAGCCCACCCCGCATTCCTGAAATCAGCCTTCCCCAGGAGCCCATCCTTCAATTTGCCTCTGCCGTGACTTATGAGCTTAACCGTGGGCTTCATCTTCTCCATGAAATTGCTCTAGGAAGAGAAGTGAAGAAGTTCCTCGCTGTAGGTTTCAATTTCTAATGGCTTTTTAGCTTTCAGTTGTTAAAAATCTTCATTTACCTATGATTAGGATACTGAGTTAAATATTTTCTATAATGCTATATTGTAAGATTCACTAATGTTTTTTTTATAATTGGCAACATAATGGAAAATCCGTAAGTGGTGTAAAAATCTTGATATTGAAAAGTGAACTTTACAAGCCCTTTATTATTCAATTTTCAGGATTGTAATTGGTATAGATCAATTGAAAGGAAAGTATATATCTTGTCGACACCTGCCCTTCCCTGAGTTTTCTACCTTGTTGCATCAATTTGATTCTTCAAATATGTATGTCTTGATTAGGTCATTGCTGGACTGTGGCTTTTCTCAATCTTGGGAAGCTGTTGCAATTTCTTGACCCTTGCCTACATAAGTAAGGATCTCCTCTTGACTCTTTAAAATTGATGTTTCTATACTTCCTGCTTTATATTGAATTTGTCCTTTAAATTTGCTGAATTGTTTATAATATTGCCTGCCACAGCTTTTGTTGTGCTGCATACCGTGCCATTCCTCTACGAAAAGCACGAGGACAAGGTCGACTCGTTTGCAGAGAGAGCAGCCATCGAAGCCAAGAAGCACTATTCAGTTGTGAATGAGAAGTATCTTAGCAAGCTTCCAAAAGTACCTCTGAACAAGAAGGCAGCTTAAATTCCCCAGTGCAATTCGTCACCATGGTTTGAGCTTTAAATTATCATCTTTGAAATGGGCTGCTCATCTTTTGAGTCTTCGGGTTTTCGAGCTTGCTTGTTGATGAATGTCATCCTCCCTTTTTTTTTAGATCAAAGACAGGAATCATGAAATATCCTTTACTTAACATCAATGTGTTTTTCTTAATCCCCTCTTTTTGTTTGAATCATACTAGAACTTTTACTAGTGGCTTTGTACATGAGTTTTCTAGCTCGTGACATTGTGAAGAATGTACTGTTTTTAATGGAAAGTGAAGTTCTTTGACATTTTTTGACAGTTAGTTTCTTGTTAATTTAGGGTTTATACTCTGCATTTGCTTCTATTTGTTGTTTGCTTGTGCTTGTTTGAAAGACAAGACATTTTAGTGAAGCTGCTGTCAAAGTGGCAAGGCCAACAATAAAGGCTGATTGATGATGACAGAAAGCTTTTCTTAGTTAGATAATTTAACCTAATTAGGACCCTCTCTATAGTCTCTACAGCCCTACCATAGCATGATTGTTGTCTTCTTTTCTGACGTCTTCTTGGCTTTGTTCGATTGTGGCCTGTAAAGAAGGCTTACGAGTTAAGGCTTTGTTTGGTTGGCTGAGTATTTACAAAACACTTCAGTGCTGAATTTCTAATTTATAAACACACTTTTGCTGAATCTCTTGTCGGCAGCACTGTATGACAGCCATGTACCATTGCCTCATTGGACTATTGGTCCTATTGGAGCAAAGTCATGCTTGCAAATGTTTTTCTTTATACAAAAGATAGAAGAATAGGTCTCGGTCTCTAAAGATAGAAGAATAGGTCTCAGTTTCTAGAGACCGATCCCTACAACATAAAAGGTCGGTTTATAGAGACCGATCATCCTACAACATCCTTTCGGACGAGGTGTACATCCCGATCATCCTACAACATCCTTTTGGACGAGGTGTCGGGTGGAAAAACATGAATTCAAATAATGTTAAAATCATTATAATCTCTAGATTTTATCTTTTTAATATTCTTTAAAATAAGATGAAAAAGTTCTGATTCCCGTACCAAACGAGCCCGGAAATAGTCTCAAGTATGTGTAAAATTTTAAACTTGTTTAATACTTGGGCTTTATTCTAATAGCCTAATACAAATTCGATTCACGTAACAATCCAAATAATGTCATTATTTGACCCTTGTATATCAAAATTAGTATATTATTAATATACAAGTATAAAATAGCAATATTACTATAATATCAGTATGATATTACATAATTTGATCTTAAAATATACAAACATGTCGTTTTCGTAAATTTCAGAAAATTGGAAACACACACGAGTGAACATGTAAACACTACACGTAAGTTTGTTGCAAATAGTCAAATACTGTACACACTACACGTATCACGTTATTCTGAATCGATAAAATAATGTTGTGACTAATGGCTTAAGTATTCATCCGAGATATGTCAGTCCATAATATATATAGAAAGACGGCCGGAATATTGTAGGGATAAGTATTTCACGGCTGTTTCATGAAACGTGTTTTTAATTCGTCTTTCTTAGCCGTTAAGAAACGAAATAGCAATTTTTTTGGCCGTTTTGTCTTTCATGTTATTTCATATCTAGGACATTAATATTGTCCTAATCATTTCTCTCAACTGCATTTTTATTAATTGGAGCTCCCAAAATAGATAATACCGGAGGGTAAAATAATTACCCGGGGGAAAAAGTGAAAATTTTTCCATAAGTCCAAAATTACGTCATGAACATAACGGTGAAATTTATACTCATCACTTGCACAATCTTCGCGAGTTATATGTCAATTACTATCAATGATTAAGTTAATCAACATTAATTAGAATTCGAAAATCCTATCTATTACATCACATGTTCGTGTATTAAACGGTATATTTGGACTTATTAGTTTGTTCAATTTTGTTCCCTTATAGGTTACAACCCCTAAACACGCTTCCACCTAAACAAACGCAAGGAGGTGATGGCGGCGGCTATCACGCCAACCTACATGAACCCTATAACCGAGTCTACGTGCTAGGACCCAACACTAACTTAGGAGCATAATCTACCTGCGTTCTAGGGCCCAAAACATACCCTAATCAACCTGGGTCCTAGGGCCCAAAACCTATTAATTAACTTGGATTAGGACCCAAAATCTAGCTTACGACGCCAATCAATTTGTGTTATAGGACCCAAAACTTACTCGAAAATGTTAATCAACTTACGTCTTAGAGCCCAAAATCTACCTTGACATTAATCAACTTGTGCTACAAGATGTACCCTATGACGCAAAGCAACATGCGTCTTAATGCCCAAAATCTATACTATAAGCTAATCAACCCGAGGGACTAGATTAGGTATATTTGTCCTAGGTAATTAGCCATTTTTTTTAGGATTGTTAAATTTAATCTTAGTATATACTATATACCACCTACGTAGTTTGCTTACCAGATAAAGGTGGAGAATATATGAGTTATTGGGCCAAAAGAAGGCCCAAAAAAGTCGGGTGATGACCCATAACTCGTTATGTGCTTTATACTCTATATTTGCATTATTGCATATCTATCCTTATCATTTTCATTATTTTCAATCACACCAATCAATTTCCATTTATCTACAAACTTATCCCCTTATCCAAAATATCACAATTCTACTAATCTCCCTCCACTCATACATTTCCCTCTTCACAAAAACCAACGGGTTGATTCCACACCTCCATTTGACACCTTCGATGTCAACTTCTAGTCTCACTGTTATCTTCTCCAACCCTAACCCTAATCCTCTTTCACGTATAACAACTTTGAACACCAATTCCAATGCGAGTTGCAACTTTGATTTGAGGGTTTACGCCAAAGCTGACAACTTTGAGGTTAAATTGACGAATTCGGTAGCAAATGTGAGGGGTTATGGTCAATTTTCAGCTCCGGTGATTCCGAGCAGTCCAGACAAGAAGAGTAAGGAGGATGAAGATCGACAAAATTACCATGTCAATTTGGGGTATGCAATTCGTAGCCTTCGTGAAGACTTTCCTGCGCTCTTCTACAGGGAGCTTAGTTTCGACATTTACAGGTCTCTTTTGTCATTTGGTTTGATATTTGATTGCTATAATGATCACTGATAGATAGTTTTTAAGGATTGGTTATTGGTCTTCTTTTTTGAATTTTGATGCATATTGTTTTTGTAACTCAACCATGTCTGTGGATTCCAATGATTTGCGTTTTTGAGGAATTAGGTTGAAATTTGATGTAAGATAGATATGCTGATCGATTCAAATTAGGTCAAGAGAATTGGAGACTAGTATGAAATGAGCCAAACTGGATTGAGACTTGGTATGGTTCTCAATTCTTCATACCTGGCAGCCAAACACGCCTTAGTTGGAAAGAAGCTGGTGTCTAAAGCATATGTTCTATGAGTTAGCATATGGTGGATCATCTCTACAGTTTCTGTTGTTAGTCCATTGTATTTGTCTTTGGATTTGATTCATATCCAACCCATGTCTGAATTCATATTCTGCATTGAGTTGAAATTGGAATTGATTTTGAAGGTAGTAAGTTGAAACTTGTTATAAAGGGTGTTTGGTTGAAATAGTTTGGGAACAGTGGAAAAAATAAAAATCATCAAGCAAACACTAGGAATTCCTAATTTCCGGTTTCACCCAACCAAGCACGGCCTTAGTGAGAATGATACCGATATCCAAAGCATATGTTCTACCATTTAGCATAGGATGGATCTACCACTAGATTCATATGATTATCACTAGGATGTATCACTTCCTTTCTGAATTCCTATTGGGTGTTGTTTGGTTGAAATTTGAAGATGAGGTTGGGAAAATGAAAAGAATTCTTGATTTCTCATACCACTCAACCAAACACTGCCTTTAGTGAGTATGAAATTGGCATCCAAAGCATATGCTCAATGAATTACCATATGATGGATCTATCACTTTCTCTGTGAATGCTGATGTCCTGAATGAATTTGGTCTGTGACACATTTGCCTCTTCTGCAGGGATGACATTGTCTTCAAGGATCCCATGAACAAACTCACCGGAATCGAGAACTACAAATCAATCTTCTGGGCATTACGGTTCAACGGAAGGATATTCTTCCGGGCCTTATGGATAGAAATCACCAGTTTGCGGCAACCCGAAGAGGGAACCATTACGGTACGTTGGACCATCCACGGCGTTCCGCGAGTACTATGGGAGAGCCGTGTTCGGTTTGACGGCTCATCCGAGTACAAGCTCGACAAAATGGGAAAAATTTACGAGCACAAAGTGGACAACATTGTTGTCAACTCTCCTCCAAAGCTCCAAGCATCTGCAGTTGATCAGCTAATCCAAGCACTCGGGTATTCTTCTACACCAAAGCCTACTTGCTTCGAGATCTCGTCCTACTCAACTTCGAGTTGCTTCCCAATGATGGACAGAAATAGCTCGCCATATCTGGGCACAGATCAGGATTATGCTTTCGATTCTCGGTGTGTAGAACCCCAAACTTCTCAGAGATCATAGAACTTCAAAGGATATTGACTAGATTCCCTTGAGTGATATGATCTGAATACAGGGACCTGCTGAGCCTCACATGATACATATTGCGATATAAACGTGAGTAAGATTTTTGGAGACCTCTCTGTAATGTATTAGAACGATATAGCAATTGTAAAATGTGAATATTGTATACATACAGGTAAAGGATCAATGATGGCTTCGTAAGTTCTCCAGATACTAAGGTATTGGATTATTAAATGTATTGTAGTAGGTTAATTTGAAGAGAGTTTTGTTAAACATATACCAAGGATAAATACATACCGGTAGAGTGGGTTTGTGTGCCCGTTCCATCCTAAAACCAATTGACAATAGGAGGAATCACACACTGATCTTATATATTAGGCTCGGAATGTCTCCAATTTTTGATGTGGAAACTTATTATCTCCAACATAATCCATCTTGTGGAGATGAATTGCAACTATAAAGTTGAAGATAACAAGTAACCTAGTTAAAATTGTAATCAAAATTTAACTTTGATTAGATGCAACTATAAAGTTGAAGATAACAAGTAACCTAGTTAAAATTGTAATCAAAATTTAACTTTAACTAATCAATCGTATGATAATGATATTGAATAATAAATCATATCTGGTCGGAGGCAAATTATGTTAGATTATAGGGTTCGTTTGGTGATCCAGGGATTATCGTAGACGTAGATTAAGATTAAGATGATGATGAAATTGAAGATGAAAGGAGATGAAAATAGTAGATGATTTAAAAGATGAAATACAAAAATAATTTTTTATGTGTATGGTATGAATGGAAATTATTATGGGTAAAATTACGTAAATGGATATATATAAATATTATATATTTACAGAAAATGCAAATACAAAAGTAAATTTGGAATAGATTGTTATCATCTACCAAATAATCCCAATAATCGGTTGTGAGAAGGATGAAAATTATTCTTCATTTCATCTCCAAAAATAAACTTCATCTCTTTTATCCTACTGCACCGAACAAGATTATTTGTGAGCATGGTGTAATAATCTCAATAATCTCCGTTTGGAGGGTTGCCGAACGGGGCCATAGTACAAGAAATTTGGAGGGAAGTTATGGTAGATAAAATTAGAAAATGACCAAAAATAATATCAATTGTGAGGTATGAACCAAAAATAATACAAACTTTAAAAATTACTATTTGTTACACAAACTATTTCACATTAAAACAATTTTGATACGGGGTGAAAATTTGGCCAAATTTTATTACAAAAACCACCAATATATTTTTAAATCACAGATATGACCCCTATATATTATTTTCTTTCAAAAATCACCTATGTATTATTTGTATACTAAACAAATTAGGTAACAAAAATTAGTCATCACTTTATTTTTAATATTTAAGGTAGTTTATTAATTAAACAAAATTAAGAAGTTTTTTAAAAAAAATATGTGGTTAATAGAATCATGTTTGGTGTCATTATTGTTTTAGAGTAAAAGGGGTAAGTATGCTTTTATTGTATAAATGTAGATTAAGTAGGTTTTTATGTTTTAATGTGTATTAACTAGGCCCCTTGTAATTTTGAGAAAAAGATAAAATCTAAAAAAATTTAAGATACTTTTAAAATTAAAAAGGAAAATGAGAGTGGTCCCCTACAATTATTCAAAATTAAAAATATTCTCTCCCTTAATTTTTTAAAATAAAAAAGGAAAATGAGAGTGGTTCCCTACAATTAAGGAATTAGTTTTAACATTAAAAAATTTTTCTCCCTTAATTAAAATTGTTTTTTTTTGTTCAAAGAGTCGCTTATTTGTTGGCATTAAAATTAATTACATAATTTTATGTACATAATATGCGTGCGAAATTGTGTACATAATCTGCGTGCGAAATTATGTACATAATCTGCGTGCCAAATTATGTACATAATCTGCGTGCGAATTTATGTACATAATCTGCGTGCGAAATTATATACAGAATTTGTGGGGACCACTCTCATTTTTTTTATTTAATTAAAAAACAGCCATATTAATTAAGGGAGAGAATCTTTTTAATGAGAGTGGTCCCCACAATTAATATTCACTTATCTTTTTAATTTAGTTTTATCTTTTTAATTTTAATAGTTATTTATCCTCCTTAATTATGGAAGAGAATCTTTTTAATTTTAGTGGTCCCCCAATAAATAGCATCTTTATAATTTAATTTTATTTTATTTTTAGGGAGAAAATTGGAGGGGCCTAGATTGTATCATGGATACAAAAAGGCTTCCCTACACCAATTTTCTCATTGTTTTATGAGTAGTTTGAGGGGAAAATTCATATTTGTAGGTAAAACTTAATGAAAAAAAATATATGACTTATTTGAATATTTGTGTAATTTAAAAATTTTAAATTAATATATTTTACGTAAATTTGTGGGAAAAAAATCTACATATAATAATCGATCTTGTTTTATACCAAAAATTCGGGGAATGTTACCAAGTATGAGTCTTTTAACCAAGTTTTTATTTTAAAAGTTTTAAAACTTCTCAATCATTCTTATAGTTATATTTTAAATAAATGGCCTAAAATATTTAAGAACAATGTGACAACTAACCGTTATTATATAATTCGTTAGGTATAAAAAAATGTGGGTGATTTTTGATAGAAAAATATAATGTAGGGGTAATTTTGTGTGATTTAAAAAATTATGGGCAATTTTTGTAATAAAATTGGTCATAATTTCACTCCGTATCAAAATTGGTTTATGTGAAATAGTTTGTATATCAACTAGTAATTTTTAAAGTTTGTATTATTTTTGGTTCATACTTCATAATTAATATTATTCTTGGTCATTTTTCCTTAAAATTATGAAGTTTACGTGCGAGCATGGTTGATATGGGTCAACCTGTTGATCGACTCGATTTGCATATGTTTGACTGATGCCTTTGATCTTTCTTGGTATACAAATTTTGTATATTATGTGCAACTCCTTACCTTATAATCAAAGAAAAGAAGTTGTTCCACGACATTAAGGAATACTATTGGGACGACTTGTATCGCTTCGAACAAGGAAACAATGATGATGAACTTGTTGCTAAATCTATTAAGAATAATTTTTTTTTGCTAGATTCAGAGTTCTTAGGGTCTTAATTAGATATGGGGAGCACAATATCACATTATATCTAAAAAATTATAAGTCCTTTTAAAAAGTATGGGTATCGCATCAATATCCCCTACCATTTTTAAACTAGTGGAGAGGTTGAAGTCTCCGATAGACATCTTAAAAAAATTCTTAAGAAACGGTATCACGATCACGTAAGAATTGGTCTCAAAAACTTGATGATGCCTTATGGGCATGCCAAACTACATATAAAACCCCTTTAGATACCACTCAATATAAACTTGTTTTTGAAAAATCTTGTCATTTACTAGTAGAGATAAAACACGTGCTTTTGAGCCATTAAAAGCCTGAATTGAGATTTTTAAAATTACACGTGAAAAATGGTTACTTGATATACAAGAGCTTGAAGAGTTGGGACTCTCGACCTATGAGAGGGTAAAACGGGGGAGTAGGTAAGTTTTGTAACCATGAGCATACAAATGGTTCCAAGTTAAAAATGTGTACAAACTAGACCCCTCCAGATTATATCAAAAAGATATATTGAAATAAAAAGAAGATATTAAAAAAATCAGAATATCTTTCTCTCTCCATTTAATAAGGAATTAATTGTTATAAAAAGGGTAAGTAAATATCTTTCTCTCTCCTTTTAATAAGCAATTAATTTTTATAAAACACGTAAGTAATATCTCCATAAGCATTAAATGTCTCCATAAACGGGTAAATAAATACAGTTTAAACGACATATCTTCGTCTTCTAACAACGGATGTTCATCATTGCGTTCTGTTACAAAATATGTACGCCATTACAGATTTGTGGAACATAGTTGCATTCAGACGATTCAGTTTGTATACCCGATATGTTTCATATGTTAAATGTGTCTTTAATATGTCGAACTGTTACAAAATATGTACGCCGTTACTTTCAATATCTTATAGACATGCTGGTGTATGTTGAAATATGTACATATCTGGAAGTGTTGAACGAAGAATCAAAATTGTGTATTTACGTCATGTATTACTTGTGTTTGTGTAGAGCTGTACATTTGTGTATGCATTATGTATTACTTGTGTATGTTGAAATATGTACATAACTAGAAGTGGTGAACGAAGAATGGAAATTGTGTATACATTATGTATTGCCTGTGTATGTTGGAATATGTACATAACTGGAAGTGCTGAACGAATATGTTTGTGTAAGATAGAGTCGTCTTCTTCGCAAACCTGTGTACAATCGACAAAGATAACATACTTGGAAATGGCGAATGAAGATAGATGATTCGAAATTTCGAGAATCCTTTTAAGCAATTGGTAACTGATTATACATGTTGAAGACGACCGTTGAATACTCGATTGAAGGTGGATGTTGACGATGAAGAAAAAGTTGAAGAAGAGACCTCGAGATAAATAGAGATAGGGAAACTACTTCCAACTACAAAGAGTGTGTTTTGCTTTAATTTTGGTTACCACTTGAATGACGAAAATGACGGATATTTAATATTCTGAAATCTAAAACACGGTTGCCTTTTTTTTACGTTAATCAATTTCTTATTTTTTAGCTTGTTAAATATATTTTACTAATTATTTATCTTAAGTTTGTAAGTGCCTATAAAAGACCCCCTTAATTACTAATCTAGCTTTTTTAAAAAATTATTAAATGCTTGGAAAAGTTATCTTAGTAACTTAATCTTCTCCCTAAGAGAACTCCTGTATCTATAAAGAACTCACAAAAAGTTGACATGATAATAAGTTTATTACATCGAATTATACTATTCATTTAGTTGCATGTCTCATATAATGTTCATTACAAAATAAGAGCCGAACTAACCTTAGGTAGGGTCATGCAGATTGTGGTCCAAACTGCAACCGAACCGCACTTAATCGGTTCGGTTTGCGGTTCGCAAGTTTTTGTTTTGCGATTCAAACCGCAAAACCGCAACCAAACTGCAAAATGCGGTTCACGTTTTCTGGGATTGTAGTTTGCGGTTCGGTTCGGTTCGATTTGAGGTTTTGAACCAATGTTCAACCCTAACCTTAGGTGCGGTAAAAAAAAAAACCAAAAAAAAAATATTTAATATAAATAACTTTAATGTTTTGAAACCAATAACAAATAACCGAAACTCGTAAGCCGAACATAACATGTTTTTGGTGAGGAGGTGATAAACAATACGGCTTGTCAAGTTGTGATTGAATTATAAAATAATTAACATGTAGGATTATGCAAATAAACTGAACTACGGGTCACATTAGACTAATTTGAAAAGTTTTTACTAAAAATTATGCTAATTGACTGTAATTGTAAAATTCATTTCTTGATTAATAAGAAAATCTTTTGAAACGAATTTTGTGAAACATATACCAAGGTATAGATTAGAAAAATCTTTTAAAAACAAATGTTGTAATCAATCTAGTGGAGATGGATTATAACTTTAAGTTGAAGATAACAAGTAACCTAGTAAAAATTGTAATCATAATTTAACTTTAACTAATCAATCATATAATTATGATATTGAGTAATAAATCATATGTAGTGAGGGACATTATGTTAGATTATAGTACAAGAAATTTGGGTCCTACCGTTACCCAACAATTGATGTCTCCGTCTACCATGTTCTTGGCTAGTACCGAGCACAAAATTCCGATTCCATTTCGATCCGAACATAGCGAGATTTCATCTAAAAATGACGAGGGGAACCGTAATTTCATTTTTTTGTGTGACTTCTTCACAATCGAGTTGTTTAACCGCAGTTTTTACGATCATGCTCTCGGAATTGCTCTCACCGATACCATTCTCCATCATTCTTCGTGGATCAAGGTATGGAGGGTTTCAATCTAAAATTTGCTACCTCCATCCCGCTCATATATCATGTATAATAGCCTATTAATAGGCGGTATATGACGTGTAATGACATTTACTAGGGATGAAAATGGGTATATAACAACCCAACTCAACCTATCAATCGAGCCAAATATATGGGTGAAACCCCGATGAGTTACGGGTGGTGGATGGTAAATGGGTTTAATTGACGGGTGATGAGTGGGTATGCGTGAACTGTGAAGTGGAGGGTGTAAATGGGTTGTGGATTCTCCGAAATTCGCGGGTATTACCCGTTACGGAGATGGGGATGGAGATTTTAAACGGGGATAGGGACGTGAATGAAGATAGGGGTATTCGCCCCGCTCCCCAATCCGAACCCGAACCAGACGGGGAATCCAACGGGGAAACCCGAATAAACAAAATATTTATTTAGAGTTTCATTGTAATTTCAAGTTTAATCGAAATTTAATTCAAAACTTGTTTTATATTCAAAAATTGTCGATGATTACTAAAATTTTAAATTATATATACTTTTATGTTTTAAGAATTAAGAGTATCATACTCATTCCTACAATCCTACTTGCACAAAATAATATAACACTTTATCTTGATTGTGCAACTTAAATCCTAAAACCATAAAATTAAAATTATAAAATAATATAATACTTTATCTTGAGACCGTATCTAAATGTTACTAGGATATGATTATTTTAGTTTATTCTAGTTTGTACTCCGAGTCTCGATCCTACAGTTCCTACTTGAACGAACAAAACCTAATATATACACTTTTATGTGTCTTAGTCTCTCAAATACGTGTTTTGATTGTGCAACTTAAATCCTAAAACAATAAAATTAAATGCTAACATAATACAACACTTTATCTTGAGACCGTACTCTAGATGTTATTAGAATATAATCATTTTTTTTAAAGGTTGATAAGTATCTCCCGGTTCGATTGGCTTTGTCGCTCTACATCTGGGACGGGAATAAGTCGTGGCCCATTGTTGGGGGATACCCTCCCAACATCAGTTTTTTCCATACATGTTGTCAGGAGGATATAATCATTTTAGTTTATACTAGTTTGTACTCCGAGTCTCGACCCTACAACTCGTACTTGAACGAACAAAACCTAATATGTATACACAATAAATTTATCAATACTTTGACATTTTGAACAAGATGATGTTTTAATTAAACAACCTTTCAAAAAAAAATATATAACCCATACTTAGTTGGTCTAGTGGATTGTAACTGGGAATATAAAACACTGTCATGTGTTCGATCCTTCAAGCTTCTTTTACCAATACTCAGTTGGTCTAGTGGGATGTGGTGATATACTCCTTAAGTGGTTAGTTTGGATGCTAGACTCCTTAAGTGGTTAGTTTGAAGATTCGAGTTCGAATCTTCCTAGCGGCATGTACGGAAAAACTGATATTGGGAGGGTATCCCCCAGCAATGGGCCATGACTTATTCCCGTCCCGTATGTAGAGCGGCGAAACCAATCGAACCGAGAGTTACTTACCAACTTTTCTAAAAAAAAAATAAAAAAATTACGATGTACATTTTGAGATGTACATTGTAAATTGGTTGACTATATGTCCATCTTTCATAATAAAATTATGAAAAAGCTAACCCAATTTATGATGTACATTTTGCAATACAAGTTACCTGAGTCATCCATTTTGAGATGTACATTGTAAATTGGTTGACTATATGTCCATATTTCATAATAAAATAATGAAAAAGCTAACCCAATTTATGATGTACATTTTGCGATGTAAGTTACCTGAGCCATCTGAGGTTGCTAAGTAGCTGACAATATGCTTGCACATGGTGCAAATTTTATATGTTTAGCTTATTACATTTGAGCAACTTAATTATGAAAAATCTAACCCATTTTTCAATGTACATTTGAGGGAATAATATGGTGACGAGACAGTTGTGAGTCGTGACAAACAGTGGCGGCCGCAGGATTTCTAAAGGGGGGGGGGGGGGGGAA
>BSUD01000003.1:12913666-12957371 GCA_033239045.1 Fagopyrum esculentum
TCGAGGTCAAAAAATTTTTTTAAAAAAACAGTTTTTTTTTAGTTTCGACGTTTTTCTCAATCAAATAACCTGTAAGTATGCATGTAGTATCAGATAAACACATGGATGCAAAAGTGAAGCATAAATACGAAAATATCCGATAAATATAATATCATACATCAAAAGTAGTCAAATAACGTCAAGTAGTCAAATAAGTACAAACACCCCATACTTAGGACACACTGTCTCAGTGGGTCAAAATAAGTCTAAGGACAGGATACTCACCGAACATAGCTAAACTGCATGAAGAAGTAAGAAACAGCTCCCAGATAAGACCATCTCGGTTGGCGAAGCACATCTCGGTCGAGGTGTTCTGACAGTACCCGAGATGTATTTCAGTAAAGCTCGTTTCCTCAACTTCTCGAAATTTTGTTCTTCCAGTGTAGCTCCTGAACTGTGATCCTTCCTTTTGGAATACCTGGTTGTTGTCTAGAGGAAAACAAAAACAAAGCAACTATCTAAACTAAACTAGAAAAGGGAGAAGAAAGCAATACCTTGGGTTGCCTCCCAAGAAGCGCTTGGTTTAAGGTCGCTAGCTGGACCATACGGAATGGGATTACTCAATGCACTTCGAATGTCGTGGAGTGCTCATCACATCCGTAAAAATCTTCCAAGAAGGTTCCGGTTCCTAACTTTACCGGCAAATGGTAAGATTTCCCACGTACAAGCTTATACAGTTTGATTCTCACCGGAATTCGTCTAGACTTCCTGCACTTCAATGGGACATTCCTCGTGTCCCATTCTTTCCTTGATCGAGAAAACAGTTTCTCGAGAATTATAGCAGCTTCCCCATATATAGCTTGGGGATGGTACAGGGTCCTGAGCATGCGAGGGACCCCATACTTGAACAAATAACACTTCGTTGCCTTAGCGGTGAAGCGCTTGTTAACTTCACTCCTTATAATCCAAGGAGCATCTTCCTCCAACAATTTCAAGAGAGGTTTCATCTTGATCTTAGGAGGTTCTTTCGGAAGAGACCTCCAACTCTCCGGTGCCTTCCTGAAAAATTCAGAAATATTAATAGGGAATTCAAATGAAGTAGGAGAATGTACCTTGCAAAGTTCTCCAAAGTTTGAGACAAGTTTCGTGTTGGGTTGATAATCCACCCACGAAATCTCTCTCAGTTCTGCTGGTCTTTCTTCCACCTTGACCACAATCTCAGTAATTTGGCCAAGGTTCTCTGCATCTTCCACTTCTGGTTTTGCAGATTCTTCTTCCATCTCAGTCGAGATCTCTTCCACCTCGGCCGAGGTCTCAACAGTCGGATCGAGATCCTCCACATCCTCCTCTTCCACAAAAACTTCAGGAGAAGCTTCCGGTCCGACCAGAGGAATGCTTGGAACGTGCAACACTTCCTTATGCTCCTCTTCCGGCTTAGCATAGGATATGGTGCTTTCCTTGAGCTCCTCCACCTTCTTCATCAACTTCTCCAATCTTGATTCGAGAGAGTCTTCAAAAGGTTGCTCATAAATGTTTTTAGGGACATTCTTCTCATCCCATATCGCAAGTTCATGTTGAATGGCCTCTTCTCTTTCCCATTCATTGTTGAACCAATAGAAGGAGTACTTCTCCTCCAAGTATTCATAATGGTCCGCCCTAGCACTTTGTCTTGCTATCCAGGCTGGATCAAATGTAGTCATCGGAAATCCTGAAAACTACAAAACTCATAGAAAGAGTAGTTAGTAGCAACAGGGGCAAGTGCCCCGAAAGCAAACCGCAACCGGCTCGGTCTAGACCAAGTCCCCGGCAACGGCGCCAAAAACTTGTTCGCTCCAAACGGTGTGTGCAAGCTTTAAATTTATAACCCTAGACTTAAGCTTAAAACAAGGATGCGAACCCGCAGTGTACGGGTCAATCGTAGTAAAAGCAAGAAAATTCCAGGGGTCGATCACAGGGACTCGGTGAAACAGAGTCAATACGGTATGCTATGTTAATTCTAACCACAAGAGCAATTAACACAATCAAAGATGAATAAGATGTCAAATAAAGCAAACATGCGATTCTAGGGATTAAAGCATCAAGTTGTGGTTCCAACTCAAGATCTATAGATAAGCGGACAAAGCTGAGATTTTTGCGTGGGGAAGGTGTTACTAAAGTGGAGTAGATCACCGGGTAAGTCTCACTACACACTAATCCTAAACCGTAACTCCTATTACCGGGTAAGTCTCAAGGAATCAAGATAAAGAACTATAACCTCAAACTAACATACCATCTAAGGGAATAGAATCAACCTTTACCGGGTAAGTCTCAGGCTAACTCACAAAGATGGGATGGAAGCACACTCAAACCCCAATAAAGGATAAACCTTTATTACCTACACTTATGATCGTTAGTATACAAACTAAGGAATTACCGGGTAAGTCTCATCCTAAGCATGCCTTGAACCAGAAAGGTGTAATAAGAATAGGATTTAGCAAACTCTAACACTTAACTCTCAGTTTAAGGTCGGATAAGTCACCTCGGTCAGAAGAGTTCCACCCCGGCCGAGATGTTCATCAACCGAACGAGATGCTTAGGGTTAAGGTTAAAGACTCGAACTTTCAGGATCCTACTGGAATCTAAGACTATTCTATCATTGTTTTTCCCACAACCTTTAGCCAATCACCCTAGAATCACACAAGGAAATTAGCCACTCATCATCATTATGAAAGTATTAAATATAAGGGAAGAAGGTGAATATTTGAACAAAGAAGAATTTAATGAAAAGACTTCAATAACTGAATCAAATATCACACAAAAGCGTTCCTTGGATAATAATCCAACAAGACAAGACAACAAGTGAGGGAATTGAAGATAATCTTACAAAAACCCTCCAAAAAGCTATAAAAGCTATGGACGTCAACCTTCCTTCAACCTTCAAAAAGGTTCTTCAACAACTCCCAAATTGGAGTGTACTGCGGCTGCTGCGTCTGTAAACCCTGATCGACGGTATAGCGTGATATTGGATTTGTGGAAATCCAACCCTTTTTATAGGAAAAATAAACCTCCAAAGATAATAAATCTTAAGAAGATATTATCCCATAAATATAGGTAAAATATATGATTCTGCATATCTCCTTCCTTCCAGAAATCCAGCCCAAAAATATAAGATCTCTCCTTCCAAAAATAAAAGATCTCAGCGAAGAATAAAATATATCCTGCCGCGTCAGGATATTCGCCTCGGTCGAGACGCTCTCGTAGATCACCTCGGTCGAGGTGAACCTCTGGTCAACCGAGGTGAGTCATAACTGAATGTGAAATCTCTCGAATCAGCTCCAAAGTGAATCTTCAATCCATGGCTATGCTTCCTGGATGTAGCTCCAATGACTCATGACTCCTTTTGCTCCTTTTTGATGCAAAACATGTCATTTTACCTACGATTACAACAAAACTAGGTGTAGACCTCGATTCTCGCAAAGGTAGATGAAATGGTAGTAAAATCACATAATATACATACAAACATGCAGATTATGAAAGATAAAACGTCCAAACAAACCCCAAAATATAGACTATAATTCATGCTATCAAAATACCCCATACTTAGCCCTTGCTTGTCCCCAAGCAAGTTCCTCATATAAAAGATAAGATAGAATGGATTATAAGTCAAGAAAATCAATGAAAAAGTCTTCCAAAAACATTTTATGGTGTGCAACTACCATAGATCACTCTAAGAGAGTACTTCCTGGAATTAAAAACTCAATATGATCAAAACATTTTATAAATATAGGAAAGTTGTTCATCTTTGCATAAAATCATAGAATGCATAATAAATCATAATTATCAAAATTAATCATGTATAATCCAGTTTAAACCGCTAAGTCAATCAACAAGCTCAAGGTCTCAAGGGCTTCCCAAAAGAAAAGGTCAAGAAACGTGTAGGGTAGGGATGTGTGTAAGGTAATGTGGTGCCAGAATCCGGGAAAAGGATGAACTTCACTTTCACTTTGACTTGCAACATCTTCCACCAATAAGCTTTGCTTATTTCACACTTTTTTCTTTTACTTTACTTTTTGGGATGCATGGACAGAGGTGCACAATAACCGAAGCCTAGGAAATCTGCAATCGTCAATTTCTTGAGATGCATCAAACCCTTGATGCACATACCATGACCCGTTAGGAATATCGCTCAATCCGACTTTGCCAAGACACAAACATCCGGCTATGTGAATGGTGCCGAGTTACTCATCTTCATGATTGACTTCCCTAAACCTATTATTGCCTTCTAACACTTTCACTTTCAGCCATTCCTCAACTTTAACTCCACTTTCACCACCTTGCTTGCTTCCAAATTCCCGGATAGGTAAAGGGAGGCAAAATGTATACGAGGGGCTAAGCATGATCAAGAAGAAGAAGAAGAAATGAATTGCCTTGGTCTTTCCAAGAAGAATGTGAGAGAACTTAACCTGCGGTGTCAACCTTCAAATTCAACATAATTTGAATAAAAACAAAGTATTAAACATGCCAATAATTTCAAACAAAGCATTTAGCAACTTAAACATATTATAAAACCTTTCAAACACATAAAGATTTCAAAACCAGTTAGTAAGCAAGATCTTCACTGAGATCATATCTAGATAAGAAGCACAAAAATCGTTTCGAAAACTCTCAGTTAACCCACCTCGGTCGAGGTGTTCTTAGGTCAACCGAGGTAAAACACCTCGTTCGGCCAGAACTGTCCCGGTCGAGGTCCAAAAAATTTTTTTTTTTTTTTTTTTAAAAAACAGTTTTCTTTTAGTTTCGACGTTTTTCTCAATCAAATAACCTGTAAGTATGCATGTAGTCTCAGATAAACACATGGATGCAAAAGTGAAGCATAAATATCCGGTCAAATAGAGTCATGCATCACATAAGTGTCAAATACATCAATAAACACCCCATACTTAGGACACACTGTCTCAGTGGGTCAAAATAAGTCTAAGGACAGGATACTCACCGAACATAGCTAAACTGCATGAAGAAGTAAGAAACAGCTCCCAGATAAGACCATCTCGGTTGGCGAAGCACATCTCGGTCGAGGTGTTCTGACAGTACCCGAGATGTATTTCAGTAAAGCTCGTTTCCTCAACTTCTCGAAATTTTGTTCTTCCAGTGTAGCTCCTGAACTGTGATCCTTCCTTTTGGAATACCTGGTTGTTGTCTAGAGGAAAACAAAAACAAAGCAACTATCTAAACTAAACTAGAAAAGGGAGAAGAAAGCAATACCTTGGGTTGCCTCCCAAGAAGCGCTTGGTTTAAGGTCGCTAGCTGGACCATACGGAATGGGATTACTCAATGCACTTCGAATGTCGTGGAGTGCTCATCACATCCGTAAAAATCTTCCAAGAAGGTTCCGGTTCCTAACTTTACCGGCAAATGGTAAGATTTCCCACGTACAAGCTTATACAGTTTGATTCTCACCGGAATTCGTCTAGACTTCCTGCACTTCAATGGGACATTCCTCGTGTCCCATTCTTTCCTTGATCGAGAAAACAGTTTCTCGAGAATTATAGCAGCTTCCCCATCTATAGCTTGGGGATGGTACAGGGTCCTGAGCATGCGAGGGACCCCATACTTGAACAAATAACACTTCGTTGCCTTAGCGGTGAAGCGCTTGTTAACTTCACTCCTTATAATCCAAGGAGCATCTTCCTCCAACAATTTCAAGAGAGGTTTCATCTTGATCTTAGGAGGTTCTTTCGGAAGAGACCTCCAACTCTCCGGTGCCTTCCTGAAAAATTCAGAAATATTAATAGGGAATTCAAATGAAGTAGGAGAATGTACCTTGCAGAGTTCTCCAAAGCTTGAGACAAGTTTCGTGTTGGGTTGATAATCCACCCAAGAAATCTCTCTCAGTTCTGCTGGTCTTTCTTCCACCTTGACCAAAATCTCAGTAATTTGGCCAAGGTTCTCTGCATCTTCCATTTCTGGTTTTGCAGATTCTTCTTCCATCTCGGCCGAAATCTCTTCCACCTCGACCGAGGTTTCAACAGTCAGATCGAATTCTTCCACATCCCCCTCTTCCACAAAAGCTTCAGGAGAAACTTCCGGTTCGACCAAAGGAATGCTTGGAACATGCAACACTTCCTTATGCTCCTTTTTCGGCTTAGCGTAGGATAGGGTGCTTTCCTTGAGCTCCTCCACCTTCTTCATCAACTTCTCCAATCTTGATTCGAGAGAGTCTTCAAA
The DNA here is from genome assembly GCA_033239045.1 of Fagopyrum esculentum. Lineage (NCBI taxonomy): Eukaryota > Viridiplantae > Streptophyta > Magnoliopsida > Caryophyllales > Polygonaceae > Fagopyrum > Fagopyrum esculentum. The sequence goes on from BSUD01000003.1 coordinate 12,919,850, forward strand.
AGGTTGCTCATAAATGTTTTTAGGGACATTCTTCTCATCCCATATCGCAAGTTCATGTTGAATGGCCTCTTCTCTTTCCCATTCATTGTTGAACCAATAGAAGGAGTACTTCTCCTCCAAGTATTCATAATGGTCCGCCCTAGCACTTTGTCTCGCTATCCAGGCTGGATCAAATGTAGTCATCGGAAATCCTGAAAAAAAACCCTAGACTTAAGCTTAAAACAAGGATGCGAACCCGCAGTGTACGGGTCAATCGTAGTAAAAGCAAGAAAATTCCAGGGGTCGATCACAGGGACTCGGTGAAACAAAGTCAATACGGTATGCTTATGTCAATACTAACCACAAGAGCAATTAACACAATCAAAGATGAATAAGAAGTCAATAAAGCAAACATGCAATTCTAGGGATTAAAGCATCTAGTTGTGGTTCCAACTCAAGATCTATAGATAAGCGGACAAAGCTGAGATTTTTGCGTGGGGAAGGTGTTACTAAAGTGGAGTAGATCACCGGGTAAGTCTCACTACACACTAATCCTAAACCGTAACTCCTATTACCGGGTAAGTCTCAAGGAATCAAGATAAAGAACTATAACCTCAAACTAACATACCATCTAAGGGAATAGAATCAACCTTTACCGGGTAAGTCTCAGGCTAACTCACAAAGATGGGATGGAAGCACACTCAAACCCCAATAAAGGATAAACCTTTATTACCTACACTTATGATCGTTAGTATACAAACTAAGGAATTACCGGGTAAGTCTCATCCTAAGCATGCCTTGAACCAGAAAGGTGTAATAAGAATAGGATTTAGCAAACTCTAACACTTAACTCTCAGTTTAAGGTCGGATAAGTCACCTCGGTCAGAAGAGTTCCACCCCGGCCGAGATGTTCATCAACCGAACGAGATGCTTAGGGTTAAGGTTAAAGACTCGAACTTTCAGGATCCTACTGGAATCTAAGACTATTCTATCATTGTTTTTCCCACAACCTTTAGCCAATCACCCTAGAATCACACAAGGAAATTAGCCACTCATCATCATTATGAAAGTATTAAATATAAGGGAAGAAGGTGAATATTTGAACAAAGAAGAATTTAATGAAAAGACTTCAATAACTGAATCAAATATCACACAAAAGCGTTCCTTGGATAATAATCCAACAAGACAAGACAACAAGTGAGGGAATTGAAGATAATCTTACAAAAACCCTCCAAAAAGCTATAAAAGCTATGGACGTCAACCTTCCTTCAACCTTCAAAAAGGTTCTTCAAAACTCCCAACTGGAGTATGCTGCTGCTGCGTTGTGAGCGGGATCTTCTCGTAAGCAAGATATCGATGATCCGAAGATGGGTGAATTGTAGAAAATCCAACCCTTTATATAGGAGAATTATCTTCCAAAGATAAAATATCTTAAAAAGATAATTTCCTATAAAATATATCCATATCTCTTAAAATAAATATCTTCCTTCCAGCTATAAGATAATTTCCTAATAAAATAGATCTTATCTCCTAAAATAAATATCTTTCTAAGATAATTTTATAGGAAATATCTTAAAAGATAATTTCCTAATAAAATATATCTTATCTCCAAAATAGATCTCCTAAATATATGATCTTCCTTCCAGAAATCCAGCCCAAAAATATAAGATCTCTCCTTCCAAAAATAAAAGATCTCATCCAAGAATAAAATATATCCCGCCGCGTCAGGATATTCGCCTCGGTCGAGACGCTCTCGTAGATCACCTCGGTCGAGATGAATCTCTGAGCAACCGAGGTGACTCATAACTGAATGTAGAATCTCTCAAAACTGGTCCAAAGTAAATCTTTAATCCATGGTTGTGCTTCCTGAATGTAGCTCCAAATGACTCTTGACTCCTTTTGCTCCTTTTTGATGCAATACGTACCATATTACCTGCAATTACAACGAAACTAGGTGTAGACCTCGATTCTCGCAAAGGTGGATGAAATGGTAGTAAAATCACATAATGTACATACAAACATGCAGATTATGAAAGATAAAACGTCCAAACAAACCCCAAAATATAGACTATAATTCATGCTATCAAAATACCCCATACTTAGCCCTTGCTTGTCCCCAAGCAAGTTCCGCATATAGAAGACAAGATAGAATGGATTATAAGTCAAGGAAAATCAATGAAAAAGTCTTTCAAAAACATTTTATGGTGTGCAACTATCATAGATCACTCTAAGAGAGTACTTCCTGGAATTAAAAACTCAATATGATCAAAACATTTTATAAATATAGGAAAGTTGTTCATCTTTGCATAAAATCATAGAATGCATAATAAATCATAATTATCAAAATTAATCATGTATAATCCAGTTTAAACCGCTAAGTCAATCAACAAGCTCAAGGTCTCAAGGGCTTCCCAAAAGAAAAGGTCAAGAAACGTGTAGGGTAGGGATGTATGTAAGGTAATGTGGTGCTAGAATCCGGGAAAAAGGATGAACTTCACTTTCACTTCAACTTGCAACATCTTCCACCAATAAGCTTTGCTTATTTCACACTTTTTCTTTTTACTTTACTTTTTGGGATGCATGGACAGAGGTGCACAATAACCGAAGCCTAGGAAATCTGCAATCATCAATTTCTCGAGATGCATCAAACCCTTGATGCACATACCATGACCCGTTAGGAATATCGCTCAATCCGACTTTGGCAAGACACAAACACCCGGCTATGTGAATGGTGCCGAGTTACTCATCTTCATGATTGACTTCCCCAAACCTATTATTGCTTTCTAACACTTTCACTTCCAGCCACTTCTCAACTTTAACTCCACTTGCTTTCACCACTTCGCTTGCTTCCAAATTCCCGGATAGGTAAAGGGAGGCAAAATGTATATGAGGGGTTAAGCATGATCAAGAAGAAGAAGAAGAAAAGAATGAATTGCCTTGGTCTTTCCAAGAAGAAAGTGAGAGAACTTATCTTGCGGTGTCAACCTTCAAATTCAACATAATTTGGATAAAAACAAAGTATTAAACATGCCAATAATTTCAAACAAAGCATTTAGCAACTTAAACATATTATAAAACCTTTCAAACACATAAAGATTTCAAAACCAGTTAGTAAGCAAGATCTTCACTGAGATCATATCTAGATAAGAAGCACAAAAATCGTTTCGAAAACTCTCAGTTAACCCACCTCGGTCGAGGTGTTCTTAGGTCAACCGAGGTAAAACACCTCGTTCGGCCAGAACTGTCCCGGTCGAGGTCCAAAAAATTTTTTTTTTTTTTTTTTTAAAAAACAGTTTTCTTTTAGTTTCGACGTTTTTCTCAATCAAATAACCTGTAAGTATGCATGTAGTCTCAGATAAACACATGGATGCAAAAGTGAAGCATAAATATCCGGTCAAATAGAGTCATGCATCACATAAGTGTCAAATACATCAATAAACACCCCATACTTAGGACACACTGTCTCAGTGGGTCAAAATAAGTCTAAGGACAGGATACTCACCGAACATAGCTAAACTGCATGAAGAAGTAAGAAACAGCTCCCAGATAAGACCATCTCGGTTGGCGAAGCACATCTCGGTCGAGGTGTTCTGACAGTACCCGAGATGTATTTCAGTAAAGCTCGTTTCCTCAACTTCTCGAAATTTTGTTCTTCCAGTGTAGCTCCTGAACTGTGATCCTTCCTTTTGGAATACCTGGTTGTTGTCTAGAGGAAAACAAAAACAAAGCAACTATCTAAACTAAACTAGAAAAGGGAGAAGAAAGCAATACCTTGGGTTGCCTCCCAAGAAGCGCTTGGTTTAAGGTCGCTAGCTGGACCATACGGAATGGGATTACTCAATGCACTTCGAATGTCGTGGAGTGCTCATCACATCCGTAAAAATCTTCCAAGAAGGTTCCGGTTCCTAACTTTACCGGCAAATGGTAAGATTTCCCACGTACAAGCTTATACAGTTTGATTCTCACCGGAATTCGTCTAGACTTCCTGCACTTCAATGGGACATTCCTCGTGTCCCATTCTTTCCTTGATCGAGAAAACAGTTTCTCGAGAATTATAGCAGCTTCCCCATATATAGCTTGGGGATGGTACAGGGTCCTGAGCATGCGAGGGACCCCATACTTGAACAAATAACACTTCGTTGCCTTAGCGGTGAAGCGCTTGTTAACTTCACTCCTTATAATCCAAGGAGCATCTTCCTCCAACAATTTCAAGAGAGGTTTCATCTTGATCTTAGGAGGTTCTTTCGGAAGAGACCTCCAACTCTCCGGTGCCTTCCTGAAAAATTCAGAAATATTAATAGGGAATTCAAATGAAGTAGGAGAATGTACCTTGCAAAGTTCTCCAAAGTTTGAGACAAGTTTCGTGTTGGGTTGATAATCCACCCACGAAATCTCTCTCAGTTCTGCTGGTCTTTCTTCCACCTTGACCACAATCTCAGTAATTTGGCCAAGGTTCTCTGCATCTTCCACTTCTGGTTTTGCAGATTCTTCTTCCATCTCAGTCGAGATCTCTTCCACCTCGGCCGAGGTCTCAACAGTCGGATCGAGATCCTCCACATCCTCCTCTTCCACAAAAACTTCAGGAGAAGCTTCCGGTCCGACCAGAGGAATGCTTGGAACGTGCAACACTTCCTTATGCTCCTCTTCCGGCTTAGCATAGGATATGGTGCTTTCCTTGAGCTCCTCCACCTTCTTCATCAACTTCTCCAATCTTGATTCGAGAGAGTCTTCAAAAGGTTGCTCATAAATGTTTTTAGGGACATTCTTCTCATCCCATATCGCAAGTTCATGTTGAATGGCCTCTTCTCTTTCCCATTCATTGTTGAACCAATAGAAGGAGTACTTCTCCTCCAAGTATTCATAATGGTCCGCCCTAGCACTTTGTCTTGCTATCCAGGCTGGATCAAATGTAGTCATCGGAAATCCTGAAAACTACAAAACTCATAGAAAGAGTAGTTAGTAGCAACAGGGGCAAGTGCCCCGAAAGCAAACCGCAACCGGCTCGGTCTAGACCAAGTCCCCGGCAACGGCGCCAAAAACTTGTTCGCTCCAAACGGTGTGTGCAAGCTTTAAATTTATAACCCTAGACTTAAGCTTAAAACAAGGATGCGAACCCGCAGTGTACGGGTCAATCGTAGTAAAAGCAAGAAAATTCCAGGGGTCGATCACAGGGACTCGGTGAAACAGAGTCAATACGGTATGCTATGTTAATTCTAACCACAAGAGCAATTAACACAATCAAAGATGAATAAGATGTCAAATAAAGCAAACATGCGATTCTAGGGATTAAAGCATCAAGTTGTGGTTCCAACTCAAGATCTATAGATAAGCGGACAAAGCTGAGATTTTTGCGTGGGGAAGGTGTTACTAAAGTGGAGTAGATCACCGGGTAAGTCTCACTACACACTAATCCTAAACCGTAACTCCTATTACCGGGTAAGTCTCAAGGAATCAAGATAAAGAACTATAACCTCAAACTAACATACCATCTAAGGGAATAGAATCAACCTTTACCGGGTAAGTCTCAGGCTAACTCACAAAGATGGGATGGAAGCACACTCAAACCCCAATAAAGGATAAACCTTTATTACCTACACTTATGATCGTTAGTATACAAACTAAGGAATTACCGGGTAAGTCTCATCCTAAGCATGCCTTGAACCAGAAAGGTGTAATAAGAATAGGATTTAGCAAACTCTAACACTTAACTCTCAGTTTAAGGTCGGATAAGTCACCTCGGTCAGAAGAGTTCCACCCCGGCCGAGATGTTCATCAACCGAACGAGATGCTTAGGGTTAAGGTTAAAGACTCGAACTTTCAGGATCCTACTGGAATCTAAGACTATTCTATCATTGTTTTTCCCACAACCTTTAGCCAATCACCCTAGAATCACACAAGGAAATTAGCCACTCATCATCATTATGAAAGTATTAAATATAAGGGAAGAAGGTGAATATTTGAACAAAGAAGAATTTAATGAAAAGACTTCAATAACTGAATCAAATATCACACAAAAGCGTTCCTTGGATAATAATCCAACAAGACAAGACAACAAGTGAGGGAATTGAAGATAATCTTACAAAAACCCTCCAAAAAGCTATAAAAGCTATGGACGTCAACCTTCCTTCAACCTTCAAAAAGGTTCTTCAAAACTCCCAACTGGAGTATGCTGCTGCTGCGTTGTGAGCGGGATCTTCTCGTAAGCAAGATATCGATGATCCGAAGATGGGTGAATTGTAGAAAATCCAACCCTTTATATAGGAGAATTATCTTCCAAAGATAAAATATCTTAAAAAGATAATTTCCTATAAAATATATTCATATCTCCTAAAATAAATATCTTCCTTCCAGCTATAAGATAATTTCCTAATAAAATAGATCTTATCTCCTAAAATAAATATCTTTCCAAGATAATTTTATAGGAAATATCTTAAAAGATAATTTCCTAATAAAATATATCTTATCTCCAAAATAGATCTCCTAAATATATGATCTTCCTTCCAGAAATCCAGCCCAAAAATATAAGATCTCTCCTTCCAAAAATAAAAGATCTCAGCGAAGAATAAAATATATCCTGCCGCGTCAGGATATTCGCCTCGGTCGAGACGCTCTCGTAGATCACCTCGGTCGAGGTGAATCTGTGGTCAACCGAGGTGAGTCATAACTGAATGTGAAATCTCTCAAAACTGGTCCAAAGTGAATCTTTAATCCATGGCCATGCTTCGTGGATGGTTCCTTTTGCTCCTCAATGTAGCTCCAATGACTCATGACTCCTTTTGCTCCTTTTTGATGCAAAACATGTCATTTTACCTACGATTACAGCAAAACTAGGTGTAGACCTCGATTCTCGCAAAGGTAGATGAAATGGTAGTAAAATCACATAATATACATACAAACATGCAGATTATGAAAGATAAAACGTCCAAACAAACCCCAAAATATAGACTATAATTCATGCTATCAAAATACCCCATACTTAGCCCTTGCTTGTCCCCAAGCAAGTTCCTCATATAGAAAACAAGATAGAATGGATTATAAGTCAAGAAAATCAATGAAAAAGTCTTTCAAAAACATTTTTATGGTGTGCAACTACCATAGATCACTCTAAGAGAGTACTTCCTGGAATTAAAAACTCAATATGATCAAAACATTTTATAAATATAGGAAAGTTGTTCATCTTTGCATAAAATCATAGAATGCATAATAAATCATAATTATCAAAATTAATCATGTATAATCCAGTTTAAACCGCTAAGTCAATCAACAAGCTCAAGGTCTCAAGGGCTTCCCAAAAGAAAAGGTCAAGAAACGTGTAGGGTAGGGATGTGTGTAAGGTAATGTGGTGCCAGAATCCGGGAAAAGGATGAACTTCACTTTCACTTTGACTTGCAACATCTTCCACCAATAAGCTTTGCTTATTTCACACTTTTTTCTTTTACTTTACTTTTTGGGATGCATGGACAGAGGTGCACAATAACCGAAGCCTAGGAAATCTGCAATCGTCAATTTCTTGAGATGCATCAAACCCTTGATGCACATACCATGACCCGTTAGGAATATCGCTCAATCCGACTTTGCCAAGACACAAACATCCGGCTATGTGAATGGTGCCGAGTTACTCATCTTCATGATTGACTTCCCTAAACCTATTATTGCCTTCTAACACTTTCACTTTCAGCCATTCCTCAACTTTAACTCGACTTTCACCACCTTGCTTGCTTCCAAATTCCCGGATAGGTAAAGGGAGGCAAAATGTATACGAGGGGCTAAGCATGATCAAGAAGAAGAAGAAGAAATGAATTGCCTTGGTCTTTCCAAGAAGAATGTGAGAGAACTTAACCTGCGGTGTCAACCTTCAAATTCAACATAATTTGAATAAAAACAAAGTATTAAACATGCCAATAATTTCAAACAAAGCATTTAGCAACTTAAACATATTATAAAACCTTTCAAACACATAAAGATTTCAAAACCAGTTAGTAAGCAAGATCTTCACTGAGATCATATCTAGATAAGAAGCACAAAAATCGTTTCGAAAACTCTCAGTTAACCCACCTCGGTCGAGGTGTTCTTAGGTCAACCGAGGTAAAACACCTCGTTCGGCCAGAACTGTCCCGGTCGAGGTCCAAAAAATTTTTTAAAAACAGTTTTCTTTTAGTTTCGACGTTTTTCTCAATCAAATAACCTGTAAGTATGCATGTAGTCTCAGATAAACACATGGATGCAAAAGTGAAGCATAAATATCCGGTCAAATAGAGTCATGCATCACATAAGTGTCAAATACATCAATAAACACCCCATACTTAGGACACACTGTCTCAGTGGGTCAAAATAAGTCTAAGGACAGGATACTCACCGAACATAGCTAAACTGCATGAAGAAGTAAGAAACAGCTCCCAGATAAGACCATCTCGGTTGGCGAAGCACATCTCGGTCGAGGTGTTCTGACAGTACCCGAGATGTATTTCAGTAAAGCTCGTTTCCTCAACTTCTCGAAATTTTGTTCTTCCAGTGTAGCTCCTGAACTGTGATCCTTCCTTTTGGAATACCTGGTTGTTGTCTAGAGGAAAACAAAAACAAAGCAACTATCTAAACTAAACTAGAAAAGGGAGAAGAAAGCAATACCTTGGGTTGCCTCCCAAGAAGCGCTTGGTTTAAGGTCGCTAGCTGGACCATACGGAATGGGATTACTCAATGCACTTCGAATGTCGTGGAGTGCTCATCACATCCGTAAAAATCTTCCAAGAAGGTTCCGGTTCCTAACTTTACCGGCAAATGGTAAGATTTCCCACGTACAAGCTTATACAGTTTGATTCTCACCGGAATTCGTCTAGACTTCCTGCACTTCAATGGGACATTCCTCGTGTCCCATTCTTTCCTTGATCGAGAAAACAGTTTCTCGAGAATTATAGCAGCTTCCCCATATATAGCTTGGGGATGGTACAGGGTCCTGAGCATGCGAGGGACCCCATACTTGAACAAATAACACTTCGTTGCCTTAGCGGTGAAGCGCTTGTTAACTTCACTCCTTATAATCCAAGGAGCATCTTCCTCCAACAATTTCAAGAGAGGTTTCATCTTGATCTTAGGAGGTTCTTTCGGAAGAGACCTCCAACTCTCCGGTGCCTTCCTGAAAAATTCAGAAATATTAATAGGGAATTCAAATGAAGTAGGAGAATGTACCTTGCAAAGTTCTCCAAAGTTTGAGACAAGTTTCGTGTTGGGTTGATAATCCACCCACGAAATCTCTCTCAGTTCTGCTGGTCTTTCTTCCACCTTGACCACAATCTCAGTAATTTGGCCAAGGTTCTCTGCATCTTCCACTTCTGGTTTTGCAGATTCTTCTTCCATCTCAGTCGAGATCTCTTCCACCTCGGCCGAGGTCTCAACAGTCGGATCGAGATCCTCCACATCCTCCTCTTCCACAAAAACTTCAGGAGAAGCTTCCGGTCCGACCAGAGGAATGCTTGGAACGTGCAACACTTCCTTATGCTCCTCTTCCGGCTTAGCATAGGATATGGTGCTTTCCTTGAGCTCCTCCACCTTCTTCATCAACTTCTCCAATCTTGATTCGAGAGAGTCTTCAAAAGGTTGCTCATAAATGTTTTTAGGGACATTCTTCTCATCCCATATCGCAAGTTCATGTTGAATGGCCTCTTCTCTTTCCCATTCATTGTTGAACCAATAGAAGGAGTACTTCTCCTCCAAGTATTCATAATGGTCCGCCCTAGCACTTTGTCTTGCTATCCAGGCTGGATCAAATGTAGTCATCGGAAATCCTGAAAACTACAAAACTCATAGAAAGAGTAGTTAGTAGCAACAGGGGCAAGTGCCCCGAAAGCAAACCGCAACCGGCTCGGTCTAGACCAAGTCCCCGGCAACGGCGCCAAAAACTTGTTCGCTCCAAACGGTGTGTGCAAGCTTTAAATTTATAACCCTAGACTTAAGCTTAAAACAAGGATGCGAACCCGTAGTGTACGGGTCAATCGTAGTAAAAGCAAGAAAATTCCAGGGGTCGATCACAGGGACTCGGTGAAACAGAGTCAATACGGTATGCTATGTTAATTCTAACCACAAGAGCAATTAACACAATCAAAGATGAATAAGATGTCAAATAAAGCAAACATGCGATTCTAGGGATTAAAGCATCAAGTTGTGGTTCCAACTCAAGATCTATAGATAAGCGGACAAAGCTGAGATTTTTGCGTGGGGAAGGTGTTACTAAAGTGGAGTAGATCACCGGGTAAGTCTCACTACACACTAATCCTAAACCGTAACTCCTATTACCGGGTAAGTCTCAAGGAATCAAGATAAAGAACTATAACCTCAAACTAACATACCATCTAAGGGAATAGAATCAACCTTTACCGGGTAAGTCTCAGGCTAACTCACAAAGATGGGATGGAAGCACACTCAAACCCCAATAAAGGATAAACCTTTATTACCTACACTTATGATCGTTAGTATACAAACTAAGGAATTACCGGGTAAGTCTCATCCTAAGCATGCCTTGAACCAGAAAGGTGTAATAAGAATAGGATTTAGCAAACTCTAACACTTAACTCTCAGTTTAAGGTCGGATAAGTCACCTCGGTCAGAAGAGTTCCACCCCGGCCGAGATGTTCATCAACCGAACGAGATGCTTAGGGTTAAGGTTAAAGACTCGAACTTTCAGGATCCTACTGGAATCTAAGACTATTCTATCATTGTTTTTCCCACAACCTTTAGCCAATCACCCTAGAATCACACAAGGAAATTAGCCACTCATCATCATTATGAAAGTATTAAATATAAGGGAAGAAGGTGAATATTTGAACAAAGAAGAATTTAATGAAAAGACTTCAATAACTGAATCAAATATCACACAAAAGCGTTCCTTGGATAATAATCCAACAAGACAAGACAACAAGTGAGGGAATTGAAGATAATCTTACAAAAACCCTCCAAAAAGCTATAAAAGCTATGGACGTCAACCTTCCTTCAACCTTCAAAAAGGTTCTTCAAAACTCCCAACTGGAGTATGCTGCTGCTGCGTTGTGAGCGGGATCTTCTCGTAAGCAAGATATCGATGATCCGAAGATGGGTGAATTGTAGAAAATCCAACCCTTTATATAGGAGAATTATCTTCCAAAGATAAAATATCTTAAAAAGATAATTTCCTATAAAATATATCCATATCTCTTAAAATAAATATCTTCCTTCCAGCTATAAGATAATTTCCTAATAAAATAGATCTTATCTCCTAAAATAAATATCTTTCCAAGATAATTTTATAGGAAATATCTTAAAAGATAATTTCCTAATAAAATATATCTTATCTCCAAAATAGATCTCCTAAATATATGATCTTCCTTCCAGAAATCCAGCCCAAAAATATAAGATCTCTCCTTCCAAAAATAAAAGATCTCAGCGAAGAATAAAATATATCCTGCCGCGTCAGGATATTCGCCTCGGTCGAGACGCTCTCGTAGATCACCTCGGTCGAGGTGAATCTGTGGTCAACCGAGGTGAGTCATAACTGAATGTGAAATCTCTCAAAACTGGTCCAAAGTGAATCTTTAATCCATGGTCATGCTTCGTGGATGGTTCCTTTTGCTCCTCAATGTAGCTCCAATGACTCATGACTCCTTTTGCTCCTTTTTGATGCAAAACATGTCATTTTACCTACGATTACAACAAAACTAGGTGTAGACCTCGATTCTCGCAAAGGTAGATGAAATGGTAGTAAAATCACATAATATACATACAAACATGCAGATTATGAAAGATAAAACGTCCAAACAAACCCCAAAATATAGACTATAATTCATGCTATCACTCTTCCTCCAGGAAAAATTAGCACATGGGAGGAGATGACTACGGAATTCTTGACCAAATTCTTTCCCCCCTCAAAGACAGCTGAAATGAGAGGGAAGATCAATGCTTTCATTATGAAGGACAAGGAGAGCTTGTCCAAGTCATGAGAGCGGTTCAAGGACATTCTTTTGGATTGCCCACATCATGGGATTCCAAAGTTAGAGTTATTGGAGATATACTTCAAGGGGCTGGACGGAAGCACCCAGTTCAACCTCCAACTACTCTCCGCCGGTACCTTTATGGACATGGCGATTGACGAAGCTTGGGACTTCATCGAGAAGCAAGCTTTGCATATGGAGAAGTACACTCATCAAGGAGCTAAAGGTGGAGTTAAAAGAGTTAACTTCCAAGAAACTCAGCCCAACAACAATCAACTCACGTCTTTGAAAAATGACGTGAAGCAGTTGAAGGAACTCTTGGTTGCTCAAACCAAGAAGGAAGAGCAAGGACAAAGGAACAACAACAACGGATACCGTAACAACAACAACGGTTCTCGGAACAACAATTACAACAACAACAATAGAGGATCCAATAGCAACAACTGGAGGGCGAACAACCAAAATTCTGGTAACAATCATTCAAACTTCAACTCTAACGATTCCTCTAACCCTTTCCTCTCTTCCCCTTCTTCTTCTTCTACTCCATTAAAGAGCCAAGGGCAAGGATCGAGTTCGTCTCAGCCGGAAAAGAGAGACGCAGTTCTGGAGGCTATCTTGATCAAGCTCAATGTTGTGGAGACTTCTATGACTTCCTTTTCGAAGGCCCAAAAAGCCTTTGAACAACAACTTGCAAATAGGGCAAATGAAGCGCCAAGAGATCCAGGGAAGCTTCCAGCAAGGACGGAAAGCAACCCTAAGGGTCAGATCATGGCCATAACTACGAGGAGTGGACTGAAAACTGCAGATCCAGTGCCTCGGTCGGTGCTAGTACCGACGAAGACCACCTCGATCCGGATGCAGTCGAAGAACACTTCGACCGAGATGCCAACCGAGGTGGAGCCATAGAAAGCGGAGGGGAAAACTGAAGTTTATGTTCCACCTCCTACATACAAACCACCACTTCCATTCCCACAGTCAAGGGCCAGAGCACATCTAGACAAGTACTTTGGTAAGTTCCTTGACTTGATGAATAAACTGCACATTAACAATCCTTTCCTTGATGCTATTCTAGGAATGCCCGCCTATGGGAAGTTCTTGAAGGAGATCCTATCAAGGAAAAGGAAACTGGAAGATTTTGGTGAAGTTAGGATGACATCTAAATCCTCGGAGCTCATACAAATCATGAAGGAGAAGATACCACCTAAATTGAGAGATCCCGGCTCATTTTGCATTCCCATTCAAGTTGGGGATGTCACTTGTGAAGCCCTTTGTGATCTAGGAGCCAGCGTGAGCATCATCCCGCTGGAGCTATGTGTGAAGATCGGACTTGGAGAGCCCAAGCCGGTCAAGATTCGACTTTATATGGCAGATCGCTCCATCACCCATCCCGTGGGCATCTTGGAGGACATTCCGGTCAAGTTAGGTAACTTCTACTTACCTATAGATTTTGTTGTACTTGACATTCCCGCAGATTATCCTGTTCCTATTATTCTCGGGAGGCCATTTCTAGCAACTTCGGGTTGCAACGTGGATTGCAAGAACGCCAAGTTGAAATTCAATATTGGCGGCGATGAGGTGGAGTTCGCATTACTTGCAGCCATGAAAGGGGAGCAGCTGAGTGATGATATCTTCAACATCTACGATGAAGAATAATCAAGAGAATTGGTGAGCTCTATCCTTATTAACGATCCACTCGAAAGAGTTATTAGCTTCAGTTTAATGGAGGAAGGTATAGATGCTTCTTGTGATGCAGATATATGGAGCTTAAAAGCACTGGAAGAAGATCCAAGAGCTAAAACTGAGAAGCTAATCCAAGAGACGGAGATCTCCAATTTCGGTTCCAGTTGCAGTACCTCGACCGAGGCATTTTCTGGACTGAGCGAGGCGATTGAAGAACATCTCGGTCAACACCTCTGCGCCTCGACCGAGGTCGATGGCGAGATGATGTCAAATAAGACTGCTGAGAATAACAAACTTCTTACTCCTTTCTCTGACATTCATCCTCAGTTGGTGGAACATTATGTCCATCAACTTTCTAATAATAAAGGACCTTGGTATGCTGATATTGTGAATTATCTTGTTTGCCAAGAAATACCGCCCGGATTGACGTACTCTCAAAAGAAAAGATTTTTCAAGAAGGTACGCCACTATTACTGGGACGAGCCGCTGCTATTCAAGCGCGGGCCGGATGGGATGCTTCGAAGATGCATTCCGGAAGATGAAGTTAATAGTGTCATACGGCATTGTCACTCACTTCCTTGTGGAGGACATGCCAGCACCGATAAAACATGCGCTAAGGTATTACGTTCTGGTTTCTTTTGGCCTACATTATTTAAGGATGTGCAATCGTTTGTTGTCTCTTGTGATGCATGCCAAAGAACAGGAAATTTGTCAAGGAGGAACGAAATGCCGCTTAATAACATCCAAGAGGTGGAAATCTTTGATGTATGGGGGATAGACTTCATGGGACATTTCCCATCCTCCGGAGGAAATCTCTATATTCTTCTTGCAGTTGATTACGTCTCTACGTCTCTAGATGGGTTGAAGCCATCGCTTCTCCCACTAATGACGTCAATGTGGTTGTGAAGTTCTTAAACAGAACTATATTTCCACGTTTTGGAACTCCGCGCATCATCATCGGTGATGGAGGAACGCATTTCATCAACCGGAAGTTCAAAGCACTTCTATCGAAGTATGGGGTAACCCACAAGGTATCAACCCCTTATCACCCTCAAACTAGTGGACAGGTCGAGGTCTCGAATAGAGAAATCAAAGCAATTTTGGAGAAGACCGTCTCTAGGACGAGGAAGGATTGGTCCATGAAATTGGACGATGCTCTTTGGGCGTACAGGACCGCATTTAAGACTCCTATAGGTACCACCCCTTATAATTTGGTATATGGGAAGTCTTGCCATTTGCCCGTTGAATTAGAACACAAAGCATATTGGGCGATCAAATGGTTGAACTTCGACATTAAGGAGGCCGGCGAGAAGCGGCTATTGGAAATCAACGAGCTGGAAGAGCTGCATTTGAACGCTTATGAGAATGCCAAAATCTATAAGGAAAGGACGAAGAGATGGCATGACAAGCGTATCGTCCCAAAGGAGCTTAACGAAGGAGACTTAGTTCTATTCTTCAACTCCCGCCTCCGCCTCTTTCCAGGTAAGTTAAAATCTAGATGGACCGGACCTTATGTTGTGAAACATGTTTTTCCTCATGATGTAGTTGAGATATGGCGAGAAACTAGCGGAAGCTTCAAGGTCAACGGTCATAGACTTAAGAAGTACAAACCGGAAACTCCGGTTGAGGAGGTTGCAGCAATATACCTCGTTTGAAACGCATCATGGTCCAGCTAGCGACCTTAAACCAAGCGCTTCTTGGGAGGCAACCCAAGGTATTGCTTTCTTTTCCCTTTTTCTAGTCTAGCTTAGATAGTTTTTGCTTTTGCTTTGCATTATTTTGTTTTTGGCGTTCTAGACAGATAACAGGTGGCATTTAAGGAAGGAGCATAACTGGAAGGACAGAAGATCGAGAATTTGAGAAGACGAAGTTTGACTGAGGCATCTCGGTTGCTGTCAAAGCACCTCGACCGATATGATTCATGAGCAACCGAGGCGACTAGGGTTTCTGAAGAACCACCTCGGTCCGTTCCACCTCGGTCCAGTCGAGACCATCTCGACCGAGGTGACAGCAGTTCCAGAAAGGGTATAAAAGGGGGATTAATTTTCTCTCTCTTCCATCTCACTCTCCCTCGACCGCGGCGACAGTTTTCACCTCGCTCCTTTGATTCTCGCTCATTTTCGAAGATTTTCGCTTCCAAACTGTGATTAAGGCATAGAGGATCCCAGTGCATCATCGATCTACGAAGAAATCGAACCGATTCGGCTGAACGAGGTAAAACGAAACCGAAACCCTAACTCGCTGATTTCGCTTCGATTTGGGCTTTGGTTGCCCTTGCATTTGCTGAGAAAAGGATTAAGTACCCCATAGGAAGCAGTTGTAGTGATTTTGGGGGAAAAGAACTGAATTTTCTGAGGAAATTAGAATCCAGTTTTCCGCCTCGGTCCAGACGAGTTGTGCCTCGGCCGAGGTGATTCTTGAGTGTTGTTAGTTGACCGAGGTGACCTGACAGTGACAGATCTGAAAATGAGTTCTGACAGGCGCCTTGCCCTTAGGGATAGATCCTCACCTTCCCCTTCTTCCTCTTCTTCCCGACCCTATCGCCCGGTGATCCACGAGCGACACCAGGTCGATTACGACCGTATTTCCGGCCGTCCAGTGATTGCACCTCGCTTCCTGGACGTGTCTGCTTTTGACTGTCTCCATGTGGATGGAGACCTTAGACGGATGATATCTACAGTAGGGCTAGATCAGTTTATTGAGATCCGAGCCCCTGCCTATTTGGATCCCACCTTAGAGTGTGTTAGCTCCTTCACCTACCTCCCTACAGAGCGATCTGTGAAGTACCGGTTGATGAACCGGAACTTCTTAGTGCCGCTAGAGTACTGGAGAGAGATTTTTGATTTTCCTGAGCCCACAACTGTTGACTTCCCGTCCCGATCTGTAGCTAGGGAGTTTTGGGGGCAGATTTCCCATATTGTTGAGCACGCAGACAGATGGCGCCTTGGAGACTCCAGGGAGAAGGTCATCTTCCACTTAGCCTTTAGGTTAGCCCACCGGATCTTTAGTGAGACACTTCTGGCGCGTATTGAGACGCCCCAGAAGATCCGACAGGGGGAGCTTTTTAGTCTGTATTGCATGGTGACCGGAGGTATCCCGGACTTTGGCTTGATGTTAGCAAAGGATCTGCACAAGATCAAGGCCAAGGCGAAGGGAGACATCTGCTGCGGAGGACTTGTCACCCACATCGTCAGCTATCAGGACATGGATCTCAGCGCTTTCACGATGGTGGCGGTTGCCAAGCCGCTTGGGCTACAGGAGATGATCACTCGGCGGATTCTGGTTCCCCGAGGACTGACTACACCATACGTGGCTATGCCATGGGAGCTGACTGCACCGCAGGGGATTAGGTGGTCTGCACAGTTTACTGTTTATGACCCTCATTATTGACAGACCGCCTGGGCCCCATTGATGGAGGATTACAAAGAGGTAGTAGCTGCCCCAGCTGAGGAGGAGGCAGATGATGAGGAGACTGCTGATGATGGTGGAGTCTCGATGGATACAAGGACGGATACTACAAGGACGAGCGCACCAGTTATAGATCTGGATGATGAGGATATTGAGCCTGCACCTGCTGCATCACCTGCGAGACCTGCTAGGCGTAGGACACGCCGACATAGAGATCCAGAGGCTCATCGACGGATAGATGATCTGACGGATCAGATGATAGACTCTTATGCTGCCATTACTGTGGACATGCATGAGAGATTTGCTGCCCAACACCGACAGATTGACAGCTGGACTCATCAGATGCTAGAGGGACAACACTATCAGCGCAGGATGATGGAGATCCGGTTCCAGCACACTATGGGTTATCCATTTGACTCATCCCAGTATCCATATGTGCCACCACCACCACCACCGGATCAGGATTATTGAGAGCTACAAGATTTTCTTTCTTATTTTTATCCAGTTCAGCTTATTATCCAGTGAGTATTTTATTCCTTTAGACTTATTTTGACCCACTAGGACAGTGTGTCCCAAGTATGGGGTATTTGTGTATTACTTGACATTTATTTGATGTATGACTCTATTTGACCTGATATCTATATTTATGCTTCACTTTTGCATCTATGTGTTTATCTGAGACTACATGCATACTTACAGGTTATTTGATTGGAAAAAAAAACGTCGAAACTGAAAGAAAACTGGTTTTAAAAAAAAATTTTGGACCTCGACCGGGGCAGTTCTGGCCGAAGGAGGCGTTTCACCTCGGTTGACCTAAGAACACCTCGACCGAGGTAGGTTAACTGAGAGTTTTCGAAAACGATTTTTGTGCCTCTTATCTAGATATGATCTCAGTGAAGATCTTGTTTACTGACTGGTTTTGAAATTCTTTATGTGTTTGAAAGGTTTTATAGTATGTTTAAGTTGCTAAATGCTTTGTTTGAAATTATTGGCATGTTTAATACTTTGTTTTTATCCAAATTATGTTGAATTTGAAGGTTGACACCACATTATGAGTTCTCTCACTTTCTTCCTGGAAAGACCAAGGCAATTCATTCTTTTCTCTTCTTCTTCTTGATCATGCTTAACCCCTTATATACATTTTGCCTCCCTTTACCTATCCGGGAATTTGGAAGCAGGCGAAGTGGTGAAAGCAAGTAAAAATTGAGAAGTGGGTTGGAAGTGAAAGTGTTAGAAAGAAAGAAATAGGTTTGGGGAAGTCAATCATGATGATGAGTAACTCGGCACCATTCACATAGCCGGGTGTTTGTGTCTTGCCAAAGTCGGATTGAGCGATATTCCTAACGGGTCATGGTATGTGCATCAAGGGTTTGATGCATCTCAAGAAATTGATAATTGCTGATTTCCTAGGCTTCGGTTATTGTGCACCTCTGTCCATGCATCCCAAAAAGTAAAGTAAAAAGAAAAAGTGTGAAATAAGCAAAGCTTATTGGTGGAAGATGTTGAAAGTCAAAGTGAAAGTGAAGTACATCCTTTTCCCGGATTCTAGCACCACATTACCTTACATACATCCCTACCCTACACGTTTCTTGACCTTTCTTTTGGGAAGCCCTTGAGACCTCGAGCTTGTTGATTGACTTAGTAGTTTAAACTGGATTATGCATGATTAATTTCGATAATTATGACTTATTATGCATTCTATGATTTTATGCAAAGATGAACAACTTTCTTATATTTATAAAATGTTTTGATCATATTTTGATTTTAAATCCCATAAAGTATTCTCTTAGAGTGATCTATGATTGTAGCACACCATAAAAATGTTTTTGAAAGACTTTTTCATTGATTTTCTTGACTTATACTCCATTCTATCTTGTCTTTTATATGCGGAACTTGCTTGGGGACAAGCAAGGGCTAAGTATGGGGTATTTTGATAGCATGAATTATAGTATATATTTTGGGGTTTGTTTGGACGTTTTATCTTCAATAATCTGCATGTTTGTATGTATAATATGTAATTATATTACCATTTCATCTACCTTTGCGGGAATCGAGGTCTACACCTAGTTTTGTTGTAATCGTAGGTAAAATGGCACGTTTTGCATCAAAAAGGAGCAAAAGGAGCTATGGAGTCATTGGAGCTACTTCCAGGAACATAAGGAACCATCCAGGAAGCATAGCCATGGATTTAGGATTCACTTTTGACCAGATTTGAGAGATTTCACATTCAGTTGTGACTCACCTCGGTTGACCATAGATTCATCTCGACCGAGGTGATCCAAAGAAGTCAACTCGACCGAGGCGAACACCTGGGACGCGGCGAGAATATTTTATTCTTGGCTGAGATCTTTTATCTTTGGAAAGAGATCTTATATTTTTGGGCTTGGCTCCTGGAAGGAAGAAGATATACTAGATCATATATTTTACCTATTTTTATGGGAGGAGATCTTTCTAAGATATCTTATCTTTGGAGAGTAATTTTCCTATAAAAAGGGTCGGATTTCCCACAAATCCGACATCCGCATACAGTTGAACATCCTGCATACACCGCTATCAACCCCGCCTGCACCGCAGCAGCCATACTCCAGTTGAGAGAATTGAAGAACCTTTTTGAAGGTTGAAGAAGGAATATTATAGCTTTTATAGCTTTTGAAGGGTTTTGTAAGATCATCTTAGATTCCCTTCCTTGTTGTCTTGCCTTGTTGGATTTCTATTCAAGTAACGCTTTTGTTGTGATATTTGATTCAGTTATTGAAGTCTTTTCATTAAATTCTTCTTGTTCAAATATTCACCTTCTTCCTATATATTTGATTAATACTTTCATGATGATGAGTGGCTAATTTCCTTGTGTGATTCTAGGGTGATTGGCTGAAGGTTGTGGGAAAAACAATGATAGAATAATCTTAGATTCCAGTAGGATCCTGAAAGTTCGAGTCTTTAACCTTAACCCTAAGCATCTCGCTCAGTCGATGAACATCTCGGCCGGGGTGGAATTCTTCTGACCGAGGTGACTTATCTGATCCATAACTGAGAGTTAAGAGTTAGAGTTTGCCAAATCCTATTCTTATTACACATTTCCTGGTTCAATGCAAGCTTAGGATGAGACTTACCCGATAATTCCTTAGTTTGTTTACCTAAGATCATAAGTGTAGGTAATAAAGGTTTATCCTTTATTGGGGTTTGAGTGTGCTTTCGTACCATCTTTGTGAGTTAGCCTGAGACTTACCCGGTAAAGGTTGATTCTATTCCCTTAGATGGTGTGTTAGTTTGAGATTATAGTTCTTTATCTTAATTCCTTGAGACTTGCCCGGTAATAGGAGTTACGGTTTTGGATTAGTGAGTAGTGAGACTTACCCGGTGATCTATTCCACTTTAGAAACATCTTCCCTATGCAAAAACATCAGCTTTGTCCGCTTATCTTTAGATCTTGAGTTGGAACCACAACTAGATGCTTTAATCCCTAGAATTGCATGTTTCCTTTATTGACTTCTATATCATCTTTGATTGTTTTGATCACCTTTTGTGGTTAGTACTTACATAAGCATACCGTAATTGGACTTTGTTTCACTAAGTCCCTGTGATCGACCCCTGGAATTCCTTGCTTTTTACTACGATTGACCCGTACATTGCGGGTTCGCATCCTTGTTTTAAGCTTACGTCTAGGGTTATAAATTTAAAGCTTGCACACACCGTTTGGAGCGAACACTCCAAGATCATTGACTATTGCTTTTCTTGTCATTGCTCCACATACAGTTTTAAGATCATCTTGAATGCGGTGACTAGTGAGTTGAGCATTCTTTGGTGCATTCTCATTCACCACCTTTCCAACTTCAACAATGCGTTTACTGCACCAGCTATGCATCTCCATAAAATTTCCTCTACTGTTGGAGCTTGTCGACTCTCTATGACCTCGAAATGGCAAACCCTGTGCAAGTAGAAATCTAACAATATCCAAAGTAAAGGTCAAACGAGTACGATATTGAGCACCCAAAGTTGTATTTACAGCAGATACACATCTTGTCAAACTTTGTCTTTGATCTTTGAAATTGCTAAATAAGATTCGAGCTTCATTGTGAGGACTTCCAACTGATCCCACATGTTCTCTAAACGCTTGAGGAGCTTTCTTCCAATTACAAAATCCTACTTTCACAAATGCATCATTCAAATTTCTGTATTTTGTCTCCCCTCTAAAGAGAAAATACCAAAAACAGAATGTAGTATCTTTAGAAACACTATATTCTAACCATTCATAATCCTTAAACTAATTCGACACGAAACTCCTCGACGTCTTTCCAAAACTCTTTCTCGGAAAATCATGTAAGAGAGGTTGACAAGGACCTCTAACCACATATTCTCTTCTCACATCATCTCTAAATGAGGGATCATATTCATCCATAGCTTTGCGTAATCCCGGATCACTAATTACTTCATTACTCATATTTCTCATTCGAGGTCGTTTTTCTCTCATATCAACACTAGCAAAATCATCATCAACAACTTCATTTATATGAACACTCTCACTAGCAACACCATCTTTAACAACATTATCTCTAGCAACATCATCGACATCATTCACATTATCAACAATTCGAGGTTCGGAGGTTGAATCAATACTCGACAAATGTCGTTTTTTTGTCCGAATAACAAACTTATACATTCCTAAACAAATCAATTACAATTAAATACAATTCAAAACTCAAACCCAAACGAAAAAAATCAATCACTAAATCATCATTCAAATTCAACAAATTCCACAATCAATCATACTCTAAACATACAAATTAAATCTAATTCATGTCTAATTAGATTACTAAGCAGTTTTAAGCAAAAAAAAAAAACAAATTAAAAAAAAATAAAAACTCAAACTTTACAGTGAATTGAGTTACAAACTTACAGAGGAATGTTTGTGTGAATGTTGCGTGAGCCACCAAGGGTCCAAGACCACCACTGCGAGTCTGCGAATCAATCTGGTGAGGCCGAGGGTGGGGCAGCCGGGAAGCCAAGAAACCAGGACGGCCGCCTGTGGTCTGTGCACTAGCACCAGTGGAGTCGGGAAGTGGGAACGACGGGAGCACTCTGCGACAGACGACGGTGCGAGTCGGACGGGATGGGCAGTGGAAAGGCGGCGGTCGGAGCGTCTTTATTGACACCGGTGGCCAGAGCGCCGGAGCTTCTGTGCTGGCGAGTCGGGACGGGATTGCGAGTGTGAAGGTTGTGCAGCGCAAGAAGGAAATTGGGGACGGGAGGGAGTTTACGAGTGTCCAGGCAATCTTTGCCCTAATCTGAAAATTTTTTTAACTGTGACAAAACGACGTCGTTTTGAGCATTAATTTTTTTATTTTTATTTTATTTTATTTTTTTTGGAGGGTGGGGCAGCTGCCCACCCTAAGGCCGCCACTGGTAAAGGTTGTGCAGCACAAGAAGGAAATTGGGGACGGGAGGGAGTTTACGAGTGTCCAGGCTATCTTTGCCCTAATATGAAAGTTTTTTTAATTGTGACAAAACGACGTCGTTTTGAGCATTAATTTTTTTAATTTTTTTTTTTGGAGGGTGGGGCAGCTGCCCCACCCTAAGGCCGCCACTGGTGACAAATATGGGGACGGAGAATTTCCCAATGGGAACGAATATCTGACCTAGACGGGGAATTTTGCGGGGCAAACCCATAAAACTTTTTAAAATGGCAAAAACAAAATGAGGACGGGGATTCCCCGATGAGAGCGAATATCCGACTGGAACGAGGATGGGGATGGAGACAATTTTCAATACCCGAACGGATATGGGGATGGGGGGCATTATACTAAACGGGGATGGGGATGAATAGGGTACTCCCCGACCCAAATCCGACCCATCGACATCCCTAAGTGGAGGTACGACCACCCACCACCCCCAAACCGTTACACACATGTCCCGTTTCACATGGGTAATTTAATTAAATAACTCACTTTTACCTTATAATTCATGCTAGTTTTTAACACTATTTTTTAACATTCGTCATTCACTTATCCAAAGAGTTGCATCCGCTGACCTTGCATTCTCTTCCCTATATTTCTAAAATCTCTTACAAAATTTTCAAGTCTTTGACAACTCAGTCCGGCATGCCTCTAACTACGTCTAGTCGTTCATGCGAACACTTCACACTCATTTCGCCGCTTGCTCCCTTCTCCGTTCGCTCACTTCTGATTTAGGTTGATTTATATTTGTTGTATACAATAAATATTGTGTTTGTTGCATCGTTTTATATTAATTGGAATTCATTTAGACATTGATGTGTGATGTTGTATAATATTACGTGAATTAGTAAACTTAGATTCATGTTAATTTAAATATAAATTTATTTATACTTTTAAAACTCTTAAAATGAAAATAAATATTATACACCCGATTATTTTTTCGAACCACCTAGTAAATGAAGGGTGATATTCTAAATAAGTTGAGCATTGATAAAAATAGTCTATTCACCCACCAACCGACTCAAATTTTTATTGCTAAAGCCTATTTCTCCAATCTCCACCCACTTTTGTAAGAAAGTTATTTACTTGTATATCCAACTATATATTTACAAATTTGGCCAATTTTTTTATGAAAAAAGGTCTACTTTCATATGATCAATAAAAAAAATATTTATCAAAAATCAAATCTTTAAATAGAAAAAAATATTATCAATGATTACAATATCAAACCGTCAACAAAAAGTAACAATGCGACCACACCGAAAAAACAACAACATCAAGTGAGAAAAACCAAAATATGGATTCCACAAACTTAACTTTGATGATTCAAACTCAATTCGGGAGTAACATCCATTGGATTTGTGATTCAAACTCACAATGGTGAAGTGGTTAAAATCGATGCTAAAAAAAATAACTTTAACTCGGTAATAAAAGTTGAAATTTTTGCTCTTAAATCTGGCTTGAAAGAATCTATATCAGATTACATATCAAAAAGATCGGCATCAGGGCAATAACTTGTGTGTTATCAAGACACTCCAAGGTTTGTGGAGTTATTCGTGAGAGCTCGAGATGATTTCATCCGACTTCAGATTGCATGTGCGATTGTTTGACGATGTCCATATCAAACATGTTTTCAGAAAAATGAATTGTGTTGCTGATCGACTAACTCATTTGAGAATCTCGATACCCAACATCAATTTTTAATGATGATCCTGAACTTCGTGTTCTTATTGGCAATAATGCTTTAAATTGAATTTTGTGTTCTTATTGACAAGAATGCTTTAGATTGAACTATCTCTTGCAGGAAGGTAGGTCAATCTAACCTCTTTTCGTTATTGAAAAATCCAACCTCCTTTCCCGTTATTGAAAAAAATGAAAGCCCCGTGATATAAAATATTATTAGAAGTTAGAAATATAATATGAAGGATTATACGTGCAATTTGGGAAATAACCGAGGTCTTACTTTGCAAATATGTAGCACCTGAGGACCTCCTAGAATCCAAATCCCGCTATGCTTCTGCTAGGAAAGAGACGTTTCATTTCTTAGTATTGGACAAGAATGGAATATTGAAACCTACCCTTTGTCACCTTCAATATCACCATACATAAGTGTTTATTTAGTTTATAAATAAAATAATTTCCACTAATAAATACAACATGTCCGATAAGAATACGATTTGTTAATAATAATGAATGAAAAATAACTCATCATTCCACTATTAAAATACCTCTAACCAAACATAACTTTATTGATGCGGAATCATTCTGTTACCGGGAATGATTCCTTATGCTTCCAAAGAGCTCTCTGATTACAACTTATAAATATGCACATATCTCTTCGATACTTAAACTTGAGACTGTAATATCTCTTGTACCTTTCAGCCATCTCATAAAATGCCTTTTCAAAGCTAAGATGGATCTCAAAATTGAGATCTGATTGGAAAGAAAAAAGATGGGTTAAGAGGATATAAGCTAAAAATTAATGTATAAAAATGGTTATTTAAAGTTAAAGGATAAAGAGAAGAAAATAGGATGTGTTAGCTTGGATCCAAGATCATCCAACCAAAAAGAAAATTCCAATTGCAAAGAGAAAGGTTTAAAAATACCAAAAGGTATGAAATAAATAAATGAAAATAAAATTTTGGATAAAAAATATAATTAATTACAAAAAGCGGGAGAATCGCATAAGAAGGCGAGTGGAAGCAGACAACTAAATTTAATTCAAGGACCTAATAGCCACTTAATTGCGAAACAGGACTAATATTATGGTATATTTACAATGTGTAATGTTAAATGTAGGGGTTATCATTTGAATCCAACCCGATATTTTGATATTCGATCCCATTTGTATCTCGGTTCGGTTGGTAAATTTTCTATTTGGTTCTCGCAAAAATTTGATTGTTTTACAAAATCCACGTCCACAAATTCAATGTGATTCAGTGTACGTATATCAAATATTCAAAACATATTTTTACAAGATCCCATCGGTATTTGATTTGAAGATTTGAAAACACCTTAGATCAAATGATTTGAAGTCAACGTTTACAAACCGTTTTGTAAACTGTGTTTAATGAAATCCGATAATTTTTCTTTCCTACCTTACGACCAAAAAAAAGTACGCCACAAAGTCGTATACGTTCTGAATGGGGTACATAAATTTTGCGAGTTGTGTTAGGATTAGAATACGATCAAGAGAAGGAAAAAAAACGTGAAATTGATTACCTAGTTTGTCACAAATCCGTAAATATATTAGGGGGTATTATCAAGCAAGGGACAAAATGAGCATGGAAAAGGAATATGGAGAATTTGGGTCTGAGATTGTAATATTTCTATATTTAGAAGGTGGAAAAGGAATATTACATTTCTTTGTGTGAGGGACAAAGACTCCGAAGGGAAAAAGACTGGCAACCACCGTTTAATATTTTTCCCCCGGGAAGTCATTTTCACTTGCTCTACAATCCCAAATTCTCTCTTTCTCCATTGCTTCTTCTTCACTCTCGTTTCGATCTCTTCTCACCAAAATTCCTAACTACATTGTATCGATTTGGTACTTTATAGGGTTTTAAACAAACAATTTGGATCGGTTTTGGTTTCCGTAGTGGTCGATTGAAGCTTTTTGTGCAAGAAGATCAATGGAGGTGGAGAGAAAGCTGTCATTCGATGAAGCGTCCTTGGAGCGGAGTAAAAGCTTCGTCAACGCTTTGCAGGTAGTTTCTCTTTCTGCTCTTATTATCGTCGTGCTTTGCGCGTTTTACCTTGTAGATCTTGATTCGCTTTTTGCCTGCAAATTTCATTTTATTTTGAATGTGTTTGTTTGCAGATTTTGATCTTAATTTGCTTATTAGTTATCTGTGATGATTGAGTTTTGAACTTACTCATGAGGCATTTGCTTTAGCTGCTTTAAAAATTTTTTACTATAAGTCTATAACTGATTTTTTCGTCGTTACATTTGGACTAAATTATACGCTTTCTTGTCAGAGATCTACAAGAAGAGTGATGAAACATGATATTTGTCTATTTCTTATCAATATCTCAATCAATTTGAGAACAAATAAGATATGTATTGTTACGAGTATAAGAATTTAACAAAAAGACCGAGCAAAATGAATTACATAGTCATTCCCAGTACACGAATAAGCTTTTTTTGAGATCTTATATGTGTACATGTAGGCTGTAGCAATACTATTTGCCTATTAGGGAAGAAGGTACCTGTCATTTGGAGATTATTATCTAATAACAATAATATTTTAGTTAGGCGGGTCTCCATTTATTCTGCATTGTTAATCATTTTGTATCAAATTTAGACTGAGAAGTGAGAACCATGTAGCATTATTTTAAGTGGTTTCTTCTGACATATTTGTTTTTATAATAATTTCAGTTTAATCAAATGATTCAATCATGTTTTTCTTGGAATTTGCAGGAACTCAAGAACTTGAGACCACAACTTTATTCAGCTGCTGAATATTGTGAAAAATCTTATCTTCACAGTGAGCAGAAACAAATGTATTCAAATGCTATCAGATCTTTTAAATACTCTGCATGTTTTTGCTTTCGAGTTTTGTGTAGTTTGAATGCCAGACTCGATTATTAGGCCATCTGTAGGTGTGAAAAAAGGCGGTTGAGCTGATTAAATTGCGCTGTCTGTTGACTGTTTTCAACTGTTTCTATGTGCATGTTCTCTTATGATCATTTTGCTTTATTCTCTGCTAGTATTCCTTTCAATGAAATTCGCTGTCATCTCTTTTTTTTTTGCAACAGGGTACTTGATAACCTGAAAGAATATGCTATGCGAGCTCTTGTGAATGCTGTTGATCACCTTGGGACTGTTGCATACAAATTGAATGACCTTCTTGAGCAGCAAACTATAGATGTTAACTCTGTGGACCTGAAATTGACCAGTCTAAATCAGGTACTATTAATGGCATTTAATAAAGCCAGATATCATAGTTAATGGTGTCAATGAAGTAGACATTATAGCTCAATAAGCTTGTATTTTCCATCAGAAAATTCTGACATGCCAAACTTACATGGACAAAGAAGGCGCCAGACAACAGAAGTTGATGGCAATCGTTCCAAGACATCATAAACGCTATACATTACCCAGTAAGGATATCAAATGACATATTAAAGCACGACAATTGTTCCTTAATCATTACAAGACTAAAACTTCATTCTTTATTTTTTCTTAATTTGTATGCTAGCCTCGGTCAGCAAGAAGGT
This sequence comes from Fagopyrum esculentum, assembly GCA_033239045.1. Lineage (NCBI taxonomy): Eukaryota > Viridiplantae > Streptophyta > Magnoliopsida > Caryophyllales > Polygonaceae > Fagopyrum > Fagopyrum esculentum. The sequence goes on from BSUD01000003.1 coordinate 12,947,541, forward strand.
GCATTTCGGTCCAAATGTAAGTGCTGATCCTGGACAACTTCATGTTCGTGCGAGACCACGTACTACTCCTTCAGGTAATTATTCCCTCAAATCATATGTAGATGCTTTGTTACTTCTTTCTGTTTTACTAACGATTTTCTGCTCCATGCTAACATGTCAGGTAGTCCTTCATCCAAGAGTCTTTCTTGGCACCTGGCCTCAGGTTCTGAATCTATGCCTTCCACAAAAGGAACTCATAAGTCTTCAAGAAGGTTTGTTAAAGTCAGCATGATGTTTCTTTCTTGACTTGGAGAGTTTCCGGAAACTGGATCTCTCAATCTGTTTTCTTTTGTTTGTGTTACAGTTTTGAGGTCCATCAATCTTCCCCAAATCCCACAAGTGTATTCCATCTGCTAGGTACGTCTACTTCTGATTTTCTAATGCTCTTGTTCAATTTCTGTAAAAAAAAAAACTCTTGAAATTTGCAAATCCATTTTTCTTTAGACAATGAAGAAGATACACAAGCAAAGCCTTCTGCATCAGCTAAACAACAACAACCATCAAATAGAAATCCTTCTTCCAGTGCACCAGTGCAACCATTTGGCGCCACATATAAGGTAAAGTTTAGATAACTCGTGTATACACGAGGTATTAGATTGAATTCTGACACCCATAATCTCAATGTAGGATACATCCAAGGGTTCAAGGCCTATAACACAATTCAAGTCATTAGACAAACCCACCCGGCAGCAGCAACAACAGCAGCAGATCATCAGCGCTCCTCCTCGTAGTAAAAGCATGATCTCTGCATTCTTTGTCAAACAGAAAGCAGTTAAGCTCAAGGCTGGGACTGTGGCTTGAGATTTTGCAAAACAAAGTCCAGATGATGAACTTCTTATACCCTCTCAAAAATCCGGGATCTACTTTGACCGTAAGGTCCCTCGTTTGTGATACGAATCGGGTTAGTGAGCTCTCTCAAGTCTCAACCATACCTTCCAACCTCATCATCAATAAACATGGATCTCCTTGTTTGTATGATGAGAATATGAGATATACGAACCTGTATTGTTCAATTCTTTAATGAAGTTGATCATAATGTCAAGTTTGTGTAGCATTTGGATGATTGTACATGTAATAAATTGGTTGATCACAATCTCGGTCCTCTATAGATAAGAACATCAAGCTCTAACGACAACTTTCCGACATTTCCCTAACCAAACTCCGGTCCTGTGTTGATCAGCTGGTATGAACCCCACCTTATGAAGAAGCCAAGTTAGGTTAAAAAGTTACCATGTAACCATGGAGTAAACGGTAAAAACGTCAGCACAATGAACTACTATTGTCGGTGATATGGAAGATATTTGTGGCCATTCAATTATCGGTGTAAAATGGCTACATGTCTGCTCTAAAATGTACACCATTCATTTCTTGATTTCAAGTGTATTTTTATCATTTAGAGAAGTGCTTACAGTACAAACAAAATGGCTTCCTGGAATTGAACCAAAAAACAAAGTGGTCACAAGTCTTTTTTTTTTTGTCGATCGAACTTTCTAACAAAAATGCCAAAATAGTTGCGTTTGCCGGGAGTCGAACCCGGGTCTATTGCTTGGAAGGCAATTATCCTAACCGTTGGACTACAAACGCCTTGTTGATATAACCACGACCAACCTATGTTATATAAAAAGTAATCAGAATTTATTAACTTTTATGAAAGTTGCAGTATAATAACTTATATATAGAATAATAAAAATCAAAAAAACATTACTTGAAATATTGCTAATAAGCTTATATATAAAAGACAATAAACAATTTTTAAAATTATAAAACTTTTTTTTTCTTTCTGGAAAATCAAAACAAAAAAAAGGCTACTCTATTAATCTATTATGTAACGATGCATGAATCAATGTACTTAAAGTTTTACGTAACACTTGCTATTTTTATAATATTTTCCTTTTTAGACATATTAGTTGGTATTACAGTTCACCATGATAGAATACTAATAGTAGTCCTTATGACTTAAGACTAGAAGACCGTGTATTTGAGGTTGATTAGGTTGGCCAACAACTCCATTGATGGCCCATATTTATTTATTTTACTAACTCTATTTAAAACTATGGTCATAAAATCGGGACAACTTTTTCTAAATAAAAACAAACATAAAGTACCGTACAATTTTTTAAAAATTTTTTTAATCCTTTCAAAGAAGCAAAATACGAAATATTATTGACGGGCCCATGTTGAAGTTAAAATCTCGAATTATTGAAGTAATTAGATAGAAACATTTATTAGGGTTACTTGTGAATTGTGATGAAGAAAATGAAAGCATATAAGTTCCCCGACATACCTACTATGAGTCAGGAAGATTATATGTATTTCGGATTCTAAATCTTAAAAGATTATATAATACGAAATTTGATCATAACTCATAAGTAGTAATCAACTTAATTAATCACACCAAAAAAGAAAAACAATTCCTTCAATCACATGATAATCCCATTTCCTTTCTAAAATCTCATATCCATATATGTATATATACACATTTTCTAACACTTATAATAGATATCAAGAAATTTTATTAAATTTTTTTAATTGTTTCTACATTTTATTTATTCCTTTTACCCAAAGAGTAGGGTAAGTTTACTTTCACTTTTATTATTAATTATAATTTTAACTTATTCTGATTTTATTCCTTAAATTTAGTTCTATTTCTCGTTTCTTTATTAAGATAAAATAATCAATATCAATTAAGATATTTCATAAAATTATCATGTATTATTTAAGAAATACTAAAACTGTATTTATGATTATAAAGATTCTTAATTACTTAAACATTAAAAAAAAAAAGTAATTCAACATAATATCCACTAGCAACATTAAAATCTAAATAATACAAAATTTGATAATTATTGGTCGTGATAAAACTAACGTATTTATCAAAATTAATAAAATTTATTTCTTTAAAAAGAACTGATTTAGGTAATGACGTGATAACTGGTTTGTTATAAATAAAAAAGGGCAAATTTGCTAACTAGGCTTTTTTAAGAAATAGGGATACAAAGTAGGCTTTTTCATATTTTCCATCAACAAAATATACCCAAAACCATATTTACCGTTCAAGGATAATTAATTACCATAATAATTAGGTAAATCCCCAAATTCTCTATCTTTTCTGTTACAAGCAAAGAAACCAAATCTGGTTTCTTCTCCTCCTCTCTCGATCTCGATCTCGATCTCAAAATCCACTCTTCTCCTCTTCTCGATCTCGATTTCAGAATCCAATATTCTCCTCCTTCGATCTCGCCCTTCTCGCAAGCTTCTTTGGTATCACAATTACTTTCTCTCTTATCTCTCACAATCGACATCGATCGAGTAATCTTCTCTCGTATCAATCAATCAAACACCATAAACGAATACAACGCAATCGATTTGGGATCCAAGACTTCAAATACCAGAATTCGCTTCGATCTAATAGGTATCTCTTTAACAATATTCTACTCTCTCTCTCTCGACATCTTCTTCAGTATTATTCTGGTATTTTGTTCACCATTGTGACATTTTAATCAGATTATTGTATTTCTGGTATAAGGTATTGACAGATTTGATTTTGTTTTAAATTATGTTTCTAGTATGTTTCTGGTATGAATGAGTGTGTTACGATTCTGGTATGATCATTGTTGCTAGTTTGTTTTCTTAATTCTGATATGAAAAAATGAGTTCTGGTATCATTAATTCTTTGGTATTTGTTGAGTTGTGCATAATTATGGTATACTTGAACGTCTGGTATACAAGATCTTCTGGTATTTATGTTCTTGTGCATAATTCTGGTTTACTTCAACGTCTGGTATACTTGAAATTCTGGTATTTGTGGTGTTGTGCATAATTCTGGTATGAATTAATGAGTTCTGGTATAATCTCCTTTGTAGTATGATAATTATCTTTCTGGTATCATTAATTCTGGTATCAATCAATGAGTTCTGGTATAATCTCCTTTGTAGTATGATAATTATTTTTCTGGTATCATTAATTCTGGTATCAATCAATGAGTTCTGGTATACTCTCTTTTGTAGTATGATAAATGTTTTTCTGGTATCATTAATACTCTGGTATTTGTGTGTTATGAATAATTCTGGTATGAATTAATGAGTTCTGGTATAATTTCTGGTATACTTTAACTTCTGGTATTTGTGGTGTTGTGCATAATTCTGGTATACTTTAATTTCTGGTATTTGTGATGTTGTGCATAATTTGGTATACTTTTAACTTCTGGTATCCTTATACTAGTTTTTTTTCTGGTATATACAGAACTTGTTAGCCATGGCTCAGTTACAAATTGTAGTTTATTGTGGAGGAGAGTGGAAATCTGTGGGAAATGAATGGACATATTTAGGGGATAAAGTAGTGTGCAAACCCATAACTGTGGGAGATCCAGTTAGCATACCAGAAATTAGGATGTTGATTGCCAAACGTTTTCAAGTAGATGAGACACTGAACAAATTGGAACTTACATACAAGAATACCTTAAATAAAGCTTTGCAACCGTTTGATATTGAGACAGTAGAAGATTTCGAGGATTTTGTTGAAGTTAATCAAATGACTCAATCATGCTGGAGTGTGCCATTGTGTGTGAGATTAAAGTCTACAATTATTATACCAGAAATTGAAGAAATTAATGAATATCATCCACACACTGCCATTGTTCCTGCTCCCAGTGTGACTGAAATAGAAACAGAGAATAGCTATGCAATCACTGAAGTTGAACCTGAAGAAACTCAATGGGGTCTTAAGCTTGGATAAAAGTTCAAGGATAAAAACGCAGTGAAAAATGCATTGTGTTTGAATGCTGTTGCCGAATGTACACAATACAGAATAACAAAGTCTATCAAGCTTGCTATTCTTGCGCGATGTCTGGATAAAGATTGTAAGTGGCGTGTGCGGTTCTCAAAAATCAAGAAATCGAAAGTGTTTACACTAACAAAGTATACTAGAGAGCACACTTGTTCATTCCATACCAGAAGAAATTATCGCAGAAAGGTCTCATATCCTGTCATTGCTGAAATAGTTGCAAAAATGTAAGTCCATTCCTTATTATCACATATAATATTCAATTCTATATTTTTTTATTCCATTCTGGTATGTAATACATTCAAATCATATTGTTTATGTTATTCAGGTATGCTAATACACATAAACTCTCCGAGCCTAAGACAATTATTGGAATTTTGAGAAACGAGCATTGCTTAGAAGCTAGCTACTGGAAATGCTGGATGGCACAAGAGGCTGTCAAGGACAATATAAGAGGAACAAATGAAGAGAACTACAAGGGTGTGCCAGTGTACTTACATCGATTGCAAGAGGCAAATCCGAACACTATTGTAGCACTGCAATTGGATGATGAAAACAAATTCAAGTATGTCTTCTTTGCTTTGGGACAATCAATCAAAGGATATTCAGTAATGAGAAAGGTATTATCCTTCTTTTGGTATGTAATAAAGTTATGCCTCTGGTATCATCAATTATGCATGAATGATATAGATTCTGGTAGTTATGTTGTGTTTCTGGTAAGCAGTAGAATTATCTTTCTGGTATGCTCTTTTCTGGTTTGTATAACCAGTTTCTGGTATTGTTAGATTCTGGTAAGCAGTAGAATTATCTTTCTGGTATGCTCTTTTCTGGTTTGTATAACCAGTGTCTGGTATTGTTAGATTCTGGTAGTTATGTTGTGTTTCTGGTAAGCAGTAAAATTATCTTTCTGGTATGCTCTTTAAAATCTAAATAATACAAAATTTGATAATTATTGGTCGTGATAAAACTAACGTATTTATCAAAATTAATAAAATTTATTTCTTTAAAAAGAACTGATTTAGGTAATGACGTGATAACTGGTTTGTTATAAATAAAAAATACGATTAGGCATGTGTGATGTGAATTTAATTTTTAAAAATCAAGTTAATATCATTTAGTATGTTTTTTTTAAAATCAATATCATACTAATTTAGTATGTTATAAAGCCTAAATGAAGTTAATCTTATATTATATTTATTTTCAATCAAATTTTTTTTAAAAAACTGTTTTTTGTTAACTCGGGATTAAAGATCAGAATATAAAAAGTTTAGTTTGGTTTTCAATTTCATAACTCCATTAGATTATTTTTTTTTAAATCGCCCTTAAAACAATTCCACTAATCATATAAAATGATTAGTAATATATTAAGCAACTAAACACATGTTAAAAATCAAGTAAAAACATATATTAAACAACTAAAAACGTGGTCGTAGTGACATTTTTACTAATCATTTCTTTAACTTAAAAATTAAAATCAAAAGAGAAAATGTTATAAATTAATTTAATTTTATTTGAGTTAGATTATTTAAAAAATTCACCCTTTAATATATTACCAACTCGTAGAAAATGATTAGTGCAATATATTAAACAACTAAAAACATGTTGAATAAGTTCTGTTATAATTTCAAATTAGGTTAATTTAATGTAAAATTTTTAACATATTAAATAATTATTTTGATTTATTTTAAACATAAAATCTACATCACACAAATTTCATTTCTTGATAACCTGTAAATAATCATTTTAGTCACATTTTAACGGACAAATAAGTCGTATTATTTTTGATAAATATGTTAGTCTTTTGTATGGATACCTATAACTTTAAACTTGACATTATTTTGAGTTAAAAGTTGATAATTAGTATTACTTTGAACTATTTTTAATTTCAATTTAGTAAATATATAAAGCATAAAGAAATTTCTTTATAAAACATATTCACGTGATATTAAAATATCTATATTATCCATAAGCTATCTTGATAAATTATAAATTACCTCGTATAACAATCTATATATTCTACTAAAGTACACTACATTAATGCTGACGTGTCACCCCCACGATTTTTCTCGCATTAAATCTTTTACTAAATCACGATTAAGCCAATAAATTTTTTTTACTAAAACAAATTTTAAAAAATATTTTTTTAACTATATCTAATAATATAAAATCTACAAAATCTCTACGTTTTATCCTAACAGAATTTACTTTGGATAAACCCTAAACTTCTCTTGTACGTTAAAAAACAAACCCAAACAAAACAAAAATTAAAAAAAAAATTTATAAAACTAAATCTACTAATATCAAAATCTACAAAATATTTGCGTTGTTATCCCCTAACAGAATTTACATTGGGATAAAACCTAAACTTCTCCGGTAGTTTAAAAAACAAATCCAAATAAAACAAATTTTTTTTAAAAATCATTTTTTTAACTAAATATATTAATATCAAAATCTACAAAATCTAATAATATCTATCGATTACACGATTTACGTTGACTGACGATAAAACATAAACTTCTCCTGTATGTTTTATTTCTCCCACTATATATACAAATAATATGTCATCGTCTTCCATTCACTTCTTGTTTTTCAATATTGATCAAATTCTTTCATCTTTCCAGGGTTTTGATAAATTGAATAAATTTGTGAGTTGATTTGTCATATCGTTTTCAGGTCATTCTCTACGTTGTCCCCTTACTATCATTCCTTTTTTTTTAGCACCGATTTTCAATCCTTGCATTCGTTTTCCTATCGTTTATTTATTTTTAAATCTACCAATTTTCAAATCTACATTTTTATCCTCAAATTCCTTCACATACGCATGTCTGTTTCACGATTTATGTGTTGTGTGTAATCTATAGTTCGAGGGAATATGTGAAATCTATTATAAATAACCCAATTATTTTCTCCATATGCTTGAATTTCTCGTATTTCTGTAATTTGTTTTCAAGAACTAGTGTTTCAACAACTTGTAAGAATAAGAGTTTCAATAACTTGCAAATAACCCATCTATTTTCTTATACGTTTTTTCTAATTTTGATATTTCGTTACTTATTAAAATAATTCACATCTTTCGTTAATTTTTTATTTATTTTCAATTTTTTACAACAAAGTTTTGTTCTGATTTGGATTTTTTAATTTTATTGTGTATTTTTATTCAGATTCCAAGAAAATGTTTTGTTCAGGTTACTTTGACTACAAATTTTCGGGGTCATCAAAATTTTTAACAGTTAATTTTTTATTTTATAAAAATTTCAAATCTTTCGTAAATTTTTAAAAAAATAAAACAACGTGCGACAACTTATATCTTTAAAAGATTTCGTTTTTTTTTCCAATATTTCTCTTAAGATTTTGTTTTTACATTTATTTCAACTACATATTCGGTTTTATACAATCGTAAAAACAATTTGTTGTAAACGACAATCGTCTTTTGTTTTAACAATTTTTTTAATTAAGTTTTGCTCTTCTATATACTCTACTAAGATAAACTACACTAATGCTGATATGACGCCCCCGTAATTTTTCTTGGATTAAATATTTTACTAAACCACGAATTAAGCCAATAAATCTTTATTTACTAAAACAAATTTTTAAAAAATCTTTTTTTAACTATATCTAATAATATCAAAATCTACAAAATCTTTGCGTTGTTATTCCCAACATAATTTACGTTGGGATAAACCCTAAACTTCTCATATACGTTAAAAAACAAATCCAAACAAAACAAATTTTTTTTTTAACTAAATCTACTATTATCAAAATTTACAAAATCTTTGCGTTGTTATCCCCTAACATAATTTACATTGGGATAAAACCTAAACTGCTCGTGTACGTTAAAAAACAAATCCAAACAAAATAATTTTTTTTTTTTAAAAATAAATCTTTTTTTAACTAAATATACTAATATCAAAATCTACAAAATATTTGCGTAGTTATACCCTAACACAATTTACGTTGAGATAAAAACCTAAACTTTCTTATACTTTAAAAAACATATCCAAACAACAAACATATCCAAACAACAAATATCAAAATCTACTAAATCTAATAATATCTACTGACTACACGATTTACGTGACGATAAAACCTAAACTTCTTCTTTATGTTTTATTTCTTCCACTATATATACAAATAATATCCCATCGTCTTTCATTCAATTCTTGTTTTTCAATATTGATCAAATTCTTTCATCTTTTACACGGTTTTGATAATTTGAAGAAATTTTTGAGTTGCTTCATCATATCGTTTTCAAGTTACTCTCTACGTTGTTATCCCCTCACTATCATTCCTTTTTTTAACACCAATTTTCAATCGTCGCATTCGTTTTGCAATCGTTTATTTATTTCCAAATCTACCAATTTTCAAATCTACGTGTTTATCTTCAAATTCAGTCACATTCGCATGCATGTTTCACGATTTATGTGTTGTGTGTAATCTATAGTTCGAGATAATATGTGAAATCTGTTGCAAATAACACAATTATTTTCTCCATATGCTTGAACTTCTCGTACTTCCGTGATTTGTTTTCAAGAACTAGTGTTTCAACAACTTGGAAGAATAAGAGTTTCAATAGCTTGCAAATAACCCATATATTTTCTTATACGTTTTTTTTCTAATTTTGATCTTTCGTTACTTTTTTAAAAAATCACATCTTTCGTTACTTTTTTTTTTATTCAATTTCGATTTTCACAACTAATTTTTATTTAGATTTGGATTTTTTTAATTTTATCGTGTATTTTTATTCAGATTCCAAGAAAATTTTTTGTTCAGATTACTTCGACTACAAATCTTTGGGGCCATCAAATTTTTTAACATTTAATTTTTTATTTTAAAAAATTTCAAATCTTTCGTTAGTTTTTAAAAAAAATAAAACAACGTGCCACAACTTATATCTTTAAAAGATTTCATTTTTTTCAATATTTCACTTAAGATTTTGTTTTTACATTTATTTCAACTACAAATTAAGTTTTATACAATCGTAAAAACAGTTTGTTGTAAACGACAATAGTC